>CM040825.1:17831105-18356105 GCA_022828995.1 Vimba vimba | reverse complement strand
TTATTTAGGAACCAGTTTTACCAGAAACCAGATTTCTAATTAACTGTGATTTAAGAATTATAGCATTTTGGGTGATTTTATGAGTCTGTACTACATGTATGGTTCAATTTAGAAAAATGTTACTAAACGTTTCAGCTTCAGTCATTAGTTTTTTTAGAGCTTGTTCGTGGTAGTGTTCAAGAACTGTAAAAAGTTAAAATGTTACCTTAAGGTCCGAATTTGATATTTAAAAATGACTCAGACAGACAGACAGACAGACAGACAGACAGACAGACAGACAGACAGACAGATAGATAGATAGATAGATAGATAGATAGATAGATAGATAGATAGATAGATAGATAGATAGATAGATAGATAGATAGATAGATAGATAGATAGAATTATATATGGGTGTGTGCACCTGTATAAATGTACATTTGTACACTTACCCGACCTGCATGTTAGTCATTGACCTCTGAACTTAATGTTCACAAAATTTCAGATGTGTTATCTGCATCTGCTGCTAAGGGTCACAGAGTCTCTCTCTCTCACTCTCTCTCTCTGTGTGTGTGCACTTGCATGTTTAGTGCATACTGCTACATGAGCATGTCCTTTTGACAGAGTAGGAGGCAGTGATATGCATACTTTCCTGGGATAAAAGGTGCTGGTGTGGAACTGCCACTGTATGGTAACACACACACACACACACACACACACACACACACACACACACACACACACACACACACACAGGTGCCAGGCTGACTGTACACATCACCTGACACCGGGCTTCTTGCTTTCTCGTCTCAGCAGTGTATATGCAATGTACTTGTCGGTGTGTGTGTGTGTGTGTGTGTGTCCCTCTCAGGCTCACTCTACCGTGTCAGTCACAGGAGCACCTGAGTCCACATCACACACATCAGCTGTTTACACACCATCCTGTGTTCTGAACCATAGATATTCACTAGAGAGACAACATTGAGAATCCCCAGAGGAACATTTTATTGCTCAGAGGTTTCTCTTTCATGGCTCAGGAGACTTAATGGAGTCATGTTTCACTTAAGCATCAATTTTGACTCCGATGTTTTGCCTAAAACTACTTAAAGAAACACAAATACACAAATGCGACATACAGTAAGATAGAGCTATAAAGCTATTTTGTTTGTTTGTTTTTAAATGTACTTGCAAATAATATATTAATAAAAATTAAGGCTAATTAAATTAGTGTACTACTTAAAGAGAGTACACATTTTATACGTTTCTTAACACACTTAAGTACAAAAAAATTAGTTTTTAAAAAGTGCACTTTGTAATGTAATGTAAAATTGAAAGTTTTAGTTAAAAGTCCTTTTTAAATAATTTTGTAATAATATTTTGTCATGATTTAAGGACTAACATACTAAAGCACTTAAATAATTTTAACCGTTGTGTGTTAATATTACATTTTAAATGAATTGCAACTTCATCAATATAAAAATGTCATTACAAATATGTTTAAATACATGACATGTTTTTCAATAGAAATTAAATTAAATTTTTGTTTACTATAAATGCTTGTCAGTACATTCAGCAGTACACTTTAACCATAATTCAAAGACAATAAGAAGTCATTTTAAAATTACGCATTATATATGTAAGATGTATTGACGTGGGTAAAAAAAAAAAAAAATAATTAATCTAATTGCATTTAAAATTAATTTTAATTTAAACAAAATTAAACATGCAATGAAGTGTCCGAAAACATTACATTCAGTTCATAATTAAGTATATTATTTTAAAGTATATTATTTCCATAATAAATTATCTTTTTAAAAGTGTAGGCCTACTTTTTTCACTAGGGATCGCATCACATTACCATAGCTTTGGCTTGCAGTCGTGGAAGAATTCGATAAATATTTGAGTTAATATTGAGATTTCTGACTTTAAATAGCACACTTTGGTAAATCTGAGCACAGTTTGGAACATTATTATGTCTTTATTGATATTTGAGAAACATTTGTTTTCAACTTAATCTCATTGCCATCTAGGAGAGAGTATTGAAATGTTAAGAGCTCTTCATTTGTCTCTAGGTTGATTTCTATCATTTTTGTACATCTGTGGGCATAAGTGTCAAATGTGAAACACAAAATATTTTTTCTTCAGAGGAAGAAAGGAAGTTTTACAAGTTTGGAACAACATGAGAGTCATTAAATGAGGACAATTTTTTTTTTTTTTTTTTTTGTAGTGTAAGCCTAGTGTATATATATAAAAATAAATGTAGCCTATATATATTTTCTGACATAAAATCAGTGTCTCATAATAGAACATGCTCATGTAAACAATCACAAACCTTCCAGATTCATCATGCACTTTGGCTCCTTGTGTGTGAGAGAAAGATTTCCGTGTGAGAGAAAGATGTAATCGCTGTCTGCAGGGGAGGACAGCATCCATCTTCCTGTTTGCTTCTGGTTATGGTGACCGTCCACTCCTCCAAGTGTGTAAAAATAAACCCATCATCGCCTCCTTTTGAACTCTCAAGGTCCCTTGTTTTCCTAAGAATTCCCTACGGTCACGGGTGTTAAGAGCCTCTTGTCTGTTGACTTTAGCCCAAAGGACAACGGACTACTGAATGTGACGTATAAACGTGAGGAATTCATATTTATATATATAAAATAATTGCATAGCTATATACGCGTATAAACCGTTTTGACACTTGAAATGACCTCCGTTGGTGTTACCTATTTTATCCAGGTAGATCCAGTCACATTGAAGGTAGGCTACACTATTTTGTTCAAAAACTGTTTTGTCATCCTGATTCCCACTACGATAGGCCTAAAATAAGTGTTTATATTCGGATTAATTTAGACCGAGCAGGATGCCAATCGCTGCGGAGGAGCACAGTACCTGCGTGAATCGTCATTATATCAACAGAGAGAAGTAGCTCCGGCTATAATGTTCTTCCGCCAGACGCCTGCAGTTTTGTTTATTAACCGCTAGAGCGCCAAAAGTTACAGATTGTAACTTTAAAGAGATAGTTCACCCAAAAATGAAAATTCTGTCAGCATTTACTCACCCTCATGTTGAACACAAAATAAGATATTTTGAAGAATATGGGTTATCAAACATTTAACGGTAGCCATTGCCTTCCATAGTAAAAAAAAAAAAAACTATGAAAGTCAATGGCTAGCCTACTGTGACCTGTCAGGTTACCAACATTCTTCAAAATATATTTTGTGTTCAACAGATGAAAGAAACTCATACAGGTTTTGAACAAATGAGGGTGAGTAAATGACAGAATTTTTATTTTAGGCGAACTATCCCTTTAAGTGACTTATATGTTACCACATGAAGCACATTGTGTTGTCTGACTAAACATTTTTATGAAGGCAGCACAGAAATTGTCCACAGACTGAAAAGAATTACGTTTTGCGGTCATCCAGCATGTGCATGCAGCCCTAAGCTTGACAAGTCTGGCATAGCAGGAATTCAACACTTTACTGTTTACTAGGCCCTCATGTGGCCCAATGCTTTCCCCACACACACTTAACAGAGTAAAACACAAGCATTGTTTAATAAAGCTGGCTTTTTAGATATTGTTACAATAAGAAAAAATCAGCATATTATTTTAAAACATTTACCACTACATCAAAATTACATAAAAAAAAAAGAAGGAGGAATATTTCCCTTTAGTATGTTATTGATTTATTTTTTACTAACACCACAAGAATGTGTTACTAAGAAAATCAGGACACCCAATATATATATATTTTTTTTTTTTCTAAGATAACCAGTTTTTATTGTCAAATCAAACATGCTTTTACGGACTTTTACTGTTGTTTTGTATTAAGATTTTGGATTTACAAGAAGAAATGTGCTTTTAAGGTTATAGTATACAACAGACATCAAATGAAACATCAATATAAAATAATATCCACCTGAAATTGCCGTCAACAACATGAAGTGCATGCAAAAATCTGAATCTTTTTTCTTTTTTTCCTTTTTAAATAACTTGTTTTCATTTTAAATACAGCCATATGGTGTTCCTTTCCAGCTTCTCTTGGTCGGACATTTTGCTGCCAAGTTTTAGGAAGGCTGTGTGTTCATGATAAGTGACATTTGTTGCACAGGAATGTTTTACAGCAAGCAGAATTACAAGGTAGTGTGTGTGTGTGTGTGTGTGTGTGTGTGTGTGTGTGTGTGTGTGTGTGTGTGTGTGTGTGTGTGTGTGTGTGTGTGTGTGTGTGTGTGTGTGTGTGTGTGTGTGTGTGTGTGTGTGTGTGTGTGTAGACATGCATGCGTGCGTAGATCCCGTCTCCTGCAGTCGCCTCTTGGAGCAAGGTTGCTCTGTTATGTATCTACAGTACTGTACAACTTATCTTTCTTTGCCTTCCTGCCTCATTTCAGTCATGAGAAAAATATCCCATTTGTTGTGGATTCTCTTACGAAGATGTTTTTAAACATTCAGGACCAAAAAAATAAAAAAGAAATAAGAAAAAAAGAAATTTGGAGTACATTTTTGGTAGATTTGGTACATTTTTTGTTGTTGTTTAAATCACTCTAAAATCTGATCCTAATATTGTCTTTGTCTTCAATGGTGAAGAATTCCGATCAAAGCTTCTTTTAATACTTTAGGGAATTTTCAAACGTCGTGAAGTTTGGCTGTAATGCCCCAAGATTTGTTCTCCCTGAAAAAAAATCATAAAGTAACATTATATTAAACTACAGAGCAACCTTGCTTTGAGAGGTTTATGTACTAGTTTTTCAAAAAAAGGCTTTCTAGCATTCCTGTGCTTTGTATTTCTGTATAAAGTAGCCATGTTCATGCATTAAAAAGCATTTTTTTTATTGACTACAGGGCTTTGGTTCAAATCCATGGGGCATTACTTTAACAACAGAAACAGAATAAAGTCAGAAATCCATGTCAGAATGAAAGCAAGACAAGGTTCGATCTGTCATGTCGTGTTGTGTGTGTTTTTTTGTTGTTGGTGGTGTTGTTTGTTTGTTTTGGGGGGGGGGGGGGGGGTGTGAGCAGAAGTTTAAATCTGAAAGCAACACAAAAATGGTTTGTGTAATGAAAAATAAAACGCTTGTAAAGCAAAGTAGTTTTATTCACACAAATTTAATAAGATATAACAACTGTTTGGTCCATAAATATTTAAGGGGAAATAGTTTCTATACACCATCTTTTTTCAAGAAACAAGGAAACATGGACAATCTTGATAGAACACGTACTGTACTATTAACACGAAGATCAATATATATGATTCTCGGATTTACCAACTAGTTCTGAAAGAGTGCACAACTGCCTTCTATGACATCGCCGCCCCCTTGTAACAGAATACACCATTAAAAAGATCTTCAGAAAAATCAGATGAAAAACAGAACAGTACAAAACTAGTGAGGCGTTCCAAGGATGGAAATCATTTAACAAACAAACATGTATCTCCTGAATTTTCACAAACTCTCTTCCAAGTCGCATAAGGCACATAGTAGAACTGAGTTAAGCATCTACTTCATGAAGCAGATCTAGTGTACCACTTTGTTCTACAACAGAACAAATTTGTCATCACACAAGGAAATGTTCCACCCTAGCGAGGAGCCCCGACCGATTCTCCAACTTGAGCCGTAAATGTTGTTGTTTTTTTTGGTCTGTTCGGTGGCAGAACATTAAAAAAGAAGGGGGGGAACCAGAACATAACAGGGTGATGCGTGTCTTTCCCAATTAACTTCCTGCTTCGCATTCACAAATCACTCATAACGCCTCCTACTGGGCACCATATTGTCACTGAGCGTTGGATATCTTCATTCAAAACAGTTGTTCCACTAGTTGAGGCCCGGCAAACGATCCAGGCCACCTTGTGATCTGATTCGCACACATTGTGGCAAATTAGGTGGTAACGTTTTAAACAATTACCGCCGTTATTTGGCATTACAGTCCGGCGTCAGTGACAAAACTGAGGTTGCAGCATCCACTTGGCGTTTGAGCTCATGGGAAACATTCCCAGTGTATTTTTTTTTCCCTGCGGAATATACTCAAAATGTAAAACTGGAAACGTACTGTATGCGGACATACTTTTTTTTTCTGTGGCGGGCATTTAATATCTGAAATTATAAAGAAAAGTTGCTGCCTTCAATTTTTTTAAGTACAATTAACTTGGATGTTTAAGTCATTTCAACTTAAATTACATTAAACTGGCATTAAAAAAACAACAACAAAAAACGAGTTGAATCTTGTATAACTTATAAAAAAGTTGAAAATCGCTTAACTTGTTTTGATGAGTTAAAGCATTGTAAAAACATACGTTGTCGTAACTTATTGATCTATGATGATCACAAAAACAAATCAATGACAAGTACTACAAACTCAGCTGCCACGCGGTTGCAAATGCTACACATTTTTAGTAGGTCTCGTCTTACATTTCCAAAGGTCTTTCTGTGGTCGCCAAAGGGTTTTTGTTTTTTGTTGTGGAAAATAAAAATAGAATCTGAAAATAAAGTGGGATAAAGACAAAAAAACAAAAAAAAACAGCAAATCCGTGTTAGAAAAGGTTTGTCAAGGTAGTTTGTGGGGGGCTCCCAGATTCGTGGCTGTCCAAACTAGAGGTCACTGATGTTACTACGGTGATAGAGGGATTGGTCAGGTCAGTTAGTGTGGTGGCCGTGCTGGGTGGGGTCATTGCACCGCTGTCGGAAGAGGGCGGCGGAAGTGACGTGCCGTCAGCCTTATCAACACCCCCATTCTCCTGCCGCAAAACGTTCCTTCTGAATTTGGCCCGTGCGTTTTGGAACCAAACCTGCAAACCAATCCCAGTGTCTTTACTCTTTTTGTGTTTTGCTGGGAATTATTGTCATATTTGTGCCTACATATCATTTCACATCACAAAGTTAATCACTACTAAACAATGCCAAAGTGAATCGAAAGGCTGTACAAAGTAACAGGCCTCAACTTTTGAAAGGGATTCTACTGGAAAACATGGACCATCAATTTGGATTTTGTTTTTCTTTTTTGGTGCACAAGTATTGCCCCTTGAATTAAGCCTCTATTTAGTATATTGCCTTGCAAAATGTCTAACAACATGACATAACAACAGAAAAATGACTGATGGATTAAAACGGAAAGCAAACAACTCAAGAAGGGGATGAGAAGGTGTTGGTGTGGATGTGAAATGGAGTCTACTGTGTGGCGACGCTTACCTGAAGAACTCTCTTGGTCAGTCCTGTCTTTTGGGCAAGCTGTTTTAAGTCCTTGGCATCGGGGTTGTGGTTTATGGCAAAGTAGGACTTCATGGTGCGAAGCTGATGGTGTTTGAACGACGTACGCATGCGCTTGGTCTTCTGGGAAGGAGGGTAGGATTGCTGATCCCGATCCAAATGGTCCGCTTCGTTTTCATTACAACCTGAGTACCGGAACGAGGCGAAAATAAAGCAATGAGATTCGACATAGAATCACTCGACGATGTTTGTCAGAGAAATATTTGATTTCAAACTCTACACTGAGGATTCAAATACAGTATCGAAAACTATACAGCTGTAAATGACTTAATGAATCATAAACATGCCATTAACTTAAACTCTTAAAAACAAAGGTTCCGAAAGTGGGTTTTCTCAGTGATGCCAAAAAAGAACCATTTTAGTTCACAAAGGAACGAGTGAACAGTTCCATTTCTGAGTGTGAAAAGCATTTTAAAAATCTAAATAACTGTTTTCAACTATAAATAACCTTTTGTAGGTTCCATGGATGTTAAAGGTTCTTCATGGAACCATGGATGCCAAAAAAAAGAACCTTTTAGTTTTAAGAGTGAAAAAGTCATTAGAATCACATGACACCTGACGAAATTAATTTAAATATAACTAAATTCAAAACAACTGCTTGCCAACCTTTTGCAATTTATTACAATATTCATATGAAAATTTGGGTGGATGAATAGGTCACCTTCGTTTTATCTTAAATCACTTGATAATTTATGGATGTATAGCTATTAATACCCGTTAACTACGTGCCATGGATAGCTAAAATGATTTATTAATCAAAAGTCTTAGGTGTAGCCTTCATGTTAAATCGCTGCTCCGTTTAATTCATTTGGTAATTCGATCGATGCTCATTTCACCCCACCGTTTACGTTTGTGTTTACATTAGTAAGTAGGCTATATATATATATATATATATATATATATATATATATATATATATATATATATATATATATATATATATATATATATATATATAAAAATTGCACAGCAAAAATTAACTATTAGAATTAACAATGATTTATAGCTATGAGGAGAACAAAATGTTCTCACAAGTGTTGCCTTCACGATCCAGGCTCCTTTTTTACCACCAGAGGTCTCTAGCTACAAATATCTATGCAACAAGTCGACTGGTGCATTGGGTTTTTAACGAATATGAAAATATACAATACTATGCAAAATTATATATCATTTTGAAATGCAAAACAATTTAAAACTAATAATAATTATAAGTATATGGGAAAAGAAAATAATTCTTAGCTTATATTTTAAGCATGCAAGCTGAAAGAACAAAAGATTGAAGAAAAGGTGAAAAACTAAAAATGAACATTGTACCAAAAATTATATAAATAGAAACAAACAAAAAACAAACAAAACAAAAAAACAAAACAACGAAAACGACAATAAAAGGCCTCAGTAAATAAAACTGTCACCAATCATCAATAACATCGCGGAAGTCGTATTAACTTGAGAATTATTACAACTGACAACCATTTAATTTTGTAAGACAAACTGCAGCTATGATAAAATATTGCAAACTTCACAACACGTTAGAGTCAGGATAAAATAGCGAAGGAGTTTAAAGTCGGACTGATGTGCGCTCGCGCTTGTGTCCTGAGAACAGCCCTGACCTTCAAGTGGCTGAATCGGAGCTGGTTGAAAGCCAGAGATTCCGACGTCACATTCAATTAACGGAGAACAATTAACAGCCAGATTACCCTTATTTCTCTCCATTCATGAAGAACGGCAGAAACTTGGCACACAAAGCCACATTTTTTCCAAGCAGACAGTAATTGTAACAGCCAAAACAAAACAGGCACAGCGGGGGTGCATTATGACGTATGGCTGAATTCTAAAAAGTAGAAAAATTAGAAAAACCGAAGAAATAGTGACTGGTAATACGAGGGAAGATACAGGCCTGTGGGCGATGGATCTACATTGCTATGATCCCTGGCTGCACGTGCACGGGGCTGGGTCACGGGGTGCACTCCTTTGAGAATATCAAATTAGATGTTTGATGACGCACTAATGAGCGAGGCCTATAATTAATCAGATCCAACCATCAAGACACAAGTGCGATATAGCCTACATTCTACTCTGGTCGCATAAATACAAACCAAAGAAAAAAATATATAGGCCTAAAACAGGGAAATTTACAGTGTCAATGTTATACATATCCTATTATTTTTGTAGACTATATTCTGTAATATTCTAGGCATAGGATTATGTAGGCTACAGTATTAATGGAGGGTGGACTATGCAGTTGTAAGATTTTTTTTTTTTTTTGTGAATTCGCGATAGAGCGCAATTTTTTATTTTTTTTTGTGATCCTACAAATATTTTTTAATTTAAAACAATTTTTAATGTAATTTCTATGTTATAATGATAGACATTTGAACATACTGAAAACACTGATTTTCACTTGAACCGAAAGTGGGACACTAGCCTATTGTTTGCAGGCATTAAGAACTAAAAGCTAAACCAAAAAAAAAAAAGAAAAAAAGAAAAAAAAATCTTATGATCAAGATGGTTATTATTGGAACATAGTGGCTGGTTTGTTACTGGTCCAAGGTGATCTACAAGCATACCGTGGCCCTACCACCTGATAATCCATCTGATCCATTATCTAGACCAGCTTGGGCCAACTAATGATCATAAGTGACCACCATGGTCCAGCCTGAAACCATCACACAACCAACAACTAATATATAATCTCATGTCTATGCTATTAGTATATTTATACAGGCTCTATTCCTTGTATGACATGGTTTATGTCATGTTAGCTCATACACTGAAAAAAATAAAGTTGCTGCCTTAAATTTTTAAGTACAATCAACTTGGATGTTTAAGTAATTTCAACTAAAATTACATTAAACTGACTTTAAAAAAGGAGTTGACTTTTGTACAAGTTATATAGGCCTATATATTTTAATTGTTTAACTTATTTTGATGAGTTAAAGCAATGTAAAAAACATATGTTGTCATTACTTATCGATCATTAATTTTTTTTTTACAATGTAGGCTAACAGTATGGTGATCAATGATCACAATCCCGCAGAACAAGTTTTAAGTATCCCACTTTCCCTGAAAGAACCTGTCCCACTTTATCTACACAGTGCACTTAGACCCTTACAAATAGGCCTACTGTAATTCAATTTTGCATATAGTGCAATATATAAAATTGAATTTGCTGAATTGAATATAAAATTTGCTGCCTTAAATTTTTAAGTAGCCTACAATCAACGTGGATGTTTAAGTCAGTTCAACTTAAATTACATTAAACTGACATAAAAAATGTGTTGAATCTTGTGTAACTTATCAAAATAAGTTAAGCATTTTTCAACTTTTTTATAAGTTAAAGCAATGTAAAAAACACATGTTGTCATAACTTATTGATATTTTTTACAGTGCACTAAAACAGGCTATATTAGAGAAATGCATTTAGCGTATGGGAGCCTTGCGGTAATTATTATAGAAGTTTGCATTTGATTGTCTGTTGATTTTTAAACGGCAACTGAATTAAATGCATTTGTCCGCTTCCCCCTAATATTAAAATAAAATAAAATCAATGTTTATCGAAAGCACAATTATTCACATCTTATGTAGGCGATTACACCAACAATGAAGGATATAAAGTGCAACCAAAATCAATGTTACCCGTCCACTGAGTAAGTCCATTTAATGCACATCTCACCTGAGTTGTAAGAGCCGATATCTATCCCCATCGCTGGACTCTTCCTCTTCCTCGGCCTTCCTTTCTGCACCGTGCCGGTGCCATTGAAGTAAGGTAGCGCGAGCCCTCCGCCTTTGGCCGCTAATTCAGCGTAGTTTAATTGAGGGTGATACTCTCCCTGAACAAGGGTCTCAAAGTGAACCCGGCAGTAAACCAAGTTGTCTTTCATGCCGAAATGGTCACCCGTGGTCAGTGTTTTGTTGCATGTGGTGCAGGTGAAGCAGCTCAGATGGTACACGGAGTCCCTGGCGCGCATCACCATTTCCGAGGCGGAGATGCCGAGGTGGCAGCGGGCACATCTCTGCACGGAGAACCTTCTGGAACAGCACGAGTCATTTATAATCAAAAATAATCACTCAAATTGGTGATAAAGTTCATTAGGTCATTAACGAACAGCACACAACGCATAGCAGATAAAAAAAGAGCATGCACGTGCAATTTTTTTTGATTCATCAAATCATTTTAAAATGTTTCGAATTATTTGAATAGACTAGGTCATCGCAGTGATGCTATTTAAGGAACAAATCATTTCGGATTTCCTTTAAATTCAATAATTAGGCTACAAGATTTAAGTGGCAGTAAAAATAGCCTAAACGGGTATAATTTGAGTTGAGGAAAGAAAGAAAAAGCATCGTGCATTCAGCATGAATTAATTCTCCTTATTAGATTAATTTAAGCGTGTCAAAAAATCACTATATGGGTCAATGGCTTACACTGGCTCTGATGACACCAGTTCTTTATGCGTTTAAAAAAAGTTACTAACCAGGGCCTATTACTAAACAGGCCTAATGCACGGTTTAAGCCTCAAAGTTAAACTTACCTGTAGTAATCCTCTTTGCAGTAAATGCTGCCATCCTTCGCGAAACACGTCAGCTCGGATTCAAGGGCCAGTTTACATTCACAACACTTGAGACACCTTAAATGCCACTGTTTATCAACGGCGAGTAAGTAGTATCTGTCGGAGATTTTCCCACCGCAGCCGGCGCACAGCGCGGGCTTCTCTGGGCTCATGGAGGGCATAGTCTTCAGAAAACACAATATAAAGAGATGGAGTGAGTGAGTGAGTGAAAGTGTATGCGTTCATTAAAATATAGGCCAACCACACTAACTGAGTTTGCCACAATAGATTTAGAACTAAAATTAAATAAAAATAAAGCTTGACTGATAAAACAAATTAGCCTATTCAGATATATATTTTTAAAATGTAGGCTAATTGTTATCAAAGTGCGAGATGGATATGCCGATTTATTAAGGCAAAATGAGATATAATGCATAGTTCTATAACGCAGGCCTATGTTTTGTTTTTACTACGATGTTTATAACAGTGTAGCATTTTCTGAAAATAAGTCCAATTTACAAAAGTATGCATATAGGCCTAATGATACTACTAATAACTACAATAATTATTAGCTTTATTGCATGTTTAGCACATTGGCATATGCATATAAAGTATACTTCTTTTTTGTAGTGTTTTTATTTATTTCGTGGTCTTATAAGAAGTTATTCTGTTGTGTTGTGACAACTGCTAAAATTAAGCCTATATAATACTTGTAAGAATATAGTTAAAAATTTTAAATATGTACATTTTTATCTATAAAGATCCCTCCTTTTTTATTTAAATTAAATAGCCTACGTTTTACTTACAAATTAGCCTCGCCATTTAAACAATTTAATTTAGGCTAGGCTACTTTAAAAATTTTCCAGAACATGACTTTTTGTTTTTCATGTTTCTTGAGGCCTGCTAATCTTGCAAAACGAGGATCGTACATTAAACTAATTTTCGGTGTGTTTTTAAGTGGGTTACAAACTGTTAAGTCTGCGACTATAAAGAGTTTAGGCGTGCTGAGATTTGCTCAAACGGAAAACACGCTAATAATGCAAAATCTTACCGTTTCTCGTCCGTTCATCTGGACTGTTTTAGCCAGACGAGACTCGGTTTTAGATCTCCTCTCCATCTCCTCCATGATCCCTTGAATATGATCCCCAGAGATGCCGTGGAAAAGCATGGCTGCTGGACGCAATGTGCAACTGCTTTCTTTCGCCTTGCACCCCACAACTTCCATATACAGCTTTCCGGATCCTTAAAACATCCGAGTGGATCTACACCAACAAATTCACACAAATGCAATCAATATTTAAAAATATAGCCGGTGGAATTTGATGGATGGCGCTGGAACAGTCAGGAGAACAAGTCCACTTCTCCAATGTCTCGTGCAGAAGGAAAAAAAAAAGTATAGTCCGGACGATATAAGGCAAAGCTGAAGTCTGAAGGATGTTTTAAACCTGTTTTTTCAGATAGTCCCAATCTCCTACTGGGGATCCGAATGCTTGAAAGTCAGGTTTGGGACTGTGTGTGTTAGAGATCCTGTGTCCTATTTGTGAAGAGAGCAAACGCCTGCCCAGCTCGGGTAATTGGGTAGGAGGAGTCCTCCCTCTCTCCAATGCCACTGATTTCTATTCACCAACAAAGACCTGTCACTCTCTCTTCAAACCGATGGTGATGGGCAACACGAGCTTGGAAAGCACTTGGTACAGACCTTTTACTTCTTTTTAGCTGCAGTTTGCCACTTTTTTTTTTTTTTTTTTTTTTTTTTTTTGAGGCTTTCTTTTTTCTTGTAGTTTTTAGCTTATGCTTCTATTAATGCTGGTTCAAAAGTGTAACTGAATTAAGTGTTGAATCACACTGTTATTCATCTGAGCTGTCTTTAGTTTTATGTCTTGTTGGAAAATTGCGATTGGGAAATTATCTTATGGAGTTGGTTGTTTAGTTTCTTATCGCAAATGATGCAACTGAAAGCCTGTATGTGTCATTTATAATTAAATTTAAATTCCTAAAAATAGTACAGATGTATATTCTCGTTTTTATATTTGCATGCATATATTTGAAGCAAGTGTATTATGAAGCACCCATATATATATATATATATATATATATATATATATATATATATATATATATATATATATATATATATATATATATTACTTGCTTTCTTTAAATTGATTTGAAATTTGCACTCTGCACCTTGTGTCTCAACTGCATAAATTCAGCTATAATGTATTTTATGCTTAAGTAAGAAAATGTAAAACAAATGTTTGAGGATAAAGTGTGTGACATCTGTAAAATGAAAGTGGACTAAAGTGGTGGCATAATTTAAAAAGTTGTCAGACTGCTTTATCAAGGTGTGTGTGTGTGTGTGTTGGTCTCTTTCTCTTCTTGTGTGTTTGCGGGAGAAAGAAAGAGAAAGGAGAGCGAGGGAAGGGGGAGCGATGCTGTTGGGAGGAGGAATAAGCAGTTGTTTACATTCTTTGATTTTCAGATGTCAAACGTCAAATGAATCTCATTGCCACAGTTTATTTTCTGAACGAATACATACGAGAAATGGTCTAAAATTATATTTGAGAATGATAATACCTACCTCACTGATAGCAAACTGAATCCAATTAGTCGTAATAGTAATGATATCAAAGGCAGAATGGATTATAGGCGATATTTTGCATCTATTTATGTAGCGTTTAAACTGTAACACTCGTTTCGCAAATTTATTTTATTAAGTATTGCACGAGAATAGCCTTAAAACTCTTAAATTTACACACGCCATTTATTATATATTTTAAATAAGGATTTGGGTGAGCATTGTAATTATCTTTTTTATTTAGATTTTTTTTAAAATAGCCTAAGTCTAGCCGCTTCCAATTGTGTAATTTTATCTTTCTATTCAGTCCAATGTGTTTATAGTTTTAATTAGTCTAGCAATATATTCATCTTTTTCCATACCCTCCTCTCAAAAAGAATATCCATGAATTATTTCGCCCATTAGAAGAAATGAATAAATTCGTCCTGATCTTGAGGTAGTAGGCTATACATAAGCTCACAAATAGCCTACAACAGCTTTCAATCGTGCGGTTATATTTCCATCAACTTCATAAAATCGACGGTAAAGGTTTATCTCACGTGTAAATAACGTGTCTGTCAGCGACCAGATGAGCTTTATGCGAGTTAATTGGTCCGACTGAAATCATGTCAAAATCTGATAATCTCAAATGCAATATAGCAGCAACTTTTGCATTTAGGCTACAGGAATACGAGGCAAATTACAGTCTTGAGTTTGTATACTGGCTTGCAATTGCTTTTTAAAAAAACATTTATGTTTGCTTCAGAAATATATATTTTTTTTTATCGAAAAAAAATCGTGTTTTTCAGTTGTTAGATTTTTAACCATCTAATTATTTTTCTCTAAGCCCTTATAAAGCTCATGCGCGAGCAAATTTTATTACAAGCAAAAACGAAGTTGTAGTCAATTTGTCAAAAAATAACCTTTGCTCTCTACCCTTCTCAAAGACCATCAGATTTGATTTTTACAAACGAAAAATATAATCAAAGTTAAATTACTGTAATATTTAGGTTTATTTGTACTAATTTCACAAATCGAGATGTCAATATTTTAATTGAATAGCGAAACGTCTAAATGTTGCTCATACCAGATCAGGCTTCAATATGCAAAGTAATCTTTAATTCAATTTTCAATCTACATTGAATTTTCGCCTGCATTATCTTTTACCTGTCTCACCTGCCCTATATATAGGCCTATGTGCAAATTGAAGGTCTCTCCTCGCCCATTATGTATAAATACTCTTTTTCGAGTTCTGAGGCAAATCTGCAAAGCAACGCAAATGATCCTTTACACCGATAAACAGCATAATTCACGTATATATCTAAGCAATAGAAAAGTGTTGTTTTACCGTGAGCCGCTGAGCGCCGTCCTGAAGCCCCAGCAGTGCTGCGGTGAGAGAGGGATGAGGATGAGGGTGAGACACGAGCGATCCTACCAGCAGATGGGGGCTGTTCCTTGTTTCTCGCGTGAGTGTCAATTACGACAAATCCTGCGCGAGCACCGAGTAGGCTACATCAATTGTATTACGCACAAGGCCCCTTTCGGGATGTGTTGGTAAAGGATAGATAGAGATTTTCTCTGTGTATTTTCTTAATGTTAAAACATTAACTTCATTAAGCAGTTTTCTCACCTTGAGATCATGCATAATGAGGCTACTTCACTGGATAGATAGATAGATAGATAGATAGATAGATAGATAGATAGATAGATAGATAGATAGATAGATAGATAGATAGATAGAAGCTAGGGGTGAAATTAATATTATACATGATTGGCAACCTTTGAAGTGACATCAGAAGTTGTTAGACTGTTTCCCCCGTAATTCTTTTATATTTTCCTCACAGTTTTGACAGAACTGATATCATCTGAATCAGCAGGTTCTTGATTAGTTTGATATGCAAGATCCAAGCTTTTCATCTAAAAAAGAAATATCTAGCCAAGTCGACCGAAAGAGTTGTGACACATTCTAATGTATTTGCTGTTTTGCATTAAAATGTTTAGCATTTAATGGGGGATGGCTTAATTATTGATTTGATTATCACAATAAATTCATTGAAAACTGATGTCTATGTTTTACAACCCATCTGGTAGTGGGGTTGGTTGTAACAGCAGCATTCTTTGTACTTGATATTAATTACAATTTAGGAATAAGATTAGTATAATTAAGAATAAAAGAGTTACAGACACTGAACCAAAATGGTTTACTCCCACTCTCTCCATAATGCAACCATAACATTTTAAAAGCGTCAGTTGCAATTGAATTGCAAAAGAAAATTAAATTGCACAGACTGGGAAGACATCTTACTTCAACCAAAGACAACAAAACAAATATAATATAATGCACAGCTTAGTGACAACAATTCAGATTAATTTAATTTAATGGCTGAAAAAAACATGGATTTACCTTAAGATAATCGTTGGGCTGTTGACTCTGGGAAATCTGCTGTTATATAAAAAAAGGCAAAAGTATCTAAGGTAGTATACACTTAAACCTATATGTGCTCCAGGTCCTCTGTGCTTGTTCTTTATTTTGTGGAGTTAGTGCACTAAAGCTTTTAGAGGGAGTTGTTTGCTCTATTGTGGGGAAACGTACTTAAAATTTAAAAAGTGTGAATTGTCCAACACAAAAACATAAAAAATCTGCTCTCCAAATCTTTGAAACACACAGAGCCATAACATACAATGCAATACCATCCGAAACACATAAATCTGAGTCAACTGATGGCTGACTGAAGAATGGAAAGTGTTTTTGATACTTTTAAATAAGTAGTTGGGAGTAAGGAGAACGCCATCTCATCTTGAGAGCTTGGCTTACAAGCAACATTTCATGCCATGCAAGTCAAAGGGGAGGAGACTTAGGCACAAAAAAGTCTCCAAAAAGACCTTAAAATGAAAAACTGCTGCATCGTTACTAAAAACACACTACAAATTTTCCCAGGCTCAGTTGCTGCTGACCAAGTCATACAAATCCATTAAGTTACAACATCTATCAAATGTAAAAATACCCTATAGCCATTATCATCTTGAATAATCCTAAAACTTTAGCATGTCTCAGTGATAATGTCTAAAAAGTGGCTGGATACTGACAGTTACACAAGAACCATGTCCATTTATGAACCATATGTGATGGCTGAATCACGAAACTAATATTTACAAACTGAAGATGGACAACGATTTCTCCAGAGTCTTCGCATTGCACTTTTTTATAAAGCAACAAAGCCACAGAGCAGATGCTCCTCACCGGTGTTTCGTGCTTTGCTTCGAAGAGGGGACGTTCAGTCTAGCGTGCCTGATGAGAATTTAGCTGCTGTTAAAAATCTCTCTCTTTCTCTCTCTCACTTTCCCTCCCTCCTCACCCCATTTCTCTTGATGCTGAGCCCTGCTCTGCTGATGCAAGAATCACAACTCCCCGTGTTGACAGATGGAGGATGGCTCCATAGCACATAGCCCGTCCCAACAGTCCAACTGCTGCCTAACCAACAGTTTTTTTTTTTCGCTTCTCCACCTTTTTTTCCCTTTCTTGTTTTTAAAGCTGTATTCTTCCAGCACCATTATCCTGAATTGACTTGACCCAAAGAAGTTTTCCTCCATTACAGTGTTTGCAGGCAGTACTATATTGATATTCATCAAACATTCTGGTTAGGGTCTGTTCTAAATTCCAACCTAAGTATTAAACCAACCCCTTTATACTCTAAAGACAGTTCTTTTGCTGTCTTGCAAGCACTTGCTTCAGGATTTATCAATTATTATTTCAATTATATAAATGTATCATTTTACATCACCATCTAAGGGTGTGTTTCAATTAGCTACCTAGTCATTGCAATGGCCAGGGAGTCAGGCATTACATGCCCCATTGTCAAAATCTCTCCAGTGTACCGAAATGGTTGCTCTGTAGAAAACGCCACAAAGCACTGTAAAAAGAAACAGTGAGCACTGGGTGCTCATTACCAGTAATGTCGACATGTTTTCTATGGTCTCTCAATCAGACAAAAACGGAGGGCGAGTGCATATTTTATGATGTCACTGTAGATGCAAAACAAATAATATCAGAAGGATTTACAGCGATGTTGTAAATAAATAAACAAATTGTAAAGCATGTCCATAGAATTGTTTGCAGGCAATTGATTCATTAGTGTCCCAATGTTTAGAGCTATTGCCCAAATTCATTTTCACAATATACTGGTTCATGACAGGGAACTATGCTTCCCAGCAATTCATATTTTGTATGTCATTAGTAAAGGCCCCATGACATAAATTGTGTGTTAAAGGAGACATCCAAAGTGTGTACCATTGGGGTACTCCAAGAACAAGTTTGGGAAACAGTGATCTAAATCAGTGTTTCTCAACTCCAGTCATCAGTACTCATCTCCCAGGATGTTTTAGATGTCTCCCTAGTCTCAACACTAAGACGCTGTAGTTGAATCAGGTGTTTTAAATAAGGAGACCTCTAAAATGCTCTGGTAGGTGGGTCCCCAAGACAGGAGTTGAGAAACACTGATCTGAGGATATGTTTACACGAAACCGTTTTCAACTGAAAACTTTTTATGCGTTTGGCCGTTCATTTACATGACAATGGCGTTTTAGGGGTCTGAAAATATTTTGAAAAATGACTTTCCCCTTTGCATGTAAACAAAAAAACCGCGAATTTGTGAAAACGGTGAGGTCATGCTCATGATTATTGCATGTTCACGCATGTGTATTACATGTTTACGGGGTGTTTCTTGACAAAGTGACATCTCTAACTACTGGCCTGGCATGCTAAATACAGCCTTTTTAGTCATTTTCGCAGATCCGTGTGAACAGGAGTAAACTTCTGTTACCATTCTGTTGGCAAAGAGGAGTTCTTTAAGAGTTGCCCTTACCCATTGGCACAAGTCATTTAGCACCATCACACTACATTTTGGTATTTTTTGGTGGATTTAATTACATTGGGCAATCAGGACAACTAGATTTGCAAGATATGGTGGGAATGGAAGGTGTCTACACCACATTGCAGAGATCATGCTGGCTGCTCTAGAGATCATTCCTTACCCTTTCACACTAGGCAAAGTTAAGGTTTCTCACTGAATGGGTTGACCACCTGATCCAGTCTGAACGGTGCCACATATGGCATGATATGGCCAGACGGTCTGGCTGGAACACTGGGAGAGGTCTTGGGGAGATGCCCTACTGTTTTGTGTGGCTATTTACAGCCCTGTCCAAAGGAATCTGGCCCTGTGACTGTCAGTCAGATGTGGTGAGCTTTTTCAGGAGCACTGGTGCAACCACAGGGAAGCTGGTTGTCCATCTGACCACTTTGGTAAGGCTTCAGCCCCAAGGCTGAATGACATTGTCTCTGTTGCATGACCAGACGGGCAGCTCGGCTACAGCTTGATTCAACACACACACAAACACTGCCAACAACAGCGCTATGGACCACACACCCACGCGCACTGAGAGGGACAGCCCAGATGCTGAAACTGATTTTCCAGCCATCACTCGGCTGACATCCGTTCCTCTCAGCCAACGCGTATCATCCTCTGCCTGGCCTGGGCGCTTGAATGGCGGGGAGCGGCAGTGGTCCGTGGTGTGACTGAGGGTGCAAGGGTTTGCCCCCAGTCCCCATGAGCTGGAAAGGATGGACCTGGACTAGTTATACATTTGGATGCTGGACCAGGCATACTGTCCCTTTGCCTCTAGAAAAGTGGCAGTGCATGGACTCTGCTGTAGCATATGCTGTGGCTGAAGGTCAGGTGACGGACTCCAAAGCTCTGCAGATGCAGGAATTGTAGCCCCCACAGCAGCTTGGGTGGGTTTCAATTCAGAGGGAATTATCGGTGAGAGAGCTTAGTGTGATTGAAGCCAGAACCCAGGTATGTCTGACCTTAACGACCTGCAGATGAAACAAAGGTAAATTTGAGATGCGGAGAACGACAATATGAAAAATATGTTTAAAACAGGCTGAAAGATTCTTGCAATAAACCACTGATTTTACATAAAGTCTCTAACCTTCGGCCGACTTGTACATGCACAATTAACTGACAGAGGAAATAAACAGATCTCACCAGATGCTCAGGTTCGATACCAAAGGAATCTCCTGGATGGAGATGCTGCTCAAGCATAACCAGTTTCCTCTATTTCCAAGGAAGTCCCTCGAGGTTTTAGACTCATTTTCCCTTTCCTCACTCTCATGTTTTCTTGTTCAGTTGTTATGATTCCCACACCTGATCCCAGCACATGACAAGACTAGCGAGCGCATGGCTTGTGAGTTGTTTGCTAAAGCAAGTTTTCATGAAATCTGTCTATGCTCTGAGGGACTGAGCATTGTGTAGCGTTTGCATCTCAGTCACCAAATACTGAGAAACAGAGAAAGGAGGGACAGAAAGGGAAAAAGAGAACGACAACACTATGCGATCTCTGAAGTCATATGATGCAGAAGAATAAGGCAGACTTGAAAGTTGGCCTATTTCATGGTCAGGCACTAGGACTGGGAAGGGTCTTGAATGGCAATGCATCTACTTTAATGTGACAGACAAGTCCCTAGGCAAAACAAGCAGACCCGTGGCAGGCAGGCCCAGGTACTTGATGAGTGTGACACCTTTGCTATTCCACTGGAAATGTTGTTGCCGTACGCTCCGCTGCCTCATCTTAGGTTTTACCCAAATAAATTTGCCTCTCATCCGGACTGACGATGCCACAAGCCCCTCGCCTGCCTGTCCTCCCTGGAACTGTTGAGATCATGAATCTCCTTGTCGACGTTCACAGGGCCTTGCTCCTGATAAATGTGCACCCGCCTTGGGACCCTCCCGCCGCCTGATATCGTGCCCTGCGCCAGTCGGCAAAGCTGGGACAGAGCTCTGCCACATACACATTCCCGCATTCAGAGACCATTTCCTTGTTCCTGCCCTGCGATGCTGTGTGACAGGTTGGATGGCCAGTGCCTGGGGCAAAATCTTACTCGGCTTTGCATATCTACAGACAAAGTGTCATGTCAACACAATGACTGCACATGATTATAAATAAAGAAATATCTAATAATAATTATGTGATCTGTGTACTTACAGTGTTTGTGCTGAAATCACAGTTTTAGTGGATGAAAAAGACCAGAATATCAATCTCAGTTAGCCACAGGGACATATGATTCACACCACACTAACAACTAAAATACTAATACTTATGTATTTTTCTATTTTTTTTTATCTATATGAATAATAACTTAATTATTATATCCAATTAAACAATACTTTATGGTGAAAAACACACACAAAAACCATAGGGTCTATGGAAAAATAAAGGACCTAGTAGGCCTTGACATCAACCCTGTGTATATAGTGTATGTAAATTGTAAATGCTACCAAAAAAAAAAAAAAAAAAAAAAAAAATTCTACTGAAGCTAAATTATTTGTTGCATAAATGGAACAACTAAAGGAGAAGTCATTTTAATTAGTTTAAATTACATATAACTAATCAAATATATACGTCTGTGAACTCTTGTGTATAATTTCTTTATAATTTCTTTAAAATTATAATAATTTATAATTTATATTAATATAGTGAATGACAAGTCTTTGATTGTATTTAACGTCAACACATTTATAAGAGGACTTTATTCTCCATTGTGTTTTCTTGGTCGAACATTTGCAGGGAGGAAGTACGTAGTCAGAATTGACAGATGTCAAAATTATGATTGCCTGTAACCATATGAATATTCATGACCACAAAAAATTCCCACTTGTGAAATTCATCTGACAGAGGAGCACACCAACTCCTGTAAGTAAAATCACAGTGGATAGATGTGATTCAAACCATTTCCTGGAGTGTGGGTTGCACATCTGGTGTAGCGTATTTCATCATTTAAAACTGTGTAAGACGAATGTGCATTAAAAGAAGTCCAAATTCAATACAGGAGCACACAAAATGAGCTTTTCAGCCCATCTTAACATTTACTGCTATACATAAAACAAAGAGTTGAAGGTTTTCTTCTTAGCAGGATCCTCCACATTAATTTGCCCATATGGACACTGTCGGAAAAAACAAGAAGTTTCGAGTTAACAAATGGTACTGTAAAGTTAAAAAAGAATTAATATCATGTGGACAGTTTGCTTTTTATTATGTATTGTGGGTTACTGACAGAATGGATTTCTCCTGTCTCAGCATCATGTAATCCATAAAAAAATCAACTAAATTTCACTCTAAATAAAAAATACTTAGGCTACTATAAAATTAATACAATACTGACTGACATTTTCTTTCAGTCCTCTTGTAAAGATACACGAGAAAAATATGAAGCTTACATGTCTACAGGCAGTCCCACAGCATCTTCCTCTTTTCCTATGGGCAAACTCAGTGAACACATTGTAGCCGGTTATAGGGTCAATGTATGTTCTTTTCTGATTCTGTGAACAGATGCAATTTGCAGATGATCATCTGTTTGTAAATGCTCAAATTTGAGAAGATTGTTTATAAGGATCAGTGTTCCGTAAAGAACATATTTCAGGGTAAAATATAAAACTACTAAATTATTAAAATAAACTTTATTCTAATAAAGTTTTCATCCACTTTACTTCCTAGAAATTTAACAAGTCATTAATGAAAATACAGCAGAAACACAATGCAAACGTGTTTCTTAAGCATCATTTCTGACTCTTCCTCAGAGAGCGTTGGCTTCATCTATGACAGCCTTCGACGCCAAAAGGGCCCGAGGCGCTTTTTGTGGCATGCCATTTCAGATGCCATCCTTTGGCTCCATAGTGAAGCTGACACTGTCTGTGCATCCTCCAACTCTATGGGTCTTCCATAACTTTCTCTCGGCCATCAAACTACATAGTTCCTGACAGCCAAAAGGAACATTCAAAAATGACCCAGTCTTCCACACACTTAAGTAGCCTTACTAGTCTGCAAGTTAGAGGTCTAGTGTGTTCTTTTTAGTTCCCCAAGAATGTAAAAATATCCTTAAAATTGCAAAATGTAGAATCTTCAATGGTAGGAATGCCTAGTTGCTAATATTGAACCATCTATGTTGGTTAGGTTCCCTCACATAGGTCACTGGCTCAGGTTTGTGTATCTACACGAGTCTCTTTAAATGTGACACCAGCTGCTAGAAGTGCAGTTTATATAAGCGTTTAATTTTGCCCTTACCTTGCATGCGTCCAGATGGAGTTTATGAATGAATCTGTCTTCATCTGAAAGCGTGCTTGTTTCATGTGACGCGGTTGTGTTTTTATCGTGAGAATTCGAATTTGATTCGCTCTCGCGTGCACTGCAATATAAACGCGGCGTTCTCTTATTGTACACCACATTTAACATTATTATGTTCGTTCGACTGCGTTTAAAACTTGTTAATCTTAAAAGTATACGTGAACCGAGCAGCCGCATAACTCGTGATAACAAGGGAAACTAAAATGTACTGTTACGACGTTGCTTGCAAACTTCTGACAGTACCTAGAGACAGTTCTCACAACAACCACTGCAGGACAAAATGTTGTTGTGGTTCAAAGAAATATATTCACACTCTGCTCTGCTGCCAATACATGTTAAAAACCACCAAACAAAACACCGCTGTGTTCTTCCTCATTGTGCTTTTCATGTTCTGAAACAGTGGCGTTCACAAGATGCATTTAAGCGCCCCCTCTGTTTGACAATAGAACTACAACAGGGAAAGTGTGTGTTGCCATACTTTTAACTCCAATTCAGTGAGTATTTCAGGTAAAAAAACAAAAAACAACAAAAAAAAACCCTTTTTTATTATGAAGTACATTTATGTGATGGCAGCTACATTAAAGACTGTCGAAAATTTCTGTGGTTATCAAGGTGAAAAAATACAGTTCACGACGACACAACATGCCCCTTTATATAGCTTTATTTCAATGAAATCTGCATATTATAGTTTTTTTTTTTCCAACTAAATTCAACGCTGATTAGTTTAAACAATCATGAAATCGAAAACAATTCTTTAAAAAGCAAATGTAAAAGGTAAAATAGCCTACAAAATCTGGTCTCCATACAGTTGTTTTGGCCAGCACATTTTGTAATTAGCAATTTTATAAATACAATTAATTTTATAAATTATTATATAGAATATAATTAAATATTATTATTATATTAATTAATTATAAATATTACAATTAAATTCATGACATTATATATATATGTGACATTTAAAACACATGACAGCTTGCCCCAATAAAAATGAGATACGTTTCACTGACTTGACATTTATGAAGAACTTCCTTGTTCTAAGAACAGTTCAGGCATTTATAGTTCATCAGCCATCATTAAATAGTTGACTTTTGCCTGTTTAACTGCATATTAACCTACTATAACAGGCTTGCACATTCAATTCCTTAGTATAGAATATAGTATAGTGTGCTTATTCATCTTACTGGGGCAAAGGATAAACAATGGAAAAGAGTAAAAAGGGAGTAACTACTACAACCACAAACAGATCAGCAGAGATAACAGCAGTTCACTTCGAAATGACAAGCCAGTGACATGTTTAGTAGCAGAGTCCCCTTCATTAACCACTACAATAACCACAATTTCCCCCCCGCAGGAAACAGACAAATACAAATTCATGTCCTTGAATTGCAACAGGTTTAAATAACTAGGCGTTGACCCACAAGAAACACAAGCTATTTTTTTAAAAAACAAGTGGGTGGTGTGAATTTATACTTCCTTTGCTTTAGCCAAACACTAGAACTTGAGTGTTTAACTTATAAACAGGTCCTGTTTTTTTAACAAGCTTATTTTTAAACATTATAGATGTTCACATTCCTCTTCAGAAACATTTAAGGATGTAATAATATAAAGAAGGTATTTGCAAACCATACATACATGCATAGTATTCAAGCTAGCATCAGTAGACATGCCTATGCATGCAAAAGAAAAAAAAAATGCTCTGAAGGATGCAATTAAAGGGACAGTTCACTAAAAAAAGGACATTTACTCATCCTCATGTTGTTCCAAACCTTAATGACTTTCTATCTTCTGTGGAACACAAAAACAGATATTAAATAAGATATTAAATAAGGTAGGCTAACTACAGTATTAAATACTGACAGGCTCAGTCACCATTGAAAGTGAATGGAGACTGGTGCTGTCATCTCAGTTTGTATTCCACAGCAAAAAGAAACTCATGCAGGTTTTAAACAACAAGAGGGCGAGTAAATAATGGCTTAGTGTTAATTTCTTAGAATCACAATCCTACTGAAATACACACACACACACACACACACACACACACACACATACTCGCGTGACCCAGGTGCTTCCTGGTGCTTCACTGCAGGATCACAGCCTGGGGAACCGAAACGGTCAGCAGCGCGTCTAGGAAGCGTCAGCGGGGAGCCCGCGCGCCGACAGATAGAGGAATGCTGCAGTTTCCGCGACCATCCGTCAGGTAGCCGCGGATCCAGAAGGTTCGCAGGCAGCGCGCGTGACTCGGAGTGCGCTACGGTGTTTTATTTTCCCGCCGTCGGCGCGAGCTGCTGCTGACGCGATGCTTTAGCCATGGACAGCAGGATAAAGTAAGTCCACATTTATTTAACTTACACATTCCTCTGATTTGTCGCGGCACGCGTTATCAGTCTCCGTAAATAAAAGTATCTCATACGGTCAAAATGAAGATAGCGGCTATTGTAAATCGGTTAGTTAGCTCATTTGGCTAATGAGAGGAGATGACAGGTCCAGCTGACCGGTTAGCTGTTTACCTCAGACGTGCTAACTAGCCTAGCCGCATTCCTCTACAGACATTTAAACTTGACAGCTGCAAATATTTCATCCAGCTGGAATTAGACGACGTTAACATCTCGTTCTATTAGCACCTATGGATTTATACTGTAATTATTATGACTATATTGCGAAATGCGAATTCACAAGAGAAAACTGACTACATACTATTTAGTCTCTAATGACATGTCGAGCTTTTAAAGTGATAACGTTAGTTAACTCAAATTTAACATTAAATCGTGTATAACTTTGTCTTCAGTGGAACACAAGCAGATGTTAGGATGTTGTAAAATATGCAATAACAGTGAATGGAGATTGAGACTGTCATTTTCCTGTCATCGACAGAAGAATGAAAGTTACATTGGTTTGGAAAGAGTAAATAATATCAAAATGTTAGTTTATAAGTGAACTTAACTTAACTCACTAACTTAAGTTAAGTTGTTAAGTTGTGAATTGGGCTTGTTTTTCTTCTTTCAGCGAGAATCCTGCGAGAACATTTGATTTGGCACTTCAGGTTGCATGTCCATCATCTGAAAATGAAGGTGAGCCTTCATTTCAAAATTTTTATATTTTGCATATGCAAGTGTGTTTTAAACAGACCTGTGCCTTTTTTGTCTCCAAAACACACAAGTATTTACATTAGAAAGACTTTGTTGAACCTCTATTTTAAATTACTTTTTGGTATTTTCCTTGCTGTCAGCATACTTGAAATGGCATGAAAGGGATCCATGTTTACTCAGGCTTATAATGTAGCACTGCTCATATTTCATGGCTTTAAAGTGATAATGTTTGGCATCATGATAGTTTGTCCAAATTAAGTTTGATTATACTTTTGTCTTAGTTGTAGTTTTTTGTGTCAGTGATGACATATACAATCTTTTCTGATTTTGTACATCGGAAAATGTGGCAACTGTGGGGCTGTTTACACGACACCATTTTCAACTAAAAATGGAAAACATTTTATGCGTTTTGGCCATTCTTTCACACGACAATGGCGTTTTGAGGGCGCAGTGTTACTTAACAAAGTGATATCGCCAACTACTGGTCTGGCATGAATACTACAGCGTTTTTAATCGTTTTCGCAGATCCGTGTGAAAGGGGGAACGTTTTGACAATGTTGCATTGTGTAAATGTATCCTGAGACAAAAATAAAAGTGCTGAAATTAAACCAGCTATTTTACTTCATTTTCTGATTTTTTTTTAAAACAAAATGGAAAATTTAACAAAAAAGGCTAATATCCAAATTTAACCAAAGTCTCACTAAGCTTATCATCAATCATGATAAATATATCTAACTTTGTACCATCTAAAAGCCTTTCTTGTGAAACTTTGACAGCTTTAAAAGTGTGACTTGTTTTTAGCTGATGTGCTTAGCTGTTTTCCATGCTTGAAATGGATGACTAAATTACATGTTTTGTGTCTGGGGATTCACAGGAAGGAAGTTATTGCTGTAGATTCTCTGGGTGGTCAGATTCACTTCTGATGGGCTTGCTTGTGTGCGTTTCCATTTTAGATCAGCACTCACTTGGTTTGTATTTGCTTTGAGCTATTCAGGAAAACCTGCAGATGCATTTTGGTGTAAGAAGAATTAGGTTAATGTGCTGTGATATCGATCTTGGTTTGTGAATCTGTCTGTATGCTTTGAGCTCTGCAAGGTTGAACAGAAACCACGCATCTTTAACGGACCAGGTAACGACTGCTGTGCTGTGCTCGTGCTGTGAAGTGAGACCATTATGAACCTTTTTTAGCAACAGAAAGAAACATTTTTCAATGTGAGGTACACGGATATGAAAAATTGCTTGTTATATGCTCAGCATATCTTATACCACCAATTTTTGTTCTTATCCTTAAACTATCATTACTCTTTTTGCTTGACATTGAAGGGGTGAGGAGCAGGTGGTTCACAGAGGCAGCTGTTGCTCTGACCGAAAATGGAAAATATTCCCGGTCCAGCCGCTGACGTGAAAGTTGAAATAAGCTATAATAACCCACTTCCCTCATCATCATATGTCTATGTTCGTCTCATTTCCTGACCCCGACTCTCAGAACTGCAGCTTCATTCCAAGAGGCTTTAAGGCCAAACAGAAGTTCGTCAAGGACAGGAAACAATTCAAGCCTGGGATAACATACACATGGCATCAGCCGCATAAGATATCTTGTCGCAAATTTAATGTTGTGGTTTACAAAATAACGAATATTTTCCCATTTCCAGTTAAAGCATGTGATTGACTGCTCAGTTCTTGAGTTTCATGCTTTTCGTTCTGTTCAAACACGGTGGACCTGCAGGGATAGCGCCTGAAACATATTTCTTTTGCCAAATGGGGTGATTCTAGAGCATTTGTGGTAATATGAGGCATTCAAGGGGATTCATTGAATCTCATCAGACATTCTGCCTCTCTACTCACCTCATGTGTCATTTAGTCTAATTTGATATTCGATCGGCCCAAATACAGGTCAGTTTCCCTTGAGGAAAAATTAAGTCAGACAAAATCAAGCGAACCTACAAGTACATTGCATTTAGTTTCCATCCAAAGTGAGTTACATTGCATTTAAGGTGTGGATTTCTTGGGAATCCAACCCATGATCTTGTGGTCTTGCTTTACTTTGAGTTACAGGAACTACTGGCGAAATGTTTGTTTGTGTTCAGCTTGTGTTGTTGAGTTTATTACTAGATACCAGATTAGAGGAAACCACCCTTTGCTTTTGTGTCATCTTTCGTTTCCCTCTTTGTCCACACAAGTTTATACTCTTGAGTGCATTTTCTAGTAGTGATGCATCTTAGTTTCAGAACGTCACGTTATCCTGCTACTTTTTGTAGACTACCGTATATACCCGACTATAAGACGACCCTGAATATAAGACGACCCCCCCCATTTTCCAGACTTATTTTCGGGACAAAAAGAGATTTTTGTGGAAAAAATCTGTTTTTCAACAGAAAATAATTTAATTTGAAAATTGCAGTGATAATTCATTCTCTCTCTTCCAGCACGCGCACGCACCTTTCTCTCTCTCTCTCCCTCTCTCCCTCTCTCTCTCTCTCTCTCTCTCTCTCTCTCTCTCTCTCTCTCTCTCTCTCTCTCTCTCTGCGTCTCATGCGCGCACCTCTCTCTCTCTCTCTCTCTCGCTCTGCATCTCGCGCGCGCACCTCTCTCTCTCGCGCGCTCGCTCGCTTGCTCTGCGTCTCGCGTGGATTAACTTTTGTGCATTATCTTTTATGCAGATTAACATATTGGAAGGGAAAGCTGGTTTTGTCTTAATGGGTCGCGTTTCAGTCACTATTTCATATTAATTCCGTTGTTCTTTCTCCCTTTCACCCCGTGATTTTGTTTATATCGCAAATATAAGACGACCCCACATTTTTCAGCCTATTTTTAGGACAAAAACCTTGTCTTATATTCGGGTATATACGGTATTTCCTTTTAAGCACCGCTACTACAACAGTACACTGAACCTCTGCATTGCGTCTTGCTCTTGAGCGGTGTGTCTGAAGATGGTAATAATATACGGTAATTATAATAATTAAAAGTATCTTACACTAAGTTTGGCGGCGGTAAGATATATATAGTTTTTTGAAAGAAGTGTCTAATGCTCACACTTTATTTGATCAAAATACAGTAAAAACAGTAATATTGTGAAATATTATTACAATTTAAAAATGTAAATGATATTCATTCATGTGATGGCAAATCTGAATTTTCAGTATCATTACTCCAGTCTTCAGTGTCACATGGTCCATCAGAAATCACTCTGATTTGCTGCTTAAAAATATTTGTTATTATTATCAGTGTTGAATTATCAACAGTTGTGCAGCTTCATATTTTTGTAGAAACAATGTTGTTGTTTTTCAGGATTTTTGATGAATAGAAAGTTTACCAGAACAGCATTTATTTGAAATAGAATCTTTTTATAACATTATAAATGTCTTTTACTAGGCCATCACCTTTGAACAATTTAATGCATCCTTGCTAAATAATAAATAAAACATTGTCAATTAATCTCACTGCCCCCAAACTTATGAAAGGTAGTGTATGTGAAAACCACTAATGCCGAGGTCAGACTACACAATATCAGCCTGATTTTTGGCACAATTCGTTTGACATAGGGCGTGGTGATTCGTAAACGACAATAGGTGTCGGGACAAAGAATCGATAATTTTATCTCGTATACTGTGTCATAGTGAATCACAACCAACGCTACTTCTGCGATGCTTCATGACATCCCGACAGAACGACTGTCGGGCATCATGATAGTTTGTCCAAACTATCGAACGAGCATGTTTAATTTGTGTTCGTTACTTCACGACTGGTTCAGCCACATCTATGATGTTGACCAATAGGAGCACAGAAGCTCTTCCGTACACAGCTTTCAAACATGCCAAAACGAAAGAGAGATGATTTTATTAGTGCTGTTAGGTGGAATTATGCAATGGAGGAAAGGTTCATGGAGTTATGGCAAAGTTTATGATGTTTTCTTGAGGAACGACCGCGATAAATGCTGGCGAACGATGACGCCTACTGGAATTAGCATTAAGCTAACACGTTGCTTCGGTAGCCATTGTTTGTTTACTCTCTTGTTTCGGGAAGTCAGTCACTAGTTCCGCCTTCTCGATGACATCACACATGGCGGTAAAGACGGCAAACGATGATTGGTTGGAAAGCAACGTGTAGTTTGACGTGTTTGTTGTCCACAGCATGACAAGAATTTAGGAGTCAAAAGCGGCTTTCCGACCGGAGGAACCTTTTCACAGTTCCTAGAACTATTGGCTAAAGTACCCGGATGTCGGCGTGTTCGCACCGCAGGAACTAGGAACGATTTTAGTTCTAGGAACTCCATTTGGAGGAACTAATTTAGGTCCTACTTCATAGTAGGGTCTAAACCAGCACTATAGGAACTACTCGTGACGTTAGTGTACGCTGATTGACCGAACGCACGCGGAACACCAGCACCCGCCATTTTTAAAACACCTAGAATGTAAACACACAGATTATAGCCTATATATTTACTCCAGAAACTAACTATACAAACATGGAAAACAGTGATAGATGGGTCTCTAAACCTTTATGCTGAAGAGAAAATCCAACGGAACTTTGAGGGGACCAAGCCAAACATGATTATGTTTATCTGCCCAGCTAGCAACACTGGACATCAACCACACGGCATAGGCTAATAACCTTTTTTTCATACACTGTCTACTTTCAGTTCATAACATATTAAACAGTACTGTTAGACAGATCGCTAACTAATAAACACAGAGAATGCGAGCATTGTTTGCTCTGGCGTTCTTAGCGCCGCCAAAATAAAGGTCCGTCTCGCCGTCAAAATAAAAGTCACCGTGCTTGCGTCACTCCCTTACCACTTCTACCTGTTCCTATGGCCACTTGGCCAGTACGAACGCAAACAGCAAAACCGAGTTTGGGGGAGAGTAGTTCTTAGAACTGTTTAGAAGTGGACAGTTCCTAGAACTAAGTTCCTGTAACTACTTGGTCGGAAAGCGGCTAAAACCACATAATCTGACACAGTGACTATCATAACTGAGAAAAGATATTGTGTAGTCTGGCATTAGACACTCAGAACAGCCTAATTATGCAGAGCTTCTTTAAGCTCACACTACACAACTTTTGGCTGGATTTTGCTGTCCAAGGTCTGCGACAAAACCCCTGAATCGTGTCCAAATCGGTGCTCGTTGCGGTCGCCAATGCTTGTTAAAGTATGAGCAGGCCAGGGACGTGATCTGAGTCTCGAGCAGTCACAGGCTCTGCAATATCTAAAAAACCTTTTTGATATTACCGCCACATGATCTTGTAGTTTGTGTAATGCAATGACAAGGTGGAACTAATCCAGCCAATCACAGTGCAGATGGTATAAATGGAATTTATGTGAGATTAAATGTTTTCGCTGTAGGTCAGGACTGCCTCTTGAACAAATGTATTGTAGCTTAGTCTCGTCAGCTCGTCGTCGTTAACTATGACAAGACGAAGACAGATGACAAGACACCTTTGTTGTGTACAGTCCTGATGTAACGTGAGCTTGCCCTGTGAGTCAACTCACAAAAGTCGAATTTGAAAATATGTAGCTTTGCTCATCTCTGAGATAGATAAAATAGGTTACATTCAGAAACAAATGGTTTTAAATGTAATGCCATTGTTTTCTTCTCCAGCATGGGTCTGGGGTTGACAGGCCCAGAGACTGCAGAGTAGGTGACTTATTTTAGCTAACATTAGAAGTTGAATACTTTGCCAGATTGGATTAAGCATGACTGCCATGCTTGTGCTTGGCACTAGTGAGCCGCATTGATGTTTTTCATGCCCTGTGCCAAAGCCAGCAGATGATGCTGACTGTGCCAAGGCAGTAGGTGGAGACAGATGCTACCTGTCTTGCCTCTTCTTTTCTTCCAGATTGCACCCAATAATAAAGCAATAAAAATAATAGACCTGAAATTTACAACTACACTTGTGCTGCAATTAGCAAAGTGATTTTCCAGCGATGACCAACAGCTTTATTTCTCTTTCGCACAGGCCACTTTTTCAATGGTGTTAAGGACCAGTTTGACTAGGTGGTAGACATAGTGCTATAAAGTTATGGATTTTTCTGTAGAAAATGTGAGTGGTCCTTGCTCGTGCAGAAGTCACCTAGATGATGCGGGGTGGGGGGCCAAATTTAAAGAGTCCACCCTTAAGTCTCTTGGATATTTTGGTCTGTAAATATGGGATTCTTAAATTTGTTACATCACTTACAAAAAGTTATGGTACGGTCACATTTACTGTTATTCAGCATATTTTTGTGGGTGAAATCCAGTCATTTTAATAGGAATATATGTGATCTAAAATTTTGCACATGGGCTACCCTCTACAGAGGGTTCAAGTTGACAAACAGAAAGCTGCTTGGTTTGAAAGTGACTTTCTATGCTTCATGCACACCTGTAACTACACTACAAGATTTGGCTATTTCTGCCAAAATGTGACTGATAATGATGCTTACTGTAGCAAACACCTCTAATTGTAAGGTAATAATAAGGTGCCAAAACGAAACTGCAGCAATTTTGACTTTTCCTTTAGAGATCAAGTTACATTTGCGGACTTCAAGATGAACCAGTTTGACTTTTTCATGTGAAGTTTGAGTCATCTAAATAAATATTTTTAAAATGTCCCTGCAGCTGTACCTTTACCTTTTTAAATGTGTCCTAGCACGTTTATTCTCCTGCCTCAAATTTCACATAGCAGCTTTTGACAGGTCTGTGAGCCAAGGGTCTTTTTTTGTGCCATTTGACCCCCACCTTGTTAAATAATCTGATTGGCGCTCAGCTGTGTCTAGGGTTCAGCGCCAGCTAACACTTTGGTGGGGCTCTGCTGTCGGACTAACAATGCCGCTGTGCCTAAGATGGTGTTGATTGGTCATTACTCATAACGGCTACAGGGGTAGTTTGCGCATGATTTTCTTTTCCTTTATAGTCATGCAGATTCAATTCGGTTTGATCTGCCCTCATTATACTTGTGCAACTTCATCAAGTCTCCCCGGATCCCCTTTGCCAGCATCACCCGAAAAATACAGCTTAATGATGGAAAAAAGCTTTAGTTTGAAGCCACGGAATAAGTTATCCCACACACCCCTGCTTAGAACTGAATTCAGATTGACCTCCAGTTCTGCAAGTTATGGATTTTCACTTCATGAAACTCTCTGTGCTTTTTTTTCTTTCCTTGCCGCGCTGAAGAGTCTCGTTAGTTGTGAACAGTCTGAAGCCGTTCCACTGGGGCTGTGAATATATGAATTTATGATTACGATGGAAGTTTTGCCAAATTCACCAGCGCTGGATGGTTCTGCAGTCACCTGTTCCTAAACTCCTACGTGTTGCCGCAAAAGTGGCGCACACTTCGAGAACCTTCTCAAATACGTTTTTTTGAGTTTAAATGATTTTGATTGACATACAAGTAGTTTTGGTTTTGCTTTAGCTTCTTTACTATGGTTGGATGACAAGTAGTTCTGGTTTTGCTTTAGCTTCTTTACTATAGTTGGATGGCAAGTAGTTTTGTTTTGCTTTAGCTTCTTTGCTATAGTTGGATGGCAAGGCCGGTAATGTAGTGTCCGGTGCTGGCGAGTGAAGATCAGCAGATGTGACGGGAACAGTCAGGCCCCGCAGGAGTCGGCCTGTTTCTTCTCAGGTGGTTTGACCCCACACACACCCTCCCTCCCTCTTAGGCTACACGGGACGTGTTCTGCTGTGTGAGGACCGATGTTTTTGCGTGTGCACGGATCTGCTGATCGGTGTAATCTGAGAGGCAGTTACCGCAGGGCTCGTCACGGCTCTCCAGACTTCCTCGTTTAAGTGCACCGTCGCAAGTCAGTCTGCAAGAACAGAAAGACTTCTTGGCAGGTCTATTTTTGGAGCTGTGTAATGACATCGAAAGTGAGGATGTGGTAAATAATTAATCCAACTGATTTAGATTATTGCGTTGTGTCGTTTCAAACACTTGAGTCTGAACTTTTGCCTTCACTTCAACAAATGCTTATAAGGCCAGCTCTGAACAAAGACACATTAAAAGTTGCACCGCTTCTTCTGTAGGCTTTTCTTGTGTAGCTTTCAACCAAATGTCTGTATTATCATACTTGTTATTGCACGTGATCTGAAAACGTGATCCATATAAAACCATATAAATCCATATAAAACATTACAGCATTTGTAATGATGCTGTCATATCCAAAACAGCTTAATCTTTCAACCAAAGTATCTATGCGAACTACTATTACACTGTGCCTCGTTTACAAAAACAAATGCTCAGAACAAACATATTCCTCCGATGCAATCCGGGACGCCATTAAAATAAACTCGCCACTTGTTTCCGACGCTGGGATCCTTCTGAAGTTTGTACAGACTACAGAGATGCAAATGAGCTGTTTAAACTGGACGCGTCAAAGCAAACGCTCTTTTCTCTTGTCGACAGACTCAAGCACGTGGAGCATGTCTATGGTACAGACCTCACATGACCGCTTTAAACATTTAGTAAAATTTTTCTGTATTTTTTTTTAAAGATTTATCCCCCCCCCCCCCCCCCCCCCTAAAAACTCTTACTTTTGTAGGTGAACAGTTTAATGATTATCCTCAAAGATATCGGAAAAGTTTCCCAGTAACCTTAAGAGCAGGCTAGACTTGCTACATTAGCTCGGATCTCATTTTTCATACATTACAATATAGGCCTATCTCGGCTAAAAATGTTCATGTGCAGAGTGACTTGTGGCAATTTTTTGAGTTTTGTGTCACAGTGCTGGCCTCTTTTTGGGCTCCAGCCCACTTTTCATCACTGAATGTAGGTCAGTCCCCACTGCTTGTCTTTGTGAGGGCTTTGCTGTGCTATTTGTCACTGAATATCATGTGACTCATCCATGAGGTCTTTGTTGTCACACATGGAACCGTGTTCTCTCACTCGATTGGTTCTCGTCTCCTTCTCTGATTCAGAGAGTGTCATATGGAATTAGCATACAGTACTGTCATTAGTGAAGTATGTGAGCACGCCTCTCTCGTCTCCCCCACTCCGAGTCATAGCACTCTCAAACCATTCATTTTTTCCTGTGAGAAATGCTTATTAAATCCTACACTACCGTTAAAAAGTTTGGGGTCGGTACAATTTAAAAAAAAATGTTTTTGAAAGAAGTATCTTATCCTCGCATCAAAGCTTTTTGAATCATTTATTGAATCAAAAATACAGTAAAACATTAATATTGTGAAAAATTTTCTTTTCTTTTATTTACATTTATTTGAAATGGAAATCTTTTGTTATATTATAAATGTTTTAACTGTCACTTTTGATCAGTTTTTGCATCTTTGCTAAATAAAAGTATTAATAAAAAAAAAAAACCTGACCTTAAACTTTTGTGTGTATCACACCAATTTGTGACTAATGTTGTAAGTGGACCTCACAGATTTTTTTTTTTAAATTTTATACATTTTCAAAACATTTACGTGTAACAAATCTCATTATTACCACACTTAATCACATTTGCGTGCTGAATTGTGTCTGAATAGTGTTTTGTTTCACATATTTAAGTCTATAGCCTCCTTTACATGCAAAGACACATGTTGATTCTCCTGCTCTGGTGAATGTGTTTTACTACATATTGTCATATGAACAGTCAGTAATAATCCAGAGTTAAGTGCCATGAATCATACCATAAATACACATAATTTGAGTCAATTTCAACACAACTATAAGTAAGTTTAGTGAGTGAGTCAGATGTTTCAGTAATCCATTCATTCAGTGAAGTATTCATCATCACTGATTGACTGAATGACTGATTCAAGCTGGTAACTTAGAATGATTCGTTAAAAGAATCGCTCATGGGAGTCATTTGCTTATGAATCTGACAAATTGAGAATTGTTGTCTTGCCTTTTCTTGGTATCAGGATTTCTCTGGATCAGAGTTCAGAAGAACTGGCATGTTTCTGTGTTTTTAGTCTTTATCCCAGAGGTGGCTACTGATTGCCTGAAGGCAATAGGTGCTGTAAAAGTGTATGATGCGTATAAAAGCACCTTCTCTGTCCAGTGCCTAATTGTCATATGCTTTAATAGATAATTGAGTTTTTCCTGCAAGCTAGCCCATTTTTAGATGCGTGTATGTGTTATGTGTGAGGCAGATGGTGCGAGCATATGGTTTGCAACTTGTGATTACCTGCTGCAGCCCCTTTCCAGCTTTTCTCCTCGCGCACCCAAACCGGAGTCGCGGCTGCCCCCCTTTAAGAGGTAAAGACATTTTAATGTCCATGAGATGTAGCCTAGCTTGAGATAAGGCAGTTTGATGACTGATGTGATTAGCGAGCTTGGCAATACCTCCAGAACAGCCTCCCTCCTATCGTCTGTACTGTGCATATAAATTACCCTTGAGTCAGGAGTTAAGGTGTGATTTGCGAGGCAGATTGTTTGAATGTTGTTTATTCTCTTTGTGGTACGCTGGCTTTCTTTCCCGACAATGCATGCTAGCTATGAGCCCAACCAAATGGTATGCAAAAAAAAAAAAACGTTCACATGAAGACAGTTGATAAACATTCTCGCAATTGGACATGTATTGTGACAGACTGCGCTAATATACAGTGATATGCCGGGACTGTCACATAGCCGACATCCATATGCTGCTCCACTCAATCATGAAGCTGTGAAATTGGGTTGCACCCCAACTAGCTTCAAGATTTTTTTTTCTTTTCCTCTCTCTCCTTCTCTCTGCTGTTTCCTAGCTGTTTTCTGAAATCTATAAGTGTATGTAAAATATGCAAATGAATCCACACAGACGTTTGACAAATTGTCACACATTGAGATAAAACACGGGAATAATCAGCGTTTGATGTTTGTTGGAGAGCCCATTCCCATATTGTTGCCTGAATTAGTGTATTACACCACGCCAGTTACTCAAATGTATCAAATTCACCTTTATTTTGTAGTTGTTGATTAGTATTGTTATCTTTCAGAAGGCCTGTCACTATTATTTAAGATTAATTAAACCTAATTACATATGCCTATTCAAATTTGATGCTGTACAAATGCCACAAGATCACTAAGTCCATGTTTTCATATATGACTTATAAATGCAACATGCTTCAGGTTCACTTTGACATTAGCGTGATTGCATTTTTGGGCGTCACAGGTGATTATTAAAAGCTAATGACACATTATGACACAGAGGAGGAGATAATGGCATTTCTCCAAATTTGGAACGAGGAGCATTTGGTGAAAAATGTTGTCAGCAACAAAAAGACGCAATGCTCGAGGGTTTAACCGAACCATCTTAAAATGTCATAAGAAATTGGGACAGAAATACAGGCTGATTTTTATATATATATATATATATATATATATATGGATATGTGACCATATACTGCTTATTGACAGTAAGGCAGTTGTTGTTGTGGATGTGCTTCGGAATGGGGTATACGGTTTAGAGATGTAGTATATGGTCATGCAGAATAAGGCATTAATATGTGTCTTATAAGTACTAATAAACAGCCAATATGCTAGTAATATAAATACGTGTACCTGATCAAAATTGTTAGCATATCGCTGCAAATTCATGCAGGTCCTTGTTAGTTGCCTCAACTTGTAATCGTGACAGATGCACGCTTAACTTCCACGGTACACTATTGAACTATTGGGTTTCTCTTTTCACAGGCAGCAAATGATCAGTGTGATACTTTAAGAAGCATATCATTGCAGTAAAGTATATCCTTTTTTAAGGCTCTTGCCAGCTAAAGTGGCATGAAATGTAATGCTATTTGTGGCTTGCAAAAAAAAAAAAGAGTGAGGGGGAAAAAAACATTTTAAAACGACTGAGTGTTTTCTTTCTATTCAAGCTTAAAAGATGCCTGCTAATCTGCTTACCCTTTTAATTGTGAGATCTGGGGGCAGAGCTGCTCGAAGCTAGAATAAAGTTACTGATCCAGAAGTAAACTGATGACCACAGTTATTCCTTGCTTTTGGCTTCCAAACACTGCCCTCCCTCCCCTTTCCACTCCCCTTCATTCTGGAGGGGAAGAAAAAAGCTCCTTGTACCAACAAAAGAATTTTTTTTTTTGCCATATGTTCGGTTGACATCTTCATCAGGTTCACAGCGGGTTACCTTAGTTAACGTTCACTCCACTGCTTGATGGGATTTTCTACCAGTTTCTTGAGTAGCTGGCTCAAAGTCTAGACGAGCCTCCAAAGACAACCAGGACCCTTCCAGCATGCCTGGCACAATGGTATTATTGTGGATGTCGAGGAGCTGGTGCTTCCTCTTTACACAGACCTGTTCGGGCACAAAGACAATGGCTTTGTTCTGGGGCATGGAGTGGGTTAATCCAGACCTCTACATACTGTGAAATAAATCTTTTATAGATGAGCGAAAAAAGGAACGGAAGAAGAAAAGGTTTTGCCAAGGAGGTTGCGAGTTCAGCATTTTAACCTTTGGCCAAGAATAAGACACGAGGAGGAGGAGGCATGGAGGGAGGGTACAAAGAGGCAACACGTAGTCCTTCATCTCTGGATGAAAACAGAAACCACTGGTTTTTCAGTGGGTTTGCACACATTGGTCTGGTTCAGAAGAGAATTAACTGTAAATGTATTGGATTCTTTTTACAACATGTGAGTTAATCCAATGTGTTAAAGGGGACAGCTCACCCAAAAATGAAAATGTTGTCATTTACTCACCCTTATGGTGTACCAAACTTGTAGACATTTAGTCTGTCCAATGTTATTGTTTTGGACCCCATTGGTTTGCATTGTATGGCCAAAAACATTCTTCACAATACTTTGATTTGTGCAGAAGAAATACAGGTTTGGAATGACGTGAGTGTAAGTAAATGATGACAGAATATTCATTCCTGGATGGACTATCCCTTTAAGACTGCATAAGTGGACAATGATATGTAATAAAGATTTACAGCCTTGGTTTGCATTGCCACGGTGCTAATATTGACGTCATATGATCATCACATTAACAAGCAATTTGCCTCTCCACACTGTGTCCAACACATTAACTGCCAATCAGATGTTTAATATTCAGTCATGTGGACAAAATGTCCTGTTGCTCGTCTTGTAGCTTTCGTCTACTTTGCCAGGGTGCTGAAATTTGTCATCTGATTGTTCTGTCCTAACCAGGCGTCTTCCAGCGATAGGTAATTTTTCTGTCCACACTTCAAGCACAAATATGTGCTACAATAAGAGCCATATTTGATGTGATAATCAGTTATATGGAGTGTTTTGGACACCACTGACGCTCACTGGCGAGGACATAGCGTTATATTTAGAAATTCGACAGACAGCCTCCTTTGCCCTGCGGGCTCCACAGTTGGGTCTCTACTTTGATAATACTTAGTACTATGATAATGACACCTCATATATTCACGGAACTTGTTGACACAGTGTATTAAACACAAGTCGATCCCAATGAGCCATTAAGGTACACTGAGGTTTTCCATCAGGGTACGAAGACAGCTTGGCAACTCAATCGGCTCGGCATGTATTCCGGCCTATTGGCTCTACACTCATCTCGTTCGCAGATAGATAGACAGAGGTGGTAAAAAGTGGTGTCAGCTGTGAGCTCTTTCCACCACTCACCTATTAACCTTCTTCCCCCCGGCCTCGGCTCTATCAAAGCGGCGTGTATCGACTTTTAAAGACAAGCATTCCCGGGACGTCAAAACATTGATTTGCGACTGACCCACACTGTCTGCGCTCGGGGCGGCGGCGTGTTGCCACGCAGCGGCGGTCCTGTCGAAGGTTAGCCGTGCACGAAGCCCAAGGGGAATCTGTGGAAGGGCCCTCCCAAGCCTGCCATCACCCACGGCCGGCTTCACATTGGGTGCGAAGAGCAAAAAAAGAAAAATAGCTCGCTCCTCCGAGGTGATTTCAATTCAATTCTCACCCATTAGCCGACGTTCGCTCCGCAGTCAAATTACTTGCCAGGTCTGATGCGAGCGGGCGAGATTGTTTTCCTAGCCGATGGGTTTTTAGATTTTTTCAAGGTGTTTTCAGTGGTGGTGAGATGAAAACAGTGATGGCAATACATTGAGCTGCCACCACCTTGGCATGTTACGTCAGATTGGAAATGCTGAGGCTAAGCGTAATGATGGATTTCCCCCATCGTTACAAGTTTACTTCAGGTTGATAAACCGCAAATTAACCTGGACAACTGTTGAAGCTTTTGTTTAAAAGCCTCATTAGCGTTACATATGAATTTGATTTATTTAAATGTCTGTCTCTGGACAGCTTTGAGATGTAACTCCAAGGTTGGAACCTGGCTATGATTTTATGACCAAAATCTCAAGAAATTTTCACCTCTAACGTTATTTTTGCTTGTTAAAATTATTTAGTATATTAAAAATGCCCATTCAAGAATAACTCAGTGAATCAAATAAGATACTCTCATTTGCTGCTTCTCTTCTTTTTTAGAACTTGATTGATGAAAAAAAAAAAAAAAACTCATAAAAAACTGTATAAAAGGTTTTTTTTTTAAATAATTTCAAGCCACTGCAAAATAGCCAGTTGATTGAGTGCCCCCCCCCCCCCCCACACACACACACACGCACGCACACATGCACACGCACTTGGGGATTTTAAATAGGGCTGCACGACATTGGAAAAAAACTGATGTTGCGATATTTAGTTTTTCTGCGATATGAAAACAATTTCACCAGATGATTTGACTGGCTGTATTTGTAATGAATAAATCATTCTAGAATGATTGGGGTGATTTTATAGGAGAGTGCATATGCATAGAAAATAATAAATAAATTACAAGCATAGATTAATACAATAGAACAAAGAGAAAAATGAAATAAGCAGTGCTTTGTTTTTCAGGTAGGCCTAAATCTAACAGTATTCAGGTACATAAGTTGTATAATTAAATGTAAAATAACACTGCATAGTCTTCACTGTATAAATTAAATAGAATTCATATAATTAATTAATACATTTTATCTTTGTTAAAGCTACAAAGCTACATTAACATTGGTGACACAAACATCTGCGGGTATATTAGGCTGCTGTCACTTTAAGACGAATGTACGGATCCAATATAATGATACGCATCCGTTTTCTTTCTCAATTGTTTACAACACATAACCGTGTTTAAGAGGATACTTGCCGAGACGGGCATTTTGACTTAATTTTGCTCGCACGTGTCCAAGCTCAAAAAGAAGAGAAAGAGAACTGTGTGGGCGCACAGAAAACGTTTTTTTTTAACGTCGGTTTGCGCTTGATGTTTAAACTGACAGGTCTAAAAAGCACATGCAATTGATAAACTTTTATTCTATAATGGTTAAACTTTGCAATAATTTCACGAATCACATTCGTTCTGTAATGCCGGTACGGATTACAGATCAACTACGATCCATATACTTCACATCACACATCCTTGTGATGTGACTATCACGAATGCGCACATCAAGATATCAATAAGAAAAAAAAATATTTGAAGCAAAAAAGTATCTGAACCTTAGGAAAACTACAAAGGTACAAAACTGTGTACTTCACATCTAAGGGAATAATCCACAGTCAAACGAAACACTATGGATATCGTAATTAAATGAAGAAAAAATTATGGCACAATACAAAACTTTTGATGTAAATTCTTTTGTTACAAATATAAAAACAACATATTTTGAATTTATTGCAATATATTATCATACACAAACATACAAGTTGTTACCAAGTTGTAATCAAGATAATACCAATGTTATTTAAGTATTACTTGTATACTATTAAAATATTTTATTATTATTTTGCATCAGCTGTTCATTTTTCTGTTAAGTTTTAGTGCTTTTGTTATTTTTCTATTTAGCTTTAGCAGTTTTATTTAAATAAAATTAAACAGATTTTTATTTTAAAGTAAAAAATCAGCTTTATTTCAATTATCAAAACCCAATTTTTCATAGTTTCAGTTAACATTGAATTACGCCATTCACAAAGCTTCATGTAGGTTTGCTATGATCCCCTGATTGGTGGATCTTCTTGGGATCATGGGTAGTGTGGTTCAGCACCTGGAATTCTTGAAGGGTTTATAGAGAATTATTAAAAATCAATTTCTCCATGGAAAAAGTGAATGGGATATTTACTTCCAGAACCTGACTGTTGCACTCTGCAAAACACACCTGTGACCGCACATCAGTTGAGTTATATTTGACTATATATGCTCATCTTGACTTATTTCGGACACATCCGTCTCTGCGTTTTCACATAACCACTTGTTTCCTCAATGCTCTCACATGTAAATATCTCTACCGACTAACACTGTTCTCCTTCTGTACATTACACACTGCCCTTCCCTAGTTGAAAGTCAAGTTGGTCTACCCCTCTTCCTGTGCGTGGGTGTGTGTCTGTCTGTCTGTTTCCGTGTCTCTGTGTGCCCACTGGCTCGGGGCGGTTCGCAGACCTGCTGGGAACAGGAGCGGCCTCAGTGTGTCAAGCCCAGGAGGGGAGGCCATTGGGGAGCGAGAGGGGCGAGAGGGGGATTAAGCAGCCCCAGGTCTGTCACGGTGACATTTCTCTCCCTGCCTCAGCAGCAGGGGTTGGGTTTACCCTCCTAACCTTCAACTTTCAGCCTTAACCCATTAATCCCTTTGTGTCTGCCCGCCCCGCGCAAACACACTCACAATATGGCAGCAGGAGGCTGCGGAGGCAAGGAGCCGGGCTCCCTTTGACAGCTTTTCACCCACAGACAGGGGCCTTCATCTCTCTACATTCCCCAGTGTACAAACCCCCCCACCAAAAACAGACAGTTGGTCACCCAATCAGTCATTTTTACATGCATTTTTGCAGATTTGTGGCTCATTTAAAATTTTAAACGGTGAATGACGGCGGGACTTTTGCCGAAGTGCGTTTGGGAGGTTTGTTGTTAAACAAGTTCATATTTGAACAGATGACGCCATCTTTTTTCAGCATCACTGTGACATTTTCAAAGAAAACCGTGATTTTTTGCGATTAAAGACAATTGCGCAATCTCGAACTTTCAATGTAAAGACTGTTGTTATTCAAATTTATTGCAAAATATTCTTATATAAAAACATACAAGTTGTATAAGAAGATACCAACCGATTATATACTATTATAGTGTTTATTAATATTAGCTTTTATTTTTATATTTTCAGTTTTTAGTTCTTTTGCCATTTTTATTTGTTATTTTTGCTTGCATTTTTCCACAGATTTTTGTCTGACTGTGGCACATTTAAAGACTCAAATGAATGAAAGGGCACCTTTGCCGAAGTGCATTTGGGAGGTTAATTGTTGAACATGCTCATGTTTGAACAGAAAACGCATCTTTTTTTTTCAACGCCAATGGGAATTAGCGTTACCTGAGCATGTCAGATACTGTCATCTTTCTTTAAAAAACTGACAAAACGTTTAGATCTCCGCTTTGAATACTCTTACTAGATAAGTGTTTGGGCAAATATTTGATTGCATTGCTCAGATTTGAAGCCGAATCTGGCTTGTTGAAGGGACAGAGCGGGCGTTAATAATAAAAGAGCTCATCTGAATTTTTGGGGCTTTTCATGTGAGCCACCCCGTCGTGCGAAAATCCCACAGGGATAGAGATTTGCAAGTCCTTTTGCCTCTGTGTATGAATAAGCATGTGTCTCAAGGTATTTTTGAATGCGTTAGAACACGGGAGCCTCCAGGATATGCAGCACAGAAGGTGCGTGGTTGGAGGGCAATGCCCCCTCTGTTACCCCTCCCTCTCACCTATCGCTTTCCCTTGCCTCCATTTTTGTTGTTCAATCTTTTCTTGTTTATTACCCTTTTTATTGTCTTTTCCCTCTCTGTATCAAAGTAGTTGATGTGAACGCATTGACAACAGTGTCCTGCACTGTGACATCTAAAATTGTTTAAACGCAATTTTCTTGCACATGTATTTTGTGACAACACGGCATTGTTTTCTACCTTTCAAAAGGGGTTGGTGAGATTTTTAGAAGTATTTTGGAAAGAAGACTCTTATGCTCACCAAGGCATTTGATAAAAATACAGTAAAAACAGTAATATTTTGAAATAATGTTGCTATTTCAAATAACCTTTTTCTGTTTGAATAGAAATTAAAATGTCCTTCTAATATACTGATTTGCTGCTCAAGAAACAATTATTATCAATGTTGAAAACTGCTGCTTTTTTTTTTTTAGAATAAAAAGTTTAAAATAACTTTTTGTAACATAATATCTTTATTGTCACTTTTGATGCATCCTTTCTAAATAAAGATACTAATTTCTTTAAAAAAAGAAGAGTTCAATCCCCAGTCTAGGTAAGATATTGTGATGTCATTCCACTGTATTGAATCATGACAATAGTTGGAAATTGAAAAAAAAAAAAAAAAAACTTAAAATATTTAGAAAAAGGTGCATTTAAAAATATACACTTTCACATTCATTGAAATTTTACCTCAAAATCTTAAAGATGTTATTGTCAGCTACCCATCATTCTCTCTCTCTGTCCCTCAGACGCATCTCTTCATTCTTGTCTCTTTCCCTCTCCCTCTCTCTCCTCTCCCTTGTGTTCCTCTTTCTCTCCCTGGCAGTGGTTCCCATCCTCTCACCCATAAAATCAGCATAAAATTGACCTGACTCTGCCAGATCAGATGGAGGAGTTGGGCTTCAGATCCCTGGGGAGAAGGAAATTCAGTCTTTGTAAAAATATTATAAGACAAGGTCCGTGAAATCTCACAATGGGATTATGTAATGCACCTTTGCCAGTCTTTTCACTTCCCCCCCCCCCCCCCCCCCTCCCTTTCCTCTCTGAACTCTGGTCAGCACCGTTGGAGAATATACGGACATATTTACCTTTGCAGAGAGAAGCGAGACTACTATGGTGGATTCGTCCATAGGGGTGGAGATACAAAAAAGAAGGGGTTCGGCTATGAAAAATGGAGAGATCCATTCGATGAAGGAAGGTTGAAGTTGGGTTCATGCCCGACATGCTAAATCATCACAGTGTTCAGTCTGCTAGATGCTTCATCAGACATCACTTCCAGCACAGCAGAACTGAATCATCAGCTCTGTTGGCGTGGATTAGATCAGAATGAAGAAGCAAGAGTTTCAGTTCAAATATGATGGGAAGTTCATATTGTTACTCTCTAAATTAATGCTGACAAGAAAGAGGAAATGGCTAAAGTGCAAATAATCCATATTTAACTTGACTCATTGATGTGATTTATGATGTGATTGTGTTTTAGCTGCCGTTTGTCTAAAAACCTACCCTATTAGCGTGTTATACAGTTGATAAGGTGTTCTAGGTGTTTGCTTGGTGGTTCTGCAGTTTTTTATTATTATTAGCATGCGTTGTAGTTTTGCTTTAAACATACTTTCAGGGTGTGGTCACACTGTGGTGATTCGGTTCACTTGCTTCTTTTACCGACGCTATAGATACAAAACAGGGGTAGAGGTTAGAGGTGGTAAAATCCTGATCATGGCTGAAGAAAACACTTTTTACAAGCACATATATTAGGTATTTTAATAATAAGGTAATTATTATTATTAATTACATTTTACAGATAAATGTATTAATCTGGTGCACTGGAGAGTTCAAAATTAAGAGCTCCAACCCATGTTCAGTGTGCAAATTGAACAAAGAAAAAGTCTGTGCACACTTGTACCTGAACTTTAAAGGGGGCTCTAGGGCTCATGCGCTAGATTTGCTGTTAAGAATAAATCATCCACCCGACAACTGCTCAAACCTATGATATTCTCTGATTTAGATATCTGCACCTGACCATCACACTACAATTATTCAAATTCTCAGTGTTAAGCATGATGATATGGTAACATATCACACTGAAGTAGGCTGCTTTTAAATTAAAATTTATTTCAAATAAAATTTCTTCTTTGGCAAAATTACATTTCTTTAATAGCCTAAACACAGGCTTTACTCCTTTCAAACTTAAATTATCACTGTTTCATTACATCATTGTTGGTGGGATCGGGAAAGGTCCACAAGCCGGGACTCGAACACGGGTCGCCCAAAGCGCAACAGGTCTACATGTCAGCGTACTTGACCACAAGGCTAACGGCGCAGGCGAATTCAGAGTCTTTTAATGATTTAGATCTCATCGACCCGCGACCCACCCGCAATTAATTTGTCATTTTTTATAACTTGGCCCGCCGGATTATCTGCAGCATTCGCGGATATAACCGTGATCCGTGCATCACTATCGAACACTTAGAGAATGGACACAGGCCAGGAATCCGCAACAGAACCATGTTGGTGGAAAAGGGGTAGCCTATCGGAGCATGTGAATGTAGTCGATAGTTTTGTCGACAGCTGGAGGTGGCACGAAATTTGTGTGCTGGATAGGGATGCTCATTTCGATTAATTTTCCCGACCGACAACCGCCGCTCGTTAATCGATTATTAACCGTTAACTGATAAGATTACGGTATAATATTGAATTGACAGCCGATCTCACCAATCATAATCCGCCATTTTGTCCGACAAAGCAGTCAGGAGAGATAGGCTAACGTTAGCTAGCAGATTAACATGGGAGGATTTGAACTTGAAAAACGGAATGTACTGACGCCTTTCCGCGGTTTAAAACAACATTCCTTCTTATGTTTGTTCATGTTTATTTGAGGCTATAAATTAACTAGAAGGAAGAGATGATCGGTTCACGAGCAGCTTTAACGGATGCTCTACAGCGATCTGTCAGACACATTTAAGAGCCACAAAACGGTATGTAGCCTATTGTATCGTTTAAATTTATTTTAAAAAATGACCAAATTTGAAAGATGAGACTTTGTTTAATATGTTTAATATCAAAAGTAACCGAAAAGTAACCTGGTCTGTCCTGTCTGTCAGCATGTTGTCAGTCTCCTCTCTGCTCCGCGATGTATTTTTCACTGCGTGAGAACATGGTGTACGTGAGAGCAGCGTAGCTTGTCGGACATAGCGACAGTAACTAAGGGGGGCAGGTCATTAAATACAAATAAAATGGACGCGTATCTGTGACCCTTTTAAAAAAAAGTTATCATCAAAGGGTTTATTTTAACGTGCAAAGTGCAAACAGCAGCATACAGAACAGATCAACAACTGAACCTGGATTCAGTTTAAATGTTCACGCACCTGCAGCATTTCTGACAGTGAGAGAAAAACAGAATAAAATAATACAAACAAAATAGGCCTACACTAAATATATTTTTTAAACTTAAATAATTAACAAATTAAGATGACAAAAAGAAAACACTGAATCCGTTTGAACAAAGCTTTAGAAAAAAAACGGCATTTTTTTTTCCGTTTGACTAAGATTTTTCGTTAAATAAAAATAGAAGCCCTACCTTAACACCTTGTCTAATTTTTTATTTAAAAAAAGCAACATCAACGTGATGTGGGGTCAGTCTGCAGCCTGTTGACAGACCCTCGACAGAAAACACCCTCTCCGATGGGATGGATGTCCCATCGGACGGGAATACACAGGTAACGTCTCGAGACGTGTGTGGTTGCGCGTGTCGACCATAGACTGTAAAAAAGGTGTCGACGCGCTCCGTGAGTTAATAAATATATAAGCTATAAAGTATTTTATTTTTAAACCATGCAGCAAACTAAAAAAAAAAAGAAGATAAAAAAAAACGTTTTAAACCGTTAAACTGATAGTATTAATCGGTCAAAATTTTTACATTCGGTTAACGGTTAAACGGTCAATATGAGCATCCCTAGTGCTGGACTAAATGCGCTTGTATATGCACACATATGATGGTATTTTTACCAGCTGAGAAGAGCTTATAACGTGTAAACGCGGTTCTGATGTCTGTACCGAACTGTAATGGGCAACATGGCTTCTATGACGAGAAAAACCAGGTCACATTTTTAGGGTCGCATCTTTTGACATCATGTCCTGTTTTGGTTTGTTTAAATGTCTTTGGTTCAGTTGAACCGCACCAGAGTTCATTTGGAAGTGGACCAAGACTTTTCAGTAGTTTCAGTCCGCTTGTTTGGTGCGCTCCAGGTTTTAGATGGCAGCGTTCACACTTATTCAGATGAACCGCACTAACAGAACAATCGCACCAGAGTTCATTTTAATCAAACCAAACCTGAAAAGTGTGAACTTTCTTAGCTCTGACTTAGTCTGCTTAGTCCAAAGGTCACAATAGTGAAGTTTTGGTGAAATTTGCGACAAGAGGTCTGTTGACTTGTGTCAGTATAGTGTAGCGAGGTATTAAGCACTGTCCACACAGAAGTCACTTTCAAACCAAGTAGCTTTCTGCTGGTCAAAGCAATTAATTCATGTGAGCAACTAAAATCTGTCTCGCCCTCACACAAAATTCCCAATCGTGCAGATTCCGATTGAAATGACTGGATTTCTCCCATTAAATGTATGATATATATGCAAACGAACATTTAGTTCTGTGTCATGGTTGTACAAGTTCTGTGTGATGATCTGTTCTCTTCTGAGAACATATTTATCTTTTACCAGACAGGATATTTAAACTTCCTGTAACAAACCGGTGTATGATGCAAGGTCAGTCATACTCTGAATACTACCTTAGATGAAGAGGTGTAGCTGTTTGGAACTTTTGTTTTGGTTGCCAGATATTTAATGTGGTTACATAGGAAACAAGTCCAGTTATTTCAATAGGACTCCACAAAATCTGGAATTTCGCATATGGTTTAAGGTAGGTTCAAGTAGGTCACAGATTCGCTGTGTGGACCAACAGAAACCTGCTTGATCTGAAATTGTCTTCTGTGTGCTGGGCTTCATGCATCACTACACTATTGATAATAGACATTGGACTTTTTTGTCTGCAATATCGATTTGCGCAAAAATTCTCAGCCCTATTGTCATAACAAGGAGGTTGTAGATCAGACGTTCCTTGCACACCCTGTGTGTGTCTGTGCACCAAACTCATTGTTTCAGGGTTCTCACATTGACCTTCAGCAGACATTGAGTTGTTGTTTTGTGGTCCAAGCTGATCTCATAGCAGAGGCGTCTGGAGTGCTGCCTTATTATGTGTCACAAGGCGTTTCCAAGTCTGCACACACTTATTTATGTCAGATTATGGCATTTCACCAAAAATCTAAAATAATACTAATGTTTTTAAAAAAAAACAACTGCTTTAATAGTTAATAGTACTGAGTTAATATGCTAAGTTATTAACTCCAAAACATTGGTTAGCAGTAGCACACATGCTCTGACACATTGATAATAATAATAATAATAATAATAATAATGAATAAAAATGTACTTAAAACATAAAATTATAATAAAATTTGTTTTATTTATTTAAATTATAATTGATTTTATTTGTTTTACTATTATTATTAATGTATTCGTATTTGATATTTCTTGAGGGAGGGAGTTGCCTGAACCCTGGCCTATGACATACAATATTTCTAAAAATAAATAATAAATTAATTCATATTTTGAATGTGAACATTATATTTTTAAACGGCTGCAGCAAAGGCTTTCCTTTGACAAATTTAGGTGTGAAATATTAATGCAGCGCCACACATCTGCTGTTCCTGCAGGTAGTGGAGTATTGTCTCTGTGTCTGTGTTTCTAAAGGCCTCTATCTAACCGGATGGCATTTGCATATGCAGAACGTTCCATGCCTCTGCTCGTTGCCGCGGTGTGCCGACACATAGGAGAAACCACCCTTGCCCCCACCCCCTTCATTAATATGTATGTGTTCTGAACGGTGCGTGGTTGCTGATTAATGCTGTCTGTCAATTTCTTACAGATCCGACAGTGCTGTGGAAGTTCCCTCAGGACTTTGGAGACCAGGTTGGAGACAGAGGAACTTTTTTTTTCTCTTCGTAATCCCCCCCCCCCCCCACACCTAACCCACCAGCACCACATCCACGACCCCTCCTGCTCCTAAGGCCTCCCTCCCTCCCTCCCTCCCTCCCTCCCTCCTTACTTCCTTCCTTCTCTCTCTCTTTCTCTCTCATGCGGTGTGATGTTGCTGATAATGAAAAGCAGTGAGCAGGTCTTCAATAAGCGTTGTTCTGGTAATTATCAGCTGGCTGTGATGTGAATGGGTGCGGATGGAGCTTCTTCATACGCCCACCACTGTATCTCACACCAGTACAGCTGTGTGTCACTCATGGGTTGGTACTATGTCACACTAGTAACGCATAATAAGCGTGTAATAAGAGTAGTAATAGACTGAAATATATGCTTAATCAGCCGATATTTGCCTATTTTGTAATTATCACATCACATTCAACCTAGTGTCAGTTCCAAAATATGTGATGTTATGTTATGTTTTGTAATGTTTTGTCTTATATTATGTTATGTTTTGTTTTATGTTTTGTTTTGTTATGTTTTTATGTAATTTTTTTTATGTTATGTTTTATTTTATATTTTATGTTTTATGTTTTTTTATGCTGTTATGTTATGTTTTATGTTTTGTTTTATGTTATGATGTTTTTACATATTCATTTTTAAATAATATTTATATTTTAGATAGATACTTTAGTAGATAGTTGGATTTTTAAAATATATATTTTTATTTAAAAATGTATTTAAATATAAAGTATAAAATTATTAATTTAATATTATTTATATATATATTTTTACATATTTTTAAATATTCATATTTAAAACATGCAAGTATTTAATGTTATACTTTAAATATATCTTATTTGTTATATATATATATATATATATGAGTGTGTGTGTGTGTGTGTGTGTGTATATATGTATGTATGTATATGTGTGTGTGTGTGTGTCCAAATATAGTTTTTTATTTATAAATAAACTATTTATATATATATATATATATATATATATATATATATATATATATATATATATATATATATATATATATATATATATATATAAACATTAATATTTAAAAATGTACATTTTAAATATTATATACAATTATATGTATATTCTAAATAAACATTTCAATTTGGAATCATGTATATCTGCATTACATTGGTGATGCTGCTCTCTATATATTGGCATTGGATGTTAAAAACTCGTATCAGTTGAGCACTAATTATAAGTTAAAAATCTTTCACACGTATCATTTTATTGCCCTCTTAATAATTACACTTCCTTCAAATAGGCATTGCAGAACTTCTAAAACTATTATCAGTAAAAGAAGAATTGAAATGTTAGCATTTGTGTGGTTGGTTGTTGCTTCAGTGTAGTTTAGGTCATATGTGTTCTCTGCACAAGCAGAAGTGGGTCTGGGTCTGGGTCTGGGCCTGGGTCTGGGTCATAGAGCAGCGTTGCGGTTTTCACACTTTATTTCTGCTCACTCGACCTCAAGGTCTCCATGTACACGCCTCTCCTCTCAGCAAAGCAAGTTGGACGGTTCATTATGAGCTACAATGAGAATGAAAGAAAGGAGACCTGAGCATCTTTGGCTTTCATGTGCACTTTGGTCTTCATCAGTGTTTTGCAGAGATGCTTCAGAAACTGCATGCTTAGCCTGCAAGAAGCATAATTTAAATGTCGGCGAATAAAAAGACTAAGAAAACTTAAAAAAGTCCTCCAGAAAAGTCTCCGCTCAGCTTGTTTGGTGACAAGATCGTTTCTAGTTTAAGATGTGTACAGATGGATCGGCCTTTTCCACATTGACATAAAGGCCCTCATTGAGTCGCCTCATTACCAGGATTAGGCTCTTTTCGCGTCTTTGTACGGCTGCTCCCTCTCTATCCGCCGAAATCCCTTTTTTCCCCCAAGTTAGCCAGCATATGGCAGCAGCAGCTCCGATCTCTACAGGCCTCCTTTGTTTATCCTCTTATTGTTGCGGCGCGTAATGACAGTTGTAGGCCGTAGATCGGGGTGGAGGGGTTACTTTACCCCAGGGGAGCGAGAGAGAGAGAGAGAGAGAGAGGGCGAGGGAAGAGACGGAGACAGACAGGACTGTGGATTATGGAAATATGAATTGATTTTTTATCCTCCTCTCTTCCACTACCCGCTCTGCTCGAATAGGGACTCTAAATGAGGGGCGAACAGACTGGAAGCTGGCACAGAGGGCGGCGAAATATGAAGTGCAATCCCTCGGCCCCAGAGACTCGCCGTGGCCGCGGTCACCTACAGCTGCCATGTGGAGCAGCTAGAGAGCCGTATATATCTGAATCGCAAGGAGGCCATTTTTTTTGCAAATGAAGCAGACAGATGGAAAAGCGAGACTTTATTGCCACAGTCTCTCTCAGATCTCTTTCCGGATGTCAGTTTAAAGGGAAAAATAAAAGAAATTAAACAGATATGCATATGCGGGTTATTATTTCTGCGCTTGCCATAGAAACTGACATTATTTGAAGTTATTTGAAAGGATTTGCAACGAAATGTTTTCATTGATGACGGGTTAAGGAGCACCAGCTCGTAAATAACTGGAGAGATTAGCTGTTCTCCTCTTTTACTGTTGCGTGCAGTAAATGTGTCACAGTGTCTTGAACCCTGTAAAGCACCGTCTTATCTTTGTGCTCTATGTATGATCTCAATGGGAAGTTTAATTTGTAATTATATAGTAACACTAAGAAATCACAAATCTCTTTTTCCTTGGTGCTTTTATAGCACAGTGCAACATATTTTAATGTTGCTTTTTACTAACAGGTGCAGTTATGGTTATTAGCAGGGAATCTGGAATCTGTGCCCAGAGAAAGCTTGAAAGATCTGCACAGTATTTGTGTGTCGTTTATATATTTAAACTAATATGAGAGTGATTTACTGTCCAGCCTGTGCCAGTCCTGTTCCCCCTACTGTCCATGTACATTGATGTGAGTTCTGCACCATACTATTAAAAGGCAAAAGCTAATAAAAAATGTGTGATATAATAAGTGACATTTTAAAAGATGCATGAATGTGTTTTATACATTATTATTTTATTATTGATATACTTTTCTAAATAAATAAATAAAAACAATGATTTGGAAATATTATAATATTTATATAAATATTTATACTATATTATTTACATTTTATTTTTATTATAGTTTATATTATTGTTATTGTTATTTAAAAGTTAAATGCACTGTTTTTTTTTTTTGAGGACAGGAAATTATGTAAAGAAGAGGCGGGAGAACAAACGATTCGGACTCACAGCATCAATACATTATTATTTTATATGTATAGTTTTTGCTCTGAAATCTGATTGGATGAGCCATTTGCGAAACCTTTGCAAAATAGCCAATTTACACAAACCTGTGGCTGCACATCAATCGAATTCTGTGTTAAGATTTCAACTGAAACAATTAAATGAATATAACTGTTAAATATTTGTGTATTTCATATCGCCGTTTTATAAAAACAGTAAGCCATTAGAGGTTGTGTTAAACGAGACTTAGGGTTAAGCAAGGCCTGCTATCCTGCATTTAGGAGATAATCATATTGCCTTGTTTATCCATCTCAAATTTAACCTTTAACCTTGACCTTATCATGCACATCCTTGAGATTTACACGTTTCTCCAGCATTGCTTTGTCTCCCAAAGGGAATAGCGCAGGGCTAACATCACATTCCAAGCCACCAGCGGAGTGTGTTTGACCTGATGGATGTTGGAGAGTTTCACAGGAGCCTCCAGATGTCACCCGGCCCTCCATCTCCTTAGTTAGGCGGTAAACCGGCATGCTGAGTGAAGCTACAGCTCATGTAACAAAGCGAGAAACTGCGTCCCCGGAGCCTCGCGGGGCAAATATTTGTCTAGCTTTGACACAGTGTACAATCATATGCCCCAAGCCTGACACTTCATGATTGGTAGCCTTTCCCCCTGCTTCACCCCCTCCTCTGCAGGACACGCACCAGCAGCCCGGGGGGAAGGCCAGCCAGCGGAGCATCATCAAGGAGCACGAAGAGCGTCGGTGTGGTTTCAACGCTTTAACATGGAGGGCATGTGCGAGATGAGCCGTGATTGAGAAGAACATCGACTGCCGGAGCTGGAGGAATGGAAAGGGGGGCCTTGCCTTGCTCTTGGGGTATCCCTTACTCGTCTCATTTGGGAGATTTTTCCTCAGTTCAGATCTCCAGAGAGTGGGTAATGTGAAGGCCGGGCCCAGTTAGCTGGCCTTTGCATCAGGCTAGTCGAGACATCCTCACTAAGGCCACGCTGTTGCCCGTGGCATCTGATTACCCTGACCTTAGGGCTTTGAGAATGGAAAAAAGCGTTCTCTTCATGGTTTTTTCTGTTAGCAGTGCCAGAAACGCTGGAGGGTGCTTGTAGGAAACAGTCTTCATTACATCGGATGTCTCAGACATTGACTTATTCATCAAGAAAGTGACATCTTGCAAACAAATAAAATAAAAGGGATATTTTCAACTCTGGTCTCACGTCCTCTTTGAATGTGGAACGGGATGATTGGTCATTCGTCGGTTTTACTTCCCTTCGCAGCCACAGTTTCAGTCCACGTAGTGAACTGAAATTTAGAACTGCACGATGACCTGCCATTTTAAATGTTATCTTTAAGTATTCTAGCTCTCTCAAACCTCTTGAGATTTGCATATTGCGACAAACCTCAATCGAGGAAGGAAACACTTGTCGTTGGCCCAAAGTGCAGGATGTCCTGGTTTGGTGGAGGAAGAGATAGACGGAGAGAGAGAGCATGAGGGGGTGGTGGTTGCGTTTCTCAGAGACTCAACACGCTTGATGTAGCTTCTAGCCACAGCTGAGAGAAAGAGAGAGAGAGCGAGTGTGAGTGAGCGAGCGATCGCGTGGTCCAATGGGAGTTGACAGCTTAAACGCAGAAAATCCCCCAGGCCACTTGGCACTCAATTAATGATGTTTCTGGCTCTGTGGTTCTCGGGCATATGTAGCTGAATCTCAGCTTGGCCCAGTAGAATATCAGTTGTGTATTCTTAAGAACAAAAAACGCTTACCCGTCACATTAATATATTCATTGCAGAGTGTTTTGGAAAATCTATCCGCCTGCGTTTGCTTTCGAAATTAAGCGAAACCTTGTTGTTTGTACACCGTATTAGCAGCCTGAATATAATAGATACTTGTGGGTGGGCTCTTTTTCCTTTGAACCACCTAAAAACCACTTCAGAACACCCTGGAAACCACCTAGCAAACGTGTAGTAGCTTATTGATCGTGCAAACTTGGCTAATGAGCTAAATTTGATTGAATCTCTATATTCATTTGGAAAATTAGGAATTAAAACAATTTTACACCATTATTCCTCATTTACATTCTAAAATTTTTGTCTCGAGAGACAGTTTTTTTTTTTTTTTCCAGAAACCCTTTTCTCATGCGTAGCACTATAAAACTCTGGTTTCCAGTGACCACAGGCCTAGTGAAGCTGGTGTTGGAAGGCTTGGGGTGGTTAGCGTGAAGGTTGCGTATCCACACTGCCCCGTGTCTCCTCCCAGCGGTCCTGTCACGCACTTGTCAGTTCTTGAAGTGGGCAGAGGATCAATACATCACCTGCTACATTTCCTTAAGCAGTCTCAGACAGACGGCGTGTTTGCGCGGGAAAGAAATAACCTCTGTGCCAGCACACCGAATATTAGCTTTTTACCACCTAAGGGTCAGCGCAAGAAGCCGCAAAAAATAAAGGAAGACGAGGGCTAAAGAAGAGAAATCAACCACCTCCCGCTCTGTTTGGCTCGTTTCAAGTGAAAATGTAATGCCCTGTGTCAATTTGAAACTCTGGAAGAGCTACCCCTTTAGCACTTTGCCTCGATCCAGGGGCGAAGTCGGCACTTATTAAAGGCGCGTAGTGCAGGGTCAAAAGCGGCAAGCCAGCAGCATACGATTAAAACGTAATGAAAGGAATCTTGGTTGGAGATTTGAGGGTCCAGAGAAGGCAGACGATTATTTTATCCCCATTGATGTGCTGTTGCATCAGGCGCCGGTTCTATTAGAGAATATACGCTTTAAGCTACAGCACATGTCATGGATGGACACGACTTTATGTGCTGATCTAATATCAGGTATCATTCATTTAAAATTTTATTTAATATCATTATGTTGGCAATACAAATAAAGTTGATTTTAAAATTAATCTGATTTGAAGTTTTGAATTTGAATTAATGGTTATTGCTTATCCATGATGTTTTTAAAGACATTTTGTAATTCGTAATTTTGCTAAACATTTGCAAGGAATTGTAGCAAATTTGTTACAATTACAAGAAATTAAGCCGCAGTTATGAGAACATGTTGCATTTGTTATATAAAGTAGCATTCATGAGAAACTGTTGCAGTTACAATTAGTAAAGTCGCGCTGTGAGATAAAACATTGATAAAAAGTAGTTACAGTTGACCTTAATGTTCTTTCCTTAGCCATGTCGTTTTTTAAAGACTAGACTAAATAATTCATTCGCAATTGCAAAAAAAAATTCACAATTATGCATGAGAAACCAAGTCGCATTTATTGAGAAATAGTCGTAATTGTTAAATAAAATAGCATTTATGGGAAACATTTGCAGTTACGTTAAGTAAAATTGCGATTGTGTGATAAAACATTGCAATTGTGCAATAAGATGATTGCTTTTCTTATTTTTCTTATATTTTCCTATTGCAGAAGAAAAAATCCCATAGATTTACATAGTTGGATGGACCAGAGCCATATTTAGACCAGAATAGACCGTATGCGCCAGAGAAACAAGAATCTTTAGAATTTGGTCTTTGAACTTCAGTTTTTGCTGTAGCTCTGTATATTTCTAAGGCATCGCTGTCGAAGAGTAATTAGCTGGTGAAGTGGATTTACTTATTGTAGAGATTGTAATGTTTGAAACGGATGTCATAACAAATGTCATAAACCGGGAAGATTTTAAAACGAGCAGTTCATTCATAAATTTGTAAGATCTTACCTTCATGCTGTGGGAATACAAACCGGAAGACAGAACACAACGAGCACAGCGTTAAAAAGGGGCGTGGCTACATAAGGTTTATGTCAGTAAGCGAACGCCTAGCAACCACCCAGAACACCCAAACAGCCATGTAACCATAGATATCATATATAAAGGCTAGATATCTTCTGCGCGCTGCTGGCCAATGGAGGTCGACGTCCGCACGTGGCGGCCATCTTGCCACAGTGTTCTCGCTCACTTGTTTAATGGTGCATGTACTTTTAAATAACCATAACTTGCTCAATTTTCTACCGATTTTTCAAACGGTTTGGTTTGTTATAAACGTCAGAGATGTAGTTATGACACTGCATACATGTACTGCATACATATGAAAAATTATAACATACATGTTCAAGCATTCTGAATTATAGCCACGTTAATAACGTTTGTAAGAAACCAAACCGTTTGTAAATCCGTCAAGATTTCAGCGAGATAAGAGGATTTGTGTGCGTGCTGATCATTCACCTTAATTCACAGCTTCACTGAGACAAGATGGCCGAACGGTGATGCCGGAAGTGACTGCGCCATAAGACATCTAGCGTTTATATATGATATCTATGCATTTAACGCTATGAGACCACACCTTAGCAACAGCATAGCAACCACCACCACCAATATTCTAGCATTGTGACGGCGAAAATGTAGTAATTGTAGTAGTAGATTCATTTGAATTTGGACCCAGTAGCATTTTCGTCATCATAACCACGGGGTGCTGCATGTGTTATGGCTCATTCTCTGACACCCAGAGAGAGAGAGGGATATGGAGAAAGAAAAAGCAGGACTTAATTGGGGTTTGGGGGTACAGTGAACACTGACCTGTGGGGAGATTGGGTTTGAACCTGTCACTGGGATCTCGGTGCCGTCAGCATGGTGGCTCTGCCAGTCTCTGTCTCTTTCTCTCTTTCCTCAGACACGCACACAATCACACACACACACAATCACACACTTCTCCCCTGCTGGAGACAGTTCCATAGCGCCGTGTAGACCTGCTGGCTGGCAGAATTTTTAAAGAGCATGGAGGTTTAAAGACAGAAACCCCTGGGGAGGAATCCCACCAGCTTGGAAAGAGAAAGGGGGAGTTTGCTGTCTCTCTCTCGCTCTCTATTCCTGTCTTTCTCCCACCTTATCTCTCTTTTCTCTCCTATCTTCGTCTGTCGGTCTGTCTGCCTGCCTGTCTATATATCTCAGTTCTCATGCTTTCTCTCCCTTACCTTCCTTCTGCCTCTTTCTCTCCTTTTCTTTCTCCCTCTATTTCTCACCACATATCTCTCGCACCCCCTCCCTCCTCCATCCCAGTATTGACAGAATGAAGAAATGCTTTTCACTCGCTCATCCGGTGCACCGCTTAGTTCCCACTCACAACATCTTTCTCTCTCTCCCTTTTCTTTTTCTCCCTCCCTCCCTCCCTCCCATTCTGGTCTTACTGTTCCCATCTAAATATTCAACTCTAACGTTCACATCACCTAGTAACATTGGCTACGTTCACGCTGCAGCTGAATGTGGCCCGAATCTGATTTCTTTTTCTCCTTACAGATGTGACACCGATCTGTTTTTTTATAGAAGCCCATTTCTGAGTAAAAAAATAAAACGGAATTGTCAGAGAAAGTTTAAAATAAGAAATACATTTGCAGTTGTGTCTTGATAGACAAAAAGTTGCAATTGATAGACATTAAGTTGCAGTTATGAGAAATAGTCGGAATTGTTAGATAAATTGGCATTTACATAAAAATTGCAATTACGAGAAATAAAGTTGAGAAGTAGTTGCAGTTCAAAATACAGTTGCAATAATTTAAATAGTTGCAGATGTTACAATTATGAGAAATATAGTTGCAATTATGAGAAATTTGCATTATGTGAAATGGTTATAATTAATAAAGTAGCAGTGGCAATACAAAGAATGTTGCAATTGTCGTTCAAAATAGTCGCAGTTGTCCAAAATTGTTTAAAATAATGTCACAATTATCTAAATTTAAGTTGGAATTAAGAAATAGTTACAATAATGAGAAAAAGTTGCAGTTACCAGAAATGTCGCAATTATCAAAAATAGTTCATTGTTAAGTTTCGCAAATTTCTTTTTTTTTCTTTTTTTTTTTTGAATGACAGTGTTATGCACAAAAATCATAACGAATCTGGCTTTTTAAACCCTATCCAGGCCAAATACATATTTAGAAATACATTGAAATTGCTTTTTTTTGTACTTTTTTTTTTTTAACACATCAGTCTAACTACAACATGTTTGTAGTGATTGCTGCTTTGAAAGCACCCTTATAGTCAAATGTTTCCCTATCCTCAACTACTTGACACTGATTGCGTCTGAGTTGTGGTTCCACTATTTCGAGCACCCATTCCATTGGAATCGGGCAGTTTTGTCTTGAGGTGTGAACGTTGTCATTATGCAGAAGCCCCCTGATATCTGCTGATGCTGATGCCAGTGGTGGATCTTCTGCTTCCATCCAGCCCAGCAGAAGCTCCCTTCCTCTGCAGGGAGTTCAGGGAGGGAGCGGTAGTGTCTCCCGGTAGCGTGGGGCGGTAATAAATGCTGCTGGTGGAGGAGAGAGAGAGATAGTGATAGAGAAGCTGTGATTGTAGGCCTCCGCATTGGGACCAGGGGGGAATGGAGACTGCTGTCTCATTGAGTGATATCCCTGTCTCAACAGTAAATAAATAATGCAGCCTGCAGAGTTCACCCTGCCTCCTCCAGTGAGTTGTAAATGCATTAGCTGTTTTATATTCTTTTGTCTTGGGAAAATGGTTGGGAGGGAGGCAGAGAAAGGGGAAAACAGTACAACCAAACAACAGGAACGATAGCAACTCACGTTCCACCTCTTCACACGATCTGACTCTCCTCCCAGAGCACGCTTTGGTGTAGTCCCCCGATCACCTGGATGAATAGTAATAAAACTCTGAGAGAAAGAGGTGTGTAATGCACATGCGTACAGAGATTTAGATCTACTAAAACCTCGAGGAGAATCGTGAGAATATTTCACTCGGATGCCGGAAGCCAAGCGGCTCAGGTTTAATGGATATGAATGGGTTCGAAAATCACTTGAAGTAAATATACAATCAGAATTTACTTTAATGCACATTTCTGCTACTTTGAGTTCAAATAAATATCTTTGTAATGTTTCACCACAACCTGTTCCACAACCGAAAAACTGACATTTTGTCATAATTTACTTCGTTCCAAACCTGAATGACTTGCAGAGCATGCAGAATAAATACGATGATTTTTTGGACCCCATTGACTCTCATTGAATGGACAAAAACAAAAATCTTTTTTTCCCCCTCTTAGCATCTATTATATCAAGACCACTTATCAAGTTCTCCCTATGAATTATTATTATTATTATTTTTTTTTTTACAAATTGTCACAATTAGAAAGTAAAAATTGTTGCAAATGCCATTTCATGTTGACATTTAATGAAATGAGTTAAAAAGGCGCAGGCTTTGGAGTTTCTGTGGTCTTAATCATGGCTTTTTTTGTGTTCATTTAATTCTTTAGATTGTTTCAATTGACATGGCATTCATTCAGCTGCATGTCATCTAAAATATTGCCTTTCGTCTAGTCTGAATATAATATCCAGTATGAATTTTATTCGCTAGTTCCTGTCTAACAGCTCAGATTGACAGCAGGGACCAGCATTGACTGGCGTCAAGCAGGCCAGTGTGGGACCGGCGACAACTTCTGCATCTGCGAAGGAGACGATTTTATTTGTGTTGCATCCGTTTGCATACACTTCTGCAAAAGCGTGGCGCAGCTTGGCATAAACACTCGGGGGAAGCGCCTATAGGAGTTAATGATAGTAGCAGTCACATACGGCAGCATCAGGCTTGCGTTCGCGTGACAGCTTTAGTGCCGTACAGTCATCCGCCGCGCCACGACACGGCGAGGATGTTTCTGCCGCTGCCAACGTTCCTCTCTCGCCTGCCAGAGCCTTCAATCTCCTCGCCGCTCTCTGTATCACATACTAACTCTCTCACTCTGTCTTCCCCCATCAGCACCACCGCCTCCCACCGAGAACAGCAACCAGTCATCATCCGCGCCGCATATGCATATATACGCATTTAAAAACAGACACCCTCGCAGGCTGGCGCACATACATGCACGTTGAACGATTAATTTTGTTTAAAAGTGCAGGTACGGGTATGGAAGCCGCTTTTGAACTACCCAGCTGCCCCAAAAAAACATCGGCACCATTCATCTGAATGGTCGCAGCTTGTTATACTTTGAGCAGGGGATCACTGGCAGTTCCCCATGGCTAGTCTACAGTGCAGGACTGGCCAGACGTGGCTAACCCATATGGCTATGGAAATCCATATGCTGCTGGTGCTAGGACTCTCCCTCTGGGGCTGTGCGGGAAGGTAAAGCCCCAAAGGCTGGGCCTACTTTTGCCCCCCCCCATCCTTTACACACCTCCTCTGAACCCCTAGTGCTGCTCAGCCATTGTTCCAACAATCTGCCGTCAACTCCGTCGTCCCCACACCTCAAGCGAAACGATCAATGAGCTAATGGCCGCTAATTATTTTAGCCTCTGAACGCCCTCCCCTTTACGTCAGCTTGGTGTCGTTTCCCTTTAAATCCATTTGTTTGCTCATTTGTTTCCCAGCTACTGTTCTGCTTAATGAATAGTTATTTGAAACTGATTTACACCTATAGGAGTATGTTTGAGAAAAGTGATGTGATTTCACTTTTCGAATCAATTGAACTCATGATTTTCGTCTGGCAGACAAAAAAAATAAAACAGGAAAAAAGTCCCCTAGACTTACATTAGAACCGTATCTAGGGAGCAGAATATCGCAGAAACGTGGAGTTGGGCTCTTTTGACTTGAGACAATACGCAGCCACCAAGCAACCATTTAACAATGCACTAAAAACATAAATACATTTGTTTGCTTGCCAGTTAATGTTCTGCTTAAAGAATATATATTCCGTTTCATTTGATTAACACAGTGTGCACTCCAAACCATGCAGTTTGTTGAGAAAATGTGTTTTTACTTTTCTAATCAATTGCACTTCTGATTTTCGCTTGGCAGACGAAAAACTGGCGAAAAATTCTTTAGACATACATTACAGCCGTATCTGAGCACCAGAATATCATGGAGACATGAAGTTGGCATATGCAACCTTTTAGCATTGCACTAAAACACTCAGAACACATTAGCAACCTCATAGCAACACCCTGGCAAGATCTCTGTTTGTCACATAATCCTCTTTATCATATCGTGTCATGTCATTATCATTAAGTCAATAATTAAGGCTTATCCTTAAATTAATTGACATGATTTAAATGACGCATAATGTCTCTTTTTGTTTCTTTTCAGGAGGTCCTGCAGACAGTGCCTAAGTTCTGTTTCCCATTTGACGTAGAAAGGTAGGACGTCCCTCATGCTTCCAGAAAAGAAATCAATCGATGTGTGAATTTGGAAAAATTAGGATGTTTGTTTATACAACACTCAATCAAACATGTTTAAGAGGCTGTCGTAAATGACTCACAGGGAGGAGCCGCACACCTCCTTTGGTTCCAGTAGTGCTGGTCTCTAATGTCAGACCCCTTCACTTAGAGGTCCGGAGAAATAAAACGCCTTAGTAGAAATTAAGATCTCTGCCCCCCAGTAGACAATGTGTTTGCATGCCTCTCCTAACTGGCATGATGTTAGACACGTCACCTGAATAAACAGCACTGTGTGTTTGTTGGCTTGTTTGCTCTTGGAAATGAAAAATTGAAAGTGCCGTTGTATAATTGGTGTGCTGTGTGAGTAGTTTACTTCCTTCCAGCTGAAGCTTTCTTGCTGCCATCTAGTGGAGATAAACCACACTGTCACCATTTGTTTAGTTCTTACAACCTTAAATGTGATACAATCTTTCTGCTGTCAAATGGAAATGAAATTAGCGAATGCATGTAGAATGTTTACAGCAAGTTTTTGTTAATGTGAGTTTTTATTGATAGCTTTTCTGATATTTTACATCAGATATGAGTGAATTTTGCTCTGTTTTATGATTATGATAATGCTAAAAGTTACAGTCACTGGTTAATACTCAGACCATTCCATCAAATATAATTCAAGTGAACAGTTTGATAAAAGATTAATGTCAAACTTGTTTTTTCCTCTCTTTGTGGTGGACTGAAGAGTGTCCCAGACTCAGGTGGGCCAGAACTTCACGTTTGTGCTCACAGACATTGAGAGCAAGCAGAGGTTCGGTTTCTGTCGGCTGACGTCCGGCTGCAGGGTCTGCATCTGTTTGCTCAGGTAAGAGATTATTATTACTAATGTCAGAACGGATTGTTTGTTTATTTATGCACTTTTTAAACTTTTAAAGTGCATAATTAGTTATTTGAATTTTGACCATTTGCTGTCTGTTTTTATTATTAATAATATACTATGGATTTATAGTTTGATGTAGCCTATCGATTCATTAGGCCATTTCTTGAAAAATTCCATTTGTCCATTTTCCTGTTTAAGGGAAACCAATTCCAGATGAATTATATAGATTCTGAAATAAAGGGATTTGAAACCAACAATAATTCACTTTTATGAAATAATAATAAACACGGATAAAAATATTATATTTTTAGATCATAATATGCTTTCATATTTTCAGTCTGAACCGTTCCATTGAGAATGGAAAGCAGCAGCTAGAAGACTGTTACTGTTACATAAACGCTAAACCAGTGTATTTAATAATACAAAGTCATTTAGTAATTCAGAGCAGCTCAACTGGGACCTATCACATTTTTTCCCTCTCCGTCTACACGGTATTGATGGACAATCGCAGGTTTATCATCGTCATGATGAGCTGCTGTCGAGATCTCTCCTCCTCCCGTCCCAGCCAGGATGGCCTTTGTTTTGTGTGTGTGTGTGTGTGTGTGTGTGTGTTTCTCTCTCTCCACTCGTTATTCAGGCACAGAGGCATGCCGGAGACGGTTCACCAATAATTATGCATAAAGCCCTGCTGCCAATTAGCAAGAGTCTCCCCTGTCCCTTTCACTGAGTTTTACATGCTAATTCATTTGACATATGATGTATAAAATTCATTATGCATTCTGAGTAGTTTGCATGGCTTCCTTCATTCATAATAAGAAATGGATTTGAACGTTTCGTTCATTTTTTTTTTTTTCATTAAGACCCAAGACTTTTGTTTGTCATCTATTTGGAAAGAACTTGGAGAAACGTAACAGAAGACCTAAAGAAAGTTTGGTTTTATTAGATTTTATTTAGATAGTTTCAAATGTTTAATAACAATAGAAACTATGTATATGTATTGACGTACAGTCTTAGTCTATACAGTACAGACTTACGTGTGTGTGTATATAGTATATAATATATATATATATATATATATATTTATATATATATATATATACATGCATACATGCATACATACATATATATATATATATATATATATATATATATATATATATATATATATATATATATATATATATATATATATATATATATATATATATATATATATATATGAACTTTTTATATAAACTGATATATAAATAATTGTTTCGAATATATAAGGTAACACTTTTTCTTATTCACACGCATTTACACTCTCCACCAGAATATAAAAGAAAAGTAATTAAAACAGTTTGTGTCCTTGTGATTGTTGAAGTGCTGGGACCATAAAATTGTCACCTAAGCTTACACAAGGAAGTTGCCTAATGAGAGGGACAGTTTTATGTGGACAGCCCTTTGTAGCTTTGCAGGTTTAGCCCAGGCCAAATAGGCCAGGGTTCCTTGGGGCCAAACCACTTCAAAAACACAAGCGTTCCGTTTGACCCCACCCTCTCAGCCCATTCGGCCCTCGGACACTCTGAGCACATAGCCTTCGGACATCTGCGAGACCCCAGATGAAATAGACCCTCTCTCTCTCTCTCTCTCTCTCTCTCTCTCTCTCTCTCTCTCGCCGGTTTTATTTGATGGCTGGGACCCGACTTGGCGTCTTCCTCAGACAGCAGAAGTTTTCTTCAGTTAGTAGTCATTTAGGGATATTTCTTTTCCTTAGCTGAACATAAAACTCAGGAAAAGTCAGGGTGTAATCATATCTCATCCTGGGAAGGATACAAGGTGCAAGCTGACTTGATTTTAAAGCTCCTAAATACCTCTGATGATTTAGGACGCTTGTTGATTTAAGGGCCGATTAGATCGTACAGGCGTACAAGACAAACCAAAGACCATGCATGCAGTGTAAAACTTCATAAATGCATAAAATGAGTTTAGATTGATTTATAGTGGGATTCTAAAGTGTGAGACCACTAGTGAGATTGTTCTAAATCAGTAAAAATATTGTTTATTGTTATTAATTAATAATGGAAGTAATTTGTTTTCAGAAGTTAAATTGAAAAATTAATGATTTGATTTCCCCCTTTAACTAGAAATAGTACAGAATATTTAATATTATATATATATAGATAGATAGATAGATAGATAGATAGATAGATAGATAGATAGATAGATAGATAGATAGATAGATAGATAGATAGATAGATAGATAGATGGATAGATATAGATATAGATTTTCAGTGTGGTCTTAGATTTTTTTTGTTTTTAAAAATAACTTTTGTCTAGCAAACTGTAAAAAAAAAAGTTGCTGCCTTAAATTTTTAAGTACATTTCAACTTAAATTACATTAAACTGACTTTAAAAAAACAAGTTGAATCTTGTATAACTTATAAAAACTGCTCAACTTATTTTGATGAGCTAAAGTAATGTAAAAAAATATATGTGGTCATAACTTATTAATCATATAATTTTTTACAGTGCAGTTGCAGGGTTTTATTTAAGTTTCAGCTCAGTAGAAGTACTTAAGTAGCTCACACTTAATTCTTGAAAATACAAATTCATCTTTTCAAACCGTGTCATGACCTACACATTCTCTCATTCATTGGTGGTCAGTTTCTGTCTCTCTTTTTTCCAGCTATCAAACCATTTGCTCAAGCTTATCTGATGCTTCTGGCTGTGGAAGCAAGGAGCTCGAGTTTGTTAGGGATTGCCAGTAAGCCACAGATAAGTTGGTTTACTCTCCAAGTACACACGGCGCTAGAGAACCTAAAAGGGCCGTTGAGATTGGCTCGTCTCAGCACAGTTCAGCATGATGAATGTTCCTTTATCAGAGGATTTGCCGAATACAAACACATTTTTACTTACTAGCTGTGAAGAGATTGGGCTGGGGTGCCGTGCTCCCCTCAGCCTATTTAAAAAAAAAAGTTCAAGTTAAAACAAAAGCAAAATGGAGTGCTTCTGCTTAATGACTGAAAATAAAAATTGAATCCAGAATTTTGTGAAAGGTATTCCTCCCTGGATATCTTCATAAACGCAAGTCTGCTGCTTATGGAGCAGTGATTTATTTGACTTTAATACAAAAGATTTACATGCTCTCATTTAAGAGTATAATAAGTGTTTGTGTTCTCCAAGGCCTGCCGTGCTTTTCTGACAAGGATAGGCTCCCGTTTAAATCCCCTTCACATGTGAAAAATGAAGGATTAGCGTCCAGGAGCCTCACATTTTAAACAAAGAGTGAGCAAGAGAGAGATAATGATTTTTTTCTTTGTTGTGCAATGCAGCTTGAGCAAGGTGTCGGTCAATTACGATCTTTCAAACAACGCGTCATGCTAACCAAAACACACCGCAATCCAGGCCATGGATCATTTTTCTCGCACGTCTGCAATTTGCATAGACACATTTAATTTAGAATAGTGTGACCTGGTTTGCGAACATTGTCATGCACGTCAAAATATTGGCATGTTAAGAGATGATTGTTTTAGGTTAATGGTCACCCAGACTTGAAACTCTCACGCTTGAGCGCACGTCCCTGGGAACGGCGTGCCACTGGCCCCTTTCTACGCATTCGGCAATATGAAAATTTGCATTAGATACACTTAGTTGTGTTTTTTGTTGTCTGTTAATTCCAGTCTGCTGGAGAGCTCACTGACCCATGGAAGGATAAAAAGGGAGAAAAAAAAAAACTCTAATCAAGTCACTGCGTGCTCTGTGGGTCAGCTGAGATCAGATGATATGAAACCTTTTTTGCCTTTTCTTCTTCAAAAAGTACCGCATTCTCAGTCATCCATTAATTCAAACTTCTTCTTTACCTACATTGTAGCCAATTAAAGCAATCAAGCAGTAGCGACAAACAAAAGTCAAAGCTCTGCGTTTGAAAAGAATAGCTGATGTAATCGCTCTTGGTTAAGTGTGAGATTTCAGACCGAGTCGAAATGCATGTTGTAATCACACCCACATACCGGTAAAGGAAAAGTCAGAGCCCGCTAGCAGGCCGCATTTTTTCACTAGATTGCATAACAAAATAAATGGTGTGTGTGTTCTTGCAACCTTCAAGCCAAAACAACACATTGGCCGCGTTCCATCTTTAAAGGCCTGTCAACTTTGCCAAGATTCTGTCAGGCTGCAACACACACAATGTTGCAGATACTCTTGGCTAGTCATTGTGTGATTAGTTAATACACATTGATAAGGTGTGATTTTTTTTTTTTTTTTTTTTTTTTTTTACTCCTGCTGGGGAATTAATTTTGAAGAAGAAGAAAAAAAAAAAAAGGAGAGTATGACATATGTAGTGACTTAATGTACGACAATGAGGTTCAGGTTGTGCATCTGGGCGCAGCATGCTTGTAAACCATCCCATCCCTGGTTTATTGCAGGCTACAGTGGTCCAGTCATGTTTTTGTTGAAGAAACCAAATACTTTTATTTAGCCCGCTCCGTGGTTGGTTTGTTTAAAATGTTTAAAATGCAAGTGTCGGCGAGTACCAAGAATGTGATGATAAGGTTCACTTTAGCTGAGAATGCTAAAGGAAGTCTGTGTGTATATATATATGTTTATATATATATATATGTATATATATATATATATATATATATATATATATATATATATATATATATGTAAACAAAGAGTTTTATGATAGATGTGATTAATCAATTTGACGGCACTAATTATATTTTGATGTTATAGATCGCTGGTGTATTGGGACTACTTTGAATTTGATTTAATTGTGTTTTGAATTTATGGATTCTTTTGATATTGTTTAAGATTTCAATTTCCCCTAGAGAAAATCCTTATCAGGTGTGCTATGTCATGCGACTAATTGTTTGCAGTTAAAGGACTCTGAGTGTGTTGTTATCACACCCTGATGAGGGCGTTGTAGCCACTATGCATTGGTGTGCGGATATATGTGTATGTTTTAAAATGTTATAGTCATGAATAAATAAATGCTTTTTATATATTTTTTTTCTAAATGATTAAAGGCTGAGTGCCTTGGCCTCTTATGATTTTTGCAAGTTGAACTATCCCCCATCCAAAGAGAACCGAGATACTGACTTTATACCCCAGTAGCACTTTTTGCATATTGTGTTCTAAGAACCCATTATAATCTGTGATGCTGTCTACACTGGACGCGGTGCGATACGTCAAATCCCTGACAATAAACTGATTCCCCCGTTCTAATTCTGACGTACTTGTACTCCTCGCGCTTCTGACATGTAGAACAAATGGATTTGCAACGGTCGCTTTGACGCGTCTGGTGTAGACATGTAGTAAAGCCTGCAAGGTTAAAAGTGAAGGTGAGGAAGAATTGGCTGATTTCGGAAAATTAGAGACGCGCTTTTGAATGGGGCTACAGTGATGTTTATAGCTTTTTCTCGTATGGTATTCTGTAATATTTGTGTAATGTATGTTTTTCCTTCTTTTTTTGACAGCTATCTCCCATGGTTTGAGATTTACTATAAGCTGCTAAATACCTTTGCAGACTACTTATCAAAACACCAGGTAAGTTAAGGGAAATCTCCAACTTTAACACTATAACAATACGCAGGAATGTACGCATTAAATCTGATAATTTATGGAAAACTGTTCATCAAAAAAGTTGATATATGAATTCGCATTTAATGCATATTTTTAACTACAGACTCACTTTAAAACACAAAGTCGTCAACTTGTCTTCAAATGAGAAAAATGAAACTTCACTGCAACTTTATGAAATTCACATTAAATGTGATAATTTGAGAATGGTTTAATGAACAAATTTACATATTATCTCATTTAATGCAGTTGAATTAAACTGGCAAACTTTTTAAAACTTATAGAAACATTAGATAAGGTAAGGGAAGACTTGAGCAAAAGGTAAGGGAAAAAAGTTAGCAAAATTTTAATACATAAGAATGGTTTTATGAAATATTTACATAAAAACTCACATTAAATGTCATTATTTATATATATATATGTGTATATATATATATATCTTAGGTAAGTAAAGAGATGTCTTCAGTCTCTCGTTAAAATTTCAGAATGTAAACAGATCAAACAGTATCTGAAAGTTTAGTAATGCTGAACTGTAAACATTTGTAACTGTAAAAAAATGTTTCCTCTGTGAGGCCGCTTTTTCATGTGGCTGATTGCGCCTAGCCGGCCCCCCTATTGAGCAAACTGCTAATGTCACAAACAGCATCGAAATTACCCACGTTCCTGCCATCCAGCTTGTGAGCCAAAAGTGCCACTGCAAAGCAAAACTTGAGTGTTTTTTTTTTTTTTTTTGTGCAAAGACAAAGGAGAAAGAAAAACGTCATCTATAATCCATCTCAGCGAAACAGGCACAGTTGGTTGGTTGCGCTTTGCTTTGCAGTGTTGTTGACATTTAACAGACCGAGCATCGAACAGGAAGTCAGTCCTTATGATATACGGGAAAACAAATTGTCAGGAAATACACTGTGCCAAATCGTTTTTTTTTTTTTTTCCTCCCTTTCTGAAAGTTTCACAGCAGTAGGAGACGAAGAAAAGTTTGAATTAGGAAAAGGGGATGAAAATATTAAGCTAACATCAAATGAAAAACAGAGTTTGTGTGGAGCCAGTGAGTAACTGAAGTGCTCAGCGTTTCTCTATCAGTCTCTTATCATTCAGTTATGTGTAACGGAGCTGCTGAAAGAGAAGTGAAGAAGACCAAGCCTCCGCTACACAAACAAATCATGGGCTAAGTACACTGGGACTCACAGGGGTCAGGAATTAAGCCGTAAGATGCTCTGTGTCATCGACCCATTGCACTAACAAAAGTGTCCTTTTTTTTTTCTTTTTCTTTTTTCTTTTTAAACCCCAAAGAAAAGAGTTTCCCCTCATTCTCCAAATTCCATGTTGTTCATTATGTAAAGTACATACTTTTTTTAAATTTAAGGTATTTTGCAGATTTTCTTATTTAGTGCAACTTTCAAAAATAAGTTCTTAATACAAATAAACACAGTACAAATAATGCAAACACAAACAAAAGTAAAAAAAAAAATAGAGAAAATATTTTTAAGCAGTACACATAGCTTATTGTTCATCAGTGCAACAATTTATTTCAAAATGATTTTACGAACAATTTGCGCAGAAATTTGCATTAAATGTGACAATTTAGGCAATAATAGTTTTAGGAAGTATGTACACAAATTTTGATTGTGTGTGACAATTTTATGTGAAAAATTGTTTGTACTATTTATGCATTAAATGCAACAATTTATATAAGAACCGTTTTTACAAATGATTTGCACAGACATTTGCTCTAAATGCAACAATTTATGTAAGAATGGTTTTATGAAAGATTTACTCATACATTTTAAACAGTTTTTATGTACAATTTAGACAGACATTTGCATTAAATATGACAATTTATATAAGAACATCTTAATGAATTTGCACAGAAATTTGCAGTAAATGCAGCCATTTATGTAAGAATGGTTTCATGAAAGTTTTACATATAAATTTTAAATGAAAGTTGTTTTATGTACAATTTATACCGAAATTTGCATTAAATGCGACAATTTATATAAGAACGTTTTTATGAAAGATTTACACATACATTTTAAATGAAAGTTTTTATGTACAATTTAGACAGAAATTTGCATTAGATACGACAATTTATATAAGAAAGTTTTTCTGAATGATTTGCACAGAAATTTGCACTAAATGCAGCAATTTATATAAGAATGATTTCATGAAAGATTTACTCATACATTTTAAATGAAAGTTGTTTTTATGTACAATTTAGACAGAAATTTGCATTAAACGCTACCATTTATATAAGAACATTTTTACGAATTTGCACAGAAATTTGCAGTAAATGCAGCAAATTATTTAATAATGTTTTCATGAAAGAGTTACTCATATATTTTAAATTACAATGTTTTTACAATGCTACAGTTAACATAAGAACAGTTTTACAAATGGTTTACACCAAAATGTGCATTAAATGCAACAGTTTCCGTAATGGGTCTTCTTTATGAAAAGTGAACAAATGAGTCAAATTCGTTAATAAAACTATTCTCAAGTAATTTGTTGCATTTAATTTAATGCAGAAATGTATACACTAATACATTTATTAATTTGTTGTGCACAGTGTTTTTACAAATTGCGTTTGCATTGAATGTGACCGATTATTTTTTGTTGATGATTATATTTTTTAACAATAATCAGTCTTTTTCAACATTTTACTCATTTTCTCCCTTACAAACTGTCCAACAAAAGCTAAACTCTAGGACGCGTAAATGAATTCTTTGAGCAAGCAAGCATGATCGGGTTGACTTTTGGCGTTCCGTTCCGTGTGAGGCAGCGTTGACTGACGAGGAAGGACAAGAGCGATGAAGGTTTATGGCGAGGGTAAATGAAGTGTTTCCTCAGGCTGTGTTACTGACCATGCGTGTGAGCATCCAGGCTCTCGTGACAGCAGCTCACACACCCCCGCACACACATATGTACATACACACGGCCATATACGCTGCAAGCTCTAGCCTCATAGCTAATCTGGGAACTTGCTTACATGGAAAGGGCATATCTAAATATGTGCCTAACTATTCGATGTCAGACTTTGTTTTAACAGCAGCAGCATCGCTATTCTACAGCAAGTTTGAGAGGGTAAATTGCACTCTTGTCATAAAAGCTCGTAAAAGCTCAGCGTTGTAATCCTGAGGCCTGTTTTGTGGCAAAGCTTTTCTCCAATGGCTTCTTAAAGCCGCCCGCTCTGAGCAAGGACCTTTGGTTAATTACGAACAGCCAATGTTTGCCATAAATCATCCCCAGAATAATAAGCGTCTGCCGCAGCCTAGCTTACCGTCTCTTAACCTCAGGATCGCTCGTTAAATGTGTGTCAGTCAGATATATTTCTCTTCCGTAGACTGCTGTAGGAATACTTAAATCATAGAATCTCTTTGCAGTTTGCGTTTTTTTTTTTTTTTTTTGGTGCTCATTTAGTGCATTTTTCTTGTTTGTTTGTTTTTCATATTAGCCTCTTTTTTTTTTTTTTTTGTCCTCACAGGAAGATGACTTGAACGACATGTTGGAAACGCTGCACAACCACCCTGTGCCAAAGCCGAATACGCCAGTAAATCTGAGTGTGGTAGGTACTGGGGAGGAATAACGGTTTGTTTAGAAAAAGAGAAGTGGGACCGCCGGCCTTTTGCTCTGATAAGAGACAGCTGGACAGCATTGAACCTGATGAACACTTTTGCAAATCATCAAATCCAGCAGCAACCATTGGTTAACACCGTCTTAAACAGCTGCCAGTCAATGATCTATCTATCTATCTATCTATCTATCTATCTATCTATCTATCTATCTATCTATCTATCTATCTATCTATCTATCTATCTGTCCATCTATCTGTCCATCTATCTATCTGTCTGTCCATCTGTCCATCCATCCATCTATCCATCCATCCATCCATCCATCCAATTTCTATGTCAATATTTTGCCGTCTATGTCACTTTTTTTCCAGTGTCTGTCTGTCTATATGTATGTCTATATGTTTGATCTCTCCATCTAATCCATCTATATTCTTTCCTTCATTTTTGCAAGAGCAACCACTTACATTTTGCCTATGGGCAAATAGTGCAAGATCCAGGAAGCAGACAGTCGGTGAGTGGGGAGAGTGTGCTGAAGGGAAAGGGATGAAAAGAGAGGGAGAGAGAGAGAGCGAGAATGGGGCAGTTCTGAAATTTGGAGCCGTTGGCCTAATCGCATGGGAGACAGCTTTCCAATTTTGCCAAATAATCCATCTCTATTCTTTTTATAAAATATGGCAAAAACCCATCCTGGGTCTTGTCAGTTCTTTTTTTTTTCTTGTCTGGAAAACAATCAAACTTGCTAAATGATTCATGCTCTTCCATGCTGCTGAATTCTCTTTTCAGATATCAAACATTTTTATTTATTTATTCATTCATTTATTTATTTATTTATTTTTTAAGCAAAAGGCAGTTATGCTCAAGAAATCTCATTGATGCTCTGCCCATTAGCCTACATTTAAAAAAAAAAAAACACCCTTGAATATCTGCTCAACAGCATTGTATTTAAACATCATGCTGTTAAATTTTTCAAGCTGTAACACTTTTATGATATCATGTTCCGACTGTATTCCTAGAATGTTGTATATGTATAATAAATATGTATTTTGAAGCTTTATTTAGACACCTCAGAGCAAAATATTCAATGTGTGTGTATACATATATGTCCCAAAAAAACATTTATTTATCACATTATATTAAATACAATAAGTTGACATCACTAGATATTAAGCTTGCTATTAGTCAGCATCAGTTATCAAGAATTTGACCTTAGCCTACAATCTGATAGCCCATCAGGTCATCCGAAGGGGTTTCTTGGAGTTGCCCGTGCTGTCTTCCAGTCGGTGGTGGGTTCACTAATCACCGTTATGTTCTGCTTTAACATCTCTGAAGTTAAAATGATTAGCAGAATGAAAAATTTTGGAATTTGGGAAAGAGGGTCTTGGTGATAGGAGAGGTTTGAATCAGCACTGCGTGGGGAGTAATGTTTCAATCAGACGTGTGTGTGTGTGTGTGTGTGTGCTGAGGAGTGGTGTTGGGTGCAGGGTCTGGGATTCTGATCACACTACAGGGAGCAGCAGGCAGAGCGTGGTGATAACAAGCGCTCTGATAATGTGTGATTTTTATAAACACGGCTGCAAAGTGTTGGCCACCGCCAGCTGGAACCGTAGTCCACGACATGGAGGGCAGTCAGCTGCTCGGTATGGGAAAATAAACACATGTCAGCACATGAAGAAGAGAACTTGGTCACTCTGCTTTATTGATATCTTCAAACTGTTTACGTTCGTGCGATTATCGCAAAAGTACTCTGGACACACACATAGAGCCCAGATAAATTGTTTTGACATTGCACAGCACTTGGTATGATTGCTCGAGTCATGTGATCACAGCGTCCAAGATAAATATTTGACATCTTTTGAATATTAGAGGATGCTAGTTGCACTTGCATTTGTTTGTGGAACATACGCGAAGGCTGCAAAAGTTGAACCTATGTGTTGAGCAACAGATGGGTACTCTTTATGCACGACGAATCGCGGCCCAGCATTGGAAAAGAGCGGAGCGCTCCACACAAGCAAACAAAAAGTGCTAAAGTTAGCAGGCAGCGTGGGATCTTTGCTTCGGAGCCTCTTTGATCCAGACATTAAACTTGCTCGCCTGTTCAAACGTACGCCTGGCAGACCCCTCTGATACTGTCAGAACAGAGCAGTTGGCTTTTGTACCTTAATAAAGACATTCTCTCCGATGCGGGGAGCCTCCTCCGGTAGTGTCCACAGGGGATCGGCGTTTGTTGACTTCATGTATCCGTATCTGTTGTCTGTATGTATGATGCTAACAAGCTTAGACACAGTTCAGGCCAATTGTGGTTTATTTATTGGTTGTGGAACAGACAGTAAGTTAAAGTGTCTATAAACACTAAATACTGGATGGTTGCAAAATGGTGACCTTTTCTTCATCTTTTCTTGTCTGTTTTCTGCAGCATTCATACTTCATAGCTCCTGACATTAATGGACTCCCCACCATACCTGAAAGTGTGAGTATGTTTAACCCAGTTACACATACAGAGGCCCCAAAAATAAAGCCACACTTTAATGTACAGTATGAATGTCATTGCACTTCATATTAAATCAAGTGACTATGAGAAAAAAACGAAACATGAAGCAAAAAATAAAACAAACCAAAACATGAAATGAAATGAAACAAAGCAAAAAATATTAAATAGACCCCTGGTTTCACAGACAAGGCTTAAGCCTTTCCCAGACTAAAATGAATGTTTAGGCTGTTTTTAAAATATGTCAGTGCCATTGTTTTGTCTCAAGATGCACACCAGTAATGTTTTTTTCCCCAAAGCACATTTATAAAAGCTACTTAAATGTTCTAATTGAACTAAGGCCTAATCCTTAAAGGGTTAGTTCACCCAAAAATGAAAATTCTGTCAGTAATTACTCACCCTCATGTTGTTCCAACCCCGTAAGACTTTCGTAAGTCTTTCTGGTGCATCACACACAAGACCAGTGTCGGTCAATAGTAAGCCTACGTTCTGATGTACAATGATGTTACACTATGTCAACTCACTCAGAGGCCCACACAGAAGAAAATGAATAGTTGAATAAAGTCGTTATTTTTGGGGGGTTTTGCGCACAAAACATATTCTCGTCGCTTGATAAACTTATGGTTGAGCCACTGTAGTCACTTGGACTATTTTAACGATGTCTTTACTAACTTTCTGGGCCGGCAAGTTTCAGTAATATAGAAGTTTATGAAGGAGTGAGACAGCTCTCAGATTTCATAAAATATCTGAACAAAAGTCTTACGGGTTTGGAACAACATGAGGGTGACAGAATTTTCATTTTTGGGTGAACTAACCCTTTAATCTAAGCCCCTGTCTGTGAAACCAGGCCTAAATATATCTAATGCAATTACATTCATACATTTTTAGGTGTTATGTGGTGTCCAATCTTAATCAATATAATTTTTTCTCCTCCTAGAGAAATTTAACTGAGTACTTTGTAGCAGTGGATGTGAACAACATGTTGCACCTCTACGCCAGCATGCTGCATGAGCGACGCATCATCATTACCTCAAGCAAGCTTAGCACTGTGAGTTTCTGCTGTCGTTCTCATTTACACTTCAGACAGCTTTCTTCTTACTTAAAAAATATTATATATGTGGTTTTTATACAATAATTTAAAATGGGTCTTTTGGGAACAATTGCATGTAAAGAAATGTTTTATCGTATAGCCTATGCTTCCAATTAACATGATGTGCGATGGAATCATTTGTTGTATGTTTTTTTTCCCCACAAGACATGAAACCTTTCTCAAGGTGGAAGATGCAGAATCATAGACTGCATTATGCAGATCTTATCTAGGGCTGGGCATCGTCAACTACCTCATGCACATCATAATAAAAGAGTTATGTAGATGACCTGTTTCTCATTAATTGAACTTTAGATAAAAAACTGATCTAAAACATTTAAAAAAAAATACTGTACACTGATTCAGCTCTCACTGTTTTGCCATTTTGGGTATTTCTCTGGGCTTATGCTCAGTCAAGTCTTTTAGCTTTAAATTATCACTTATTGGATCCTTGACTCTTTCACATATTTTCTTTCTGGCTCTTCTTGCCTGAAAAAGGGAGTGGGCGCTTATCGCATGGGGGCGGACGATGGTCCAAACTTTCACGACAGTTGGAGAAGCGGCGAGTGATGTCATTCGCTCCCTATCTCGCTCCGATTCCCCCCTAGAGCATCTGCGGTGCGCTCGCCGACAGTGCCGGAAACCAGGGGCTCCCCTTGGACCCTCTCTGGCTCCGGAGGAGGCTGTCGGAATGACCCTATCCACAGAGTATTTCACTCCTCCGGGCTGCCGCCTTCATTCCGTGTGCTCACTGACACGAGGGGTTAGAATGTGCAAATCATTAGTCTCTTGGGAAAATAGTTTTTTTTTTACTATCTCATAACAAGATTTACTGTTTTGCAGAATGGGAGCGTGAGCGACCTTGAGTTTATGAAACTAATATGCCAAAAGAGTTACTACGGAGACTAGTGATATTAAGGTTCCACCTCAGCGAAGACTTTCATCATCTCAAATCCGGAAACCACCCGTCTTCTTCTCTAGAGCTTTGGGAGTTCCAAGCAACTATAGGAAGACACACACAGCCAATTTTGCCAAAATTTCATAGACGCAAATGCAGACATATGGCCAATTTCTGAAATGTTCTGAGAGGGCATATGGCAGTGTCCAGGGTGTGGTCAGCCTACCGCTACTGTTTCTCTAGCCAGCCAACGGGATAAAGAAAGAGAAGGAAAGAGGAAGAGAGGGAATCCATTATGCATGCTGCCAGCGGACCCTGAGTGTTCGGGCCCCCAGTGAACCTGCTGTGTCAGTCTAGCAGAACATGGCCGCACACTTGCCTGTATTGGAAAGCAAAGGAATAAATCATGATCTAACAACAATGCATCAGTTGACTTATTGCTGTTTTGTGACCAGAGGTAAGGAGTACCACTGTTTTAAAACCATGTCGCAGGCTCCGGGAGGCAGCCGCCCATGCAGTCTTGTCATATGCCAGTATAATTGTGCTGCATCAGGATCCCTCTAACTAGTCAACTGGGAGGCCCTGGCGCGTTTCATCTGCGAGACCCCCTCGGCCGGCCCCGAGTCTTGACAGCCGCCTTCTCATCATGCTGTCAGTGGTATGCTAACAAGACCCGATCCTGTCTTGGCCTGTGGTGCTAGCCACTGAGGTTCCTTTCGGCCTCACACTCTCCGCTTTTTTACTCTCTACTCAGCAATGCCGTCTTATTTTCATTCCTTCTTCAAGCATCTCTCTTACCACACCTTTAATAGACATTTTATCTTCCTCCGGCACTTCCTGTTCTCTTCTTTGTGATATTGTGTTGCAGTGGGAGGTGGATTAGTGGTGTTTGGCGCCCTGCGCCCTACCTCTACCTTTTCTTTTTTTAATGCCACCGCCTTGTTAGCGATACACCTGTGTCGGCGCCCCGCTCGGAGCCGTGCGTTTGTCAACAGGAGGGGAGAGCGAGGCTTGGTAATTGGGAAACAAGGAGAGGGCCAGGGGAGAGAAGTCTCGCAGGTAGCAGAAGTCAGCGCAGACTGCGGCGCTGTCACCCTTGTCAGGGGGAATCGCACCTCTAGTCTCCAGTCTGCCCCAATCACAGATTCCACTGTGAGCTTTGTTGTGCTTATCAAAGAACGGGACCTTTTTTTTTTTTTTTTTTTTGGTCTTTGTCTATTCTTGGAGAAGTTGCCATGGATATTTTTGAATCCCAGCTTCTCCCTAGATGTAGGGAATATGTTCGTCAACTTGTTTACATAGACAGGGTTCACTGGAAAGGTGTTACAAAGCATATCTTTATACTTCATCTGTGGAATATATCTCAGCAAGGCAAAATGGTACAAATGTACTCCTAGAGATGAGTGTGAATGTGGTTTGATTGTGAAGTGAGGGTTATGTGACTGTCACCTGATTGGGCAAATCCAGAGTTCGCTGAGCAAAGATGGCAAAATCCTTCTATTTCCTTTCCTGAAAGGTGCAGATCTATTTCTAGGTCTTCTAGCATGCTACTTATCAGTAGAAATTGTTATATGGTTAGTCTTTCATCTTTTGCCTCATCATCTTTTTAATAAACAGGGTAATTACTGAATTTGTTAACGAATCAGTGCAGCCTTGAGTGTCATGATTTTTTATGTAATATCAAAGGATAGGGTCACATATACAATAGAGTTTGGATCTGACATGGGGAGGTAACATTTCAGTTTTGACCAAGCGATGGTCAGCTTGAAATATCAGCCTATCACTTGTAATTTAATTACTAGTGGTCATTTAATTTAATTTAATTTTGGCATATGTTGCATATTTGTTCATTTTCATGTAAAAACCTTTCTTCATAAAAGGACAGTGTCATGTGTACTTTGGAAATCTTTATAATGGCATCATTGGTTTTTGGGGGTCTATTGTATTTCCAAAGCCAGATCCCTTTGTATAATCTGCTCTATGGTTGGTCTCCATAGAGAAGACCCCCACTTAACACGTCCCCAGCACGCTCATTATCGCTAACGGCAGCGGTAGCTCACAGGTCTCGGCAGGATGCAGCCCCGCATCCAAACAAACCGTAATCCAGCATTTGTTCTTGCGGATGACTTCTTGATTCAAAGGAATATCAAGCATACCTTGCCTTTTGTGGCCATTTGGCTTTCTTTTTATTTGGCATTTCTTTATTTATTAATTATTCATAAGACCGCCAAATATTTTATTAGGTGCAGCACTCCAGCAGTGCATTGTGGGTACAACTGAAGATTCAATGGCATTGATATAGTTATTCTGAACTTTCTCTTTAATTGTCACAGAAAGGAGGTCACGACTGACTTTCTTGCATGATCGTGTGTGCTTTCTGATGAATCCCTCGGTTGTGAGCAAAACAACTTTTGTGGGAAAAATATCAAGAGTTAATTTGTTTTTGAATTCCACCTTTTAATGTTTATCTAGGTTTTGCCACCTCCTTTTTGTGCCCTCGTCTTTGAAAGAAGACGGCACGGCTTTACTTTCAAGTCGAGAATAAATCAAGCCAATTGGGCTTGTCTGTGGACATTGTTGAATTAATTGGAATACGCCATTAGGCTTTCTTACCCATCTCTGCATGGTACGGAAGGGTTCCCCTCTAAGAAACTAGATGGCAGTCTGTTTGCAGTCAAAGAAAAGTGTTTCTTTGCAGTGCAATGACCTCTCAGCATGATTCATTTATTGGACCTTGAGAAATAGGATCTCGAACAGAGCGGGTCTCAAAGCTTTGATATCAACCAAACTTCAATTGGTGAGAAATGCCATAAATATTCATTGCTTTCTTCTAAATTGCCTGAACAAAATTAGATCTGTCACAACTAAAGCCTTTTCGTTCTTTTCAGAGTACTGCACAACAAATTTGCATATGTTATAATGCATGGCACTAAATTACTGTTAATTAAAGCTGGACTATTTCTTGACTCGATAGGTCACGTCTTATCTGGAGCGGTTGCGTTCGAACACAATGTCACAGAATTCAATGCACAACAACAACAACACGCAACCAGCCTTACACCTCGCGCACAGTTGAATACAGACGGGATTCCGGATTTAAACTGATCTCTTTGAAGCGAGCTGTTGTGCCACCGCCAAGCTTGGTTGGTTTCAGTGGTCAATTGTGATATTGTGTGTCAGTGAGCAGGGGGGTCTCTTGATACTTCGGAGCCATGGTTCACACACATTACTGGAAGCTCCAATTGTCAAGACCCCTTCTTCCAGCCCCTACTCCCGGTGGTATTCCAACAGCTCACAGTCTCTCTTGGCTAACTCATGTTTCATTCTTTGGCAATTTGCCCTAATGAAGTCCCAGAGGAGCCTTCAGACCTCTGTTCTTTTTCCATATTTAATCATGTTATTTTAATCTGGAAGATGAGGAAGCTCTGGCGTGTGCGCGTGTGCCACACAGGTCATTACAACTGCTAGGTAGCCATGAGGGGGAATCAGGGTGTGGTGAGGGGTCACTTGGGTGTTCACTCATTAAACATCCACACCAGCGATATAATTAAGTGTTTGCTTCTAGTAGAGTCAGATACTGTGTGCATGTGTATAACAGTAATAAAGCATCATTAATTTTGTATCGGTCCTGGAGACGCTACACATTTGACACCTTGTGTGTATTTTTAGTCCCTTGATTGATGCCCCGAATTTGGATTTGAACCCGTGCTGTTAACATCAGAAAACCAAAAAAAGCACATTTAATCAGCTTGTGATGTTTAGATAAAAAGAATAACTATACAGCCTGCTCTCCTGGCCCGCAATAAACGCAATCCCCTGTAGTGTGATGGGGTATTCATTGATGAGCCCGTCAAATGAAGAAGCTCACGTCTTTTTTTCTTTTTCTTTTTTTTGTCGTAGTTAACTGCATGCGTGCAAGGGTCCACCGCCATGCTCTACCCTATGCACTGGCAGCACATCTTCATTCCTGTACTTCCTCCTCACCTGCTGGATTACTGCTGGTAAGAGCTCATCTGCACACTTAAACACACAAATGTCTCATTTGTATCTCACTCAAGCTTGGGCTGTCGCTTTTTGAGCTTTAGAGCTGTATGATTTTTATGCTTTAGGCCTTTTCGATTGAAGTTAGACTTGTACGTCATAAGCAAATCTTGACAGTACTCATGGAATCCAAGTTTTGTGCACTGATTGGGGAAAATCTGTGCAGTTCTGTGGATTGCATTGGAAGCTGATATTACTGCATTCTATGTCGAAACCATTATCATCTTAAGCCAAAATATTTAATAATGAGCATGCAATAGGCAGCAGGAACATTTGGCAGTCAGGTCTGTGAACATTTTTTGTTTCTTTCTGCCTAATGACAGATATAGCCAATATGTATTGAAATGTCAAAACAAATTGACAGATAGATAAATAAAAAGATATCTATCTAGATTAATGAAATATCTGTCTGTCTTGCTGTCTATATATCTGTCTGTCTATAATCTGTCTGTCTGTCTGATTATCTGTCTATTGTCTGTCTGTCTGTCTGTCTGTCTGTCTGTCTGTTTCTCTGTCTTTCTGTCTGTCTGTCTGCCTGTGACTATCTATCTATGTGTCTGTCTGTCTGTCTGTGACTGATCTATCTATCTATCTATCTATCTATCTATCTATCTATCTATCTATCTATCTATCTATCTATCTATCTATCTATCTATCTATCTATCTATCTATCTATCTATCTGTCTATCTGTCTGTCTATCTATCTGTCTATCTGTCTGTCTGTCTGTCTGTCTGTCTGTCTGTATACAAAATAGATTTTTTAGAATTTTCGTTTACACAATATTTCACTTAAAAATTCACTTAATTTGAAAAGGTCAGATTTCTGTTAATCGGCCAAGCAGGTACAGTCTCCAAATTCGTCCAAACTTTAGGCAATTAATTGGCCTGGCCGATATACTCCATCGCTCCATCAGTAAAATAGAGTTTCTGAACATGCAATACTTCCTTCTGAAATACCCCTCATCCTAATAAATATCTTTCACCATATCTGGGATCTCAAAGGGTTTATGAAGGACATGATTTATTAGCACTAATGCCACCACGCCAAATCCAGCATGCAATCTACTTTTCTTTTTCTTTTTTTACCCATCAGAAACATATATACGGGTTGAGAGGCAGGCTGATTTACGTATGCCGACTGTGGGCTGAAACCGTGACCACACTCTTAACTTACAGCCCTGCTGTATAGCTACCAGAACACCCTATACCCTTAAATTGACAGACTTGTGCTGCCATGCTTGACACTAGAAACTATTTGTGGTCGAGTAATACAACATTGATATAAATGCAGCTTTAAGAGTAGCACCGTTTTCCACTCCAGGACCGACATCCGAGGCGATTTATCATATTTTAGCGATCTAATTATACAAAAAAAGAGCATTATCATATTATAAGGCTGTGCAATCGCTCATAATGAACGCTATTAGAAATGATGGGAATTAGGCTGTCATAACAAAGTTACACTCATGGACAACAATGACGTGACAGGGCTCACCCCGTGCATGTGCGTGCGTGTCTGCGTGTCAGCATGCCTGCATGTCAGTTAAATCTATGGCCTTAACAGATGCAGTGAGGGAGACTGCAGCTTATTAGCCACATAACCTGATTGAGCGAGCACTGTAGCGGCTACCCAAACCTATCTAATTACACGGCCCTGCCTCGCCCCGCTCTGCACCGAGACTCAAAAGTGACGCTCGCCAATTACACTAATCACCTTCACTGCTCAAACGCACTCGTTCCGGGAAACGGCCGAGGATGCCATTAAAGTTTAGCTCCTGATGCATGCTGCGTCAAAGATATGTCAATTTACGGTGGTCCTCGTTTATTATTATTCCGTTCGAAATTGTTGGCCTGGTGTTATATTTGTTCTGTAATATGTACGGCTGCGTTTTTAATATTTTTACGTTGTATCTGCATTGGGTTGGAAAGAAAACAACGCATTTCTTGAATTATGACTATTTTTAAAATGCAATAAAGCTGTTTTCATGTTGCTAATGACTGCGTTTTGTCTCTGTTCCCAGTGCGCCCATGCCATATCTGGTCGGAGTTCATCTCAGCCTTTTAGAGGTACGTCTCATAAATCTTCCGTCAGCAAGCCGTTCATCATCCTTAAAGTGTTTTCACGTGAAGTTTGATCAGAAGCACACCAGTCAATATTACATAAACCATCATTTACTTTTTTTTTCACACCGGGTCATTTAAAACCAACCGCTCTTCTGGATTCCAACCATCTGAGATGCTAATAACGCCCATCTACTTTGATGCATCATCACCGAGCGCCGAGAAACCTACAAAAATTGACACATTGTTTTTTTGCTTTTCATCTCCCGGGGCGCCCAAGAGAAATGAAAGAGCCGGTGAAACGGCGGAGAAACAAAGAGATGGTGCGTTCGGTTATTGAGAAATGGCATGTTGGTTGGAGGTAGACCTATAGCTTCATGCGCAGATCTGATAGCGCTGACAGTCGCGCCAGTGCTGGTGTTTATCACACGTTCGCCCGCTGACAGTCCCCCTCCCTCCCCAATCCGGCTGCACGTAATTAGACCAAATCAGCACATGGGCCGCCGTAGCAGCGACTGTCAAAAATGACAAACCAGAAATTTTTTACACACTTGGCTGTTTCCCCCACCTGCACTGGAGGAATAATTATTGGATTTGTCGCCACTACCGTGACTACCATTGTGTGGAAGCATTGCGCCGCTCAACACGGTGCTTCATTCAACATGCCTGAATAGTTTTATTATTTGATTGGGTGTTATATATTGTTAGTTGAAAATAGTTTACACGTATATATAAAATGTATTTTTAACATTTGATCTACTGCTTTAACTTTTTAATGTGTCATTTATTCACAAACAACGTTCCAGTTGTACTAAATGTTTTCTTTTTAAATTGTGCTGATATTGATTTAAATATTTTGACTCTCAACCAAGAATGATTCTGAGAGTCTTTGTAGGCGCATACATGTTTTTGGAGTTGTAGTTTTTTTTTTTTTTAAAGAACATAATTTAAAAGCTTCATGTGGTTTCATTTATGATAATCCAGTGTTTGCATTGTTCATTTGATCGTCTTTATGTGGAGGTTTTGACATCATTGAAGAAAAAAATAAAAAATATGTTATGTTCTCTAAATAGAGAATCATCAGTAGTCTGGAAATTAATACTGTGAAAATACATTTACAGTTTATGTTAACCATTCACAATTTTGTTGCAAAAAGTTTATACACATTTTTTAAATAAACTACTGTTTATTTATCACATTATAAAGTCATTAAAACGGTCACAGGATATGGGAATAGTCAGGACGGTGTGTAACAAAGTGTGTTGCATTTCCAGAGAGTAAAGGGCAGGTCCCTGGAGGATGTGGTCATTCTGAACGTGGACACAAACACCCTGGAAAGCCCCACAGACGATCTGCACAAGCTGCCCAGTGACGTGGTGAGTGTCCCACAACAACACACACGCTTACCTAGAAATCGAAATGAGGACTCACCTTAGACTTCTGTTGTTTTTATATACACACGTTTATAATTATTACAGACTAACCTTAAAGCTTCCAAAAATTATTTGTATTTTTAGAATTAAAAAATAATATTTACTTTATTTTTGAAGCCTTGTTTCAATGGAGCCTGATGTCCCTAAAAGGAGGCTTTGTCAAATGGTGTGTGTGTGTGTGTTTGTGTGTGTGTGTGTGTGTATATCTTTGTCTCTATCTCTCTCTATATATATATCCAGAGTAGAGATAAGTAACTAGCTTTTATATATAACTTACTTATAAAAACATATAAATTTAATATAAATATTTTATATATTTATTTTAAGAATTATTTTGACTTTTGAGGATGTCTCTAAAGGGTAAGTTTCCCCTAATTTTACTAAGTTCTGTCAACAATGTTGTCCCTAACGAAAAAAAGGAAAACCCACCTATACACACACACACATTCATTACCGTTCTCCGTTCTCTACCGTTTTCTTTTGTTCTAAGCACACCGTTTCAAATTCACAAACACACACACACAAATATGATTGCCATTTTCTCCCATTCTCTTTTTCGTCCACCTGCACATTTAAACAAACAGTCTCTTTCTGGTCAGAGGAACACACCGCACCTCTGTCCTCATCATTAGCAGACGCAGCCGTGAATCCCCAAAAACCACTCTCTGCAAACTTGCCCTGTGACGTTAAACGTCCGTCGCAATTCGCCAGCCATCTTTGTGAATTTCAAACTCCTGCCTTCATCTCTCTTTTTTTTTCTCTCTCTTTTTCTTCCCCTTTCTCTCTGCCCAGTGGCACATCTCGCTAGAAGTCCTGGATTTTCTGTAGGCGCGGGGAAGAAGGGGGCCAATTATTAGATCCTGCTTTTCTGCCACATGCCAGCGCTTTCTCTCTTTAATTAATGTTTAGGTGGCACGGTCAGTGCAACAGGGAAGTGCATCCAGCGTCAGGGTCAGAAACACGTCTGTCATCTGTCCTTTTGAACATAAAGAAACGTGTTTTTGTTTTTTTGTTTTTTTCTTCTCCTCTCGCGTTCTCTTTTTCTGTCCCGCTGGGGGGGTGGGTGGGGGGTGTTTTAACACTCCTATATGACTCGGTGGATCCCGCTGCTGTCTGTCCAAGCAGAAAAAGCCAGCCTGTTCTGTTATGCCATCTCAGCACTGGCATCCCATTTGTAAATTAAATTGCAAACCGAGAGCGTCGTATAAAAAAAAAGAGTCGGGTCTTTTGAAACTGACGGAGGGGAAAGAAAAAACCTCTTTGTCTTCGTAGCGTGATAAATTAAGTGGCAGCTTCATGTTTGCTTTGATCCTCTCACGCAATTTTTCATTGACTAATGATAGAACGTATTCTGCATATCATGTTAAATTACCCCACCTGAATGTAAATGTCACCTACAATAATATATTTATCACCGCAAAAATTCATTTTTCTCTTCCTCTGGTTATCATACCTTTGGGGATATTAAAATTCATAACTCAAGGAATACGTTTAAATTGAGCAAACGCTCTGGGTTTATCCCCCCCCCCCGCCCTTTCCATCTTAAATAGTCTGTCACATGGCGAAAGTGCCTCGCAATTTGGTGTTTAAAAAGGGCCAATCGATGGAATTTAATTGAATCAATTAATTTGATTCACTTTTTTACTTTCATTATTTAAATACACATTTATTCAGAGATTTTAGCATTTCTGGCCTCTAAAAAAAAATCAATGCATTTTACAACTATAAAGCAAAATAGAATATAACTGACCCTGGAGCGTTTCTTTTTTTCTTTTCTTTCCTCCCAAGTCTTTTATTGATTTAAGCCGAACCTTTTGAGATTCATCTAATTAAGTGTTTGAAGGCTTTTTTTACCATGTGGGCTTTATTATTCGGAGAGTCTGACCACTAGAGCCGCTCTCAGACGGGTCAGGGGTGACAGTTGTCCTGAATTACTTGGCCCTTTTTTCAGACGGGACCCTATGCTGTGCTCACCGCTGTCTGTCACTTAATGGCAGTTTTTCCCAATTTCACACATAATATTTTAGATTTATTGACTATTAGAAATGCTACCACGCCAGTAGCGATTCCGTTCTGCACAAACCAACGGATTTTACAAATAGAGATAATAATTGCAGCGGCTCAGAAAGGATGTGGCGAACGCTTGAGAATGATTTCAAACATGCCTTTTTATTGGAAACATCAGATGGGACGGGGTTGAAAGTCCACGGATTGTGTTTTTTGGGTTGCAGTTTTAATCACCACACTTTTCGAAAGTGTCACACGATAACTTTTTTATTTTGTACAATGTGTGAAAATGAGATTAAACCGTCTGAAGTGACTTTTTGATCCACCATGTATATAAACATTAAAATAAAGATCACTTTGATGTTTTTTTAGTGTAACTCTTTGTGCTAACTGTATTATTTCTAACTAGATTTTCTTTGTTTTAGAAGGTGTTTGCCGCTGAAGTTTTTCTAGTTCCATCAAGAACTGAATTTATAAATATTTAGGAGATTTTAATGATGGGTGGTTGTAGATTCTGCAAAAGGAAAAAGAAAGAAAATAAATTATGTTAAAAGGAGAGTTTGCTCTCTCACAAATAAATGAAGGTGTTTTCCTCCTTAAACATTGTGAAACTGTTGCTTTTTTTATTTTATTCAATTATAATTGGATTGGGTAGCGGGGTATGGGGGGTGTTTACTTGTGCAGTCATTAAAACGATCTAAAAATAGAAAATTATGAATCCATTGTGCTACCAAACAGCGCTGCAATCTTATTTGGATGCGATTCTCTCTGCTCACAGGTGCTGTATCAATCCTGAGACTGTTTTGATAAAATATTCCTTTTGACTTTATTACTTTTGTTCAAGTTACGCCAGATCTATTGTTTACTTTTCCAGTTTCTCTGTCTTTGCTGCTCGTGTCATTCCGGTTGTCTCCCTTTTCGTCTCTTCCACACAACTTATATTTGTACTTCCTGCGTTTGATCGTTTACGTTCTCAATCAACAGCAAAAATTCAAGTTTGCACACCCACCTCGTGTATATTAAGCTACCAAATGAAGGTTAACAAATTAATCAGAGAGAGTGCAATATCCGCGCGCCTCCTCTGAGATCACCCGGCATGGTGTTTAATTGGGATTCGAGAGAAAACAAAAACAAGCACTACATCAGCTGACACACCAAACAATTACTGTTTGGGGAAAGTGGGAATGTTGCGTTCTTCAGCGCTTGTTCTATTTCAGGGCATCGCAAATCAAGCCCATTCAGGACCCTCTTAAAGGATCAGTTCTTCGTGCCGTAGTGTGCGGGACGGGGCAGACCAGGTGGGGCTCATTTCCGCCCCGAGTGGACTAATGCAGTGTCCAGCCCTCAAGGCACCACCATTATTGGTCTGTTGATGAACAATAACTGTACTTGATTGGCGCTTTTTTGCTTGAGTGTCAGACTGAAATCAAGTGCAGATGTCTTAAAAACCAAAACCAAATCACATTTACATTCAAAAATGTTTGAATGCATATTTTCGTTTTTAACAAACTTGCATTACATCTTCCACATACCAAAATCGAATAACTTGCGCATTCAGCATGCTTCTGTTAGCATATAAACTAGCAGTGATTGATGGAGTCATTTGCTTTGTGAATGCTAACTAGTGAATACTATTGAGTGGTCATTTGTATTGGTGTTTCTTTCAGTTCGGTACTTGCTTATTTATTTTTAACTGTCTGATAAATATAAAAAAAATTGTTTTACCATATTTTATTTGATTTATGTTTGTTTTCTTTTATTTTAAGTTATTTTTTATTTATTTATTAAATGTATGCTGCGTTTTAAGAAAAATACACTAACCTTGCGTTTTGTTAGTAATCTTTAAGCATTTTTTATGTTTGATGATGATTGTTTTATTAGTTTTACATTTAAGTTTTACACTTTTTACTTATTTATTTATTTTAAATGTATTCAGTGTATTAAGAAAGACACTAAACTTTGTAAGCATTGTTTATTTGTTTGAAAATAGTTTAAGTTATAACATAATTATTATTTTACTTAATGTATGCTGTGTTAAGAACAAGACACTGACCTGCGTTTCCTTTAGCATTACGATTGAAATACACTTTGTCTTTGTGTTTTTCTGAAAGGATGTGAATTCAGTCCGCGTGTACATTTACTTTTCAGCCTATTGCACATCAAAAGAAAGCAGAAGATTTTCATATCTATTTCTTTTTTCTTTGTAGTCCTCTAATTGCCTCCCAACGGCTTTCCATCCCTGGACAGAATCCTTAACAAAACATATTTTCCCTCTGTCTTAAAAAAAAAAAAAAAAGTATTTCAGCCATACTCCAAAACGGTCACAATGTAACCTGACAATATTGTGAGCTGATTTATTTATTTACATGTCTAGATTAACTTTGTAAATGGTCATTTCATTTTTTATTTCTTTATTTTAACTTATATTTATCATAATCATTTATAAATTAATTGTATCATCATACAGGCTCGAGAGCTGAGCTGTATATGTATGTATGTGTGTGTATGTATATATATATATATATATATATATATATATATAATATAAAAATCTCTAAGTATCCAGTCAGGTTGTAAAATCCATCAGATCTCCATTTATAAACCTGGAAAAAGTGTAAAATATATGCGTGAGGACATGACTGTGTGTAGCGCCTGTCTGCGGCTTGTCCAGTTCAATGAATTAAAATCCCTTGACCATAAACAGCTCAGCTCTCGAGGAGAGACCGGCGTTTGTGTGTGTGTGTGTGCGTGCGCGCAAAAGCGTCTCAGAAGTGGTGTTCTGTTGAAACTCGCGGTGTATAATAGAAGCCCACCGCAGAGCAGATCTCCATGGTATCATCCTTTAGAGCAGGAGACAGTGATGCACCTGCTAATTATCATCTCCAGCTGGTGAGTTAAATGGAGATCTGTTTTCAGGGCCACCTCTGACCCTGTGCTCTTTACTTGACGCACTTCAAACCCTGTTGGGGAGTCCATGCAGTAGACTTTAATGAGGCCCTGTGTTTGCCCTCGACGGGCTCAGCGAGTCGGAGGCTGCACTTTCATCCTCAGCCATCCTCGCTTGATGTAAATTGAAAAGATCACAGCTATGGGGAGAAGACCTATAGTGGAAAGGCCTCTCTGCATAGATTATGAATATCATAACTCAACATAAGTCATCTCCCCCCCCCCCCCCCCACACACACACACACATACCCCCCACCCTAGCTACCCACCTCCTACAATACCATAGTTATAATTGGACCCAATGGGGGACTCTCCCTTTGATCAGATTATAGGCTGAATGACTTTACACTAAAAAATGTCACTGCCAAATAGGTTTATCACCTGTAGAGCTAAGCTCCCCTCTGATGCCCCACCCGCTCACATCTCGTTAACGTTACTCAAAGTATAGAAGTTAATTAGTCTGACTGATCAATTATTGGCCAAGCTTGTGCCGCCCAGTTATTAAATTGAAGTGTATCACCAGCATTATCTGTGAACGTGATTTATGAATCGAGTATTAACAGAGGAAAAAATGCATTGTAGTTAATTGTATATCATACAGGCTTATCTAATATATATATATATATATATATATATATATATATATATATATATATATATAGAGCCTGTATAAAAATTAAATAAAAACTCTAATGGGCGCAGGCTGATAGGTCCTTTGTCATCTTCGTGTGATCACATCATTACTGCATGGCACAAGTTAATTGGCCTTTGCTGATCCTGCAGCCAATGAGATTTCTTGCTCAACATTTCAATAGTCTGGTTCAGTGTTTGCTGTAAGATAGTCCTCCATCAGAGTTCATCTGAGACCCTCCACCTCCCCCAGCTCCACCTGTCTAGATCTGCGTCCTCCATCAGAGTTCATCTGAGACCCTCCACCTCCCCCAGCTCCACCTGCCTAGATCTGCGTCCTCCATCAGAGTTCATCTGAGACCCTCCACCTCCCCCAGCTCCACCTGTCTAGATCTGCGTCCTCCATCAGAGTTCATCTGAGACCCTCCACCTCCCCCAGCTCCACCTGCCTAGATCTGCGTCCTCCATCAGAGTTCATCTGAGACCCTCCACCTCCCCCAGCTCCACCTGCCTAGATCTGCGTCCTCCATCAGAGTTCATCTGAGACCCTCCACCTCCCCCAGCTCCACCTGCCTAGATCTGCTACTGGATTTATGCATGTCTATTTATGCAGCAGCAGCATATCTTACATGCTCACATCAGCGTGTCTGTGTATCTATTAGCATTAGCAGTAGAATATATATGAGTGAGGGGGGAATTGGGGAAGGGGGGAGGGCATGTGTAATTGTAAATAATAAATATTAAGTAACATTATATACATTTATTTCATTAGATATACACTTAATTTAATTCAGAAATATTGAAGACATTCTTGCGTGCAACCTTTTATCTCCTCTTATTTGCCCACTGGGTATGGTGAACGTTCTCCTGAGTGTGAGTGGCATTTTGCTTTCTTTGATTCTTCAAAAATGAAGACTGTTTAACGGATTGTTTGGGGAGAGCGAGAGAAGTGAGGGGAAAAAGACAACGCATCAACATGAAATATTAATATGGCGCCAACTTTACATAAACATAAAAGCACTTAGCCAGTGTGAATATGGAGATGACACTTGTTAATTTAGTGCCGCTAAACTTCCAGTTTGATGCTTCTGAGTATTCGCCATATCAGTTCAGGGACTCTGTGAAAAAGAGATGCATCCCAATAGGGACAAATGGAACAAAAGACAACAGAAATTAAACTTGTTCGATATGAAGAATGCCACATTTTGTGAACATCTGGAACAAAACCTCTTTCCACATTCAAAAGGGTCAGTGGCGATTCACTCAGGTGCTTTTGCTGCGTTCCTAAACTGAACTGCCTCTTGGTATTCTGTGGACAGCCTAAATGCTCTCGTTTATGGTCCTTGCTTGATCTTCCCTAATGAAGCAATCTAAACTGATTATTGATATGCACGCTGCTCAGTGTCAATTGCAGGCGTGCAAATGAATTGCCAGCAGATGGTTATGAGCGCCACAGAATATGTAATCAATTTGGTTACCTTAGATTACCTGGATCAAGCACCGCTTCATGGTTCATCCCCATGTGTTCGTGCACCGCTGTGTCTCATGACAGGCTTGGATGCTTTGATACAGAAGGCTTGGGAGTATGGGGAAAAATCTGGTGGGGACATGCAATTCAAATACTTCCTTGGTCATATTATTTATTTAGTAATAAGTATGCATTTATAAATATGTATGCATATTTATTTTGGCTTATGGGTCAGTTACAAATAAGATCACATTTTCATGCACTAACCTTTGCTTTCTCTAATTTCCTATTCTATGGTTTTCTTGTCACATGACAACAAAATGTTTTCTGCATGTTTGTTACACCCAGTGTTGGGGTGTTACAACTTGAGTTACGTAATCAGATTACTTTTTTCCCAAATAATGAGCAAAGTAACCCATTACCTTTAAATTTACACCCAAAAATTTGAGTTACTTTTTCAAATAAGTAACGCAAGTTACTTTGTCGTCCAATTTTTTGACTGACACCTGTCCTGACACACTGAGAGAAATGGGGAGTAAGTGCAGAGGTGGTGTGTGTGTGTGAATATAATGCTTATTGTAGTTCTAAACTAAATGTAAACAAGCATTCACTTACACAAAACAGATAAAAAATAATAGAAACATATATTTCTCAGAATATTATGCAAACCTGCAGTAATTAAAAGTTAAACAACACAAATATACTTTGTATTTAATCTCACTTTATTAACCAATGTATTTGCTGCTGACCTTCAAGTATCCAATTCAACATACCAATAAGCAAAAATGTTTAGTTAAACATCTTTTTTTTTTTTTTTTGCTAATGTAAGAGTATTTAACTTTCTTCTCTAATTCTGCAATCCAGAATGGCATGAATTTGCATTTCCTTCAGCTGGAGGCTTATTTATTTAACATAAATCACATTTTCTTCCACCTTTAAAATATTTTTAAGCCCCGCAAAAATAAAAGAACACATTTAATTCAAAAGTTGATTTTCATCTCTATCAGACTGGACTCAACAAGGAACTAAAAGCAGACCAGTAGCAGATCATTGTAAATCATATAATGAAAGTATATGTATGTCGAGAGAATTTAGGAAGTAGCTAGTAAGAAAGAGAAGGGCAAGAGAGACCAAGATTCTCTGCCAAGTCATTTTGCTCTTTGGCCCCACCCCTGCACACGGCACCATTGCTTCAATTAACAGAGCAGCAGGTGCTCTTGAGAGATAGAAGGCTTTTCTTGATTTCTTTCTTTGGTTTTTAGGGTGGGGGGTGACCTGTAAATGTGACACTTCACACTCTGAATGGGTTTGCCTGTTCCTCCACCTATTTCAGAGGTGTTAATTTAACTCTCTCCCTCTCTTTCCCTCTTTTAGGTCTCCAGTTTGAAGAGTAAGCTGAAAAAGCAGTCGACCGCTACAGGCAGCGGGGTGGCTCGGGCCTTTCTGCATGCTCAGGCTGCGTTGTTTGGCTCCTATAGGGACGCCCTGAGATATAAACCTGTAAGACTACCACTTTTCTCTTCAAGCTCTGCACGGAATATCACCTTATCATCACTTTATCAACACCATGTACCATCTTGATATATCATTTAATTATTTTATTAGTATGCGTTTATAAATATTTATGCATTTTTATTTGTGCTCATGTCAGTGACTAAGATCACATATCAAAATCATTTTAATCATTATTACATTTTTATACTATTTTCAACAAGTTTTAATGACTCTAAAAATGTCATGTGGGTTTATCATCAACTTTTTATTTTAAAATATAAACAAGTTTTAATGACTCTAAAAATGTCATGTGGGTTTATCAACTTTTTATTTTAAAATATTTTTTTTTTTGCCAGTTTTTTTTTTCTTTCTTTCTTTTTTTTTTTTCTGTAGACTTTAAGAATGTTTCAGTTAAACCTTAGAAGTGGCCTATTTTTATTTTTTCGGTCAAAGCCATTTCAAGAGAAAGAAAGGCTGAAAGAAAGGGGAAAACAGGTGCAGGGAAAGGTGGGCCTGTCTGCATAGCCGAAATGTCAGATGTTAAAAAGCCTGGACTGTCTCTTTGAAGTCTCAGGGCCTTCGTGGTCTTCTCAGACCCTCTAAACTCCTGAAATGTGCCTCCCGGTTATGTGAGTGGTGTTGAGGAAAACAAAGTGTGCTCTCTGTTTGTCAAATGTGGCCATCTTTGTTGGCAAGGCAGAGAGTAATTGGTTTGTGTAGACCCACAGAGCGAAGATACATTATTGATGTTTTAGCAGTTGTGCACAAACTGTCTTTTCGCCGCTAGAAAAAAATACACATATGCTCGAAGTCAAGTCTGTGAAACTCTTAGCCTTCAAAGCGCTGCCTCAATTGAGCACATTGTCTGCAAATCTACATGGAATTACCACTGTTTTCATGCTTTCTTTTTTTTAAATAGAAGGCCCTCAGTCACGCCACTTTCTTTTGCTTCGCTTTTGCTTTAAAACACAAGCTCAAATATGGGTCGCTCTTTTTGACAGTCGGCCCCATCTCATTAAGAGTCTGAGAAGTCGAACGATTGAAAATCAGCCTTTGTGCTGCTTTATTTTGATTAATATTTCACTTTGTTATTACAGAGACAAAACACCCTTATGTCTTTGAAATGACAGCATTGCAGAGCTATTTAGTTGAAAACATTGCATTAGTTGCAATATTTTACTATAAAATCAGTCATTTTATGCATCATTTCAGAGCATTCCTTCTTGAAGCAAGCCTGCATGTATCTGAAATGTGATAGCGGTATTTGATTTTACACATCCAGTATTTCACTAGGATTACTGTCATGTTCTCACGATAATGGCTTATATTCGATGTGCTGCATTTCTAAAGAGTTTCCTCCATTTGCAACGAATCATCTGTGTGAAGTTCCGCTCTGCTTTATGGAGCCCATATGCTTTCCCTTCAGCGCCTTAACATAGCGCCGACATCTAACTGAGCTGTAAATGAAACAATGCAGGGAATCATAATTAGCTCCCATGCAAGAGTCGGCAATCATGGACTTATATAGGTCACCGTAGTGTGATACCTCATGGGTCTCTTTTGTTATTGACCCCCGAGCACCAAGAACGATGGTAACAAATGCGCAGATCAGACATGTTTTAAGCCACGCCGCTTAGCTGTTGTGAAAATGAATTATACAAATTTATAACTAGATTATAATTAAAGAACAAAAAAGAAAGGTTGCTTGAAATGCTAGCCTTTCTTGCTATTGAGCCTTGTTCGTGAAACTCGAGCAGAATGAATTTTTCAGAAAATTGTTCGTAAATTTCTAGTTGCATACTATTCTAGTTGCATACTATTCAGTGGGACAATGCGATACAATTTGCTTAGGAATAGTTTACTATGTATAAATATTTGCATTCAATGTCATTTGTATAAGAATAGTTTTACAAACAGGTAACAGATTAAAAAAAAAAAACGAATTTCTGTGAAAATTGTTTTTTATACAGTTCTAGTATAAATAATCTCATTTAGTGCGTCAATGTAGAGTGGCCGAAAGAGAGCTCACTGCACTGCAACTGAAGAAAACACACTGTAAATAGACAAATAGACAAAACCAGGAAATTTAGAAAACATTTTCATCAATTTGACAACACGTGCTGCAAATACTCACAACGCAACCAAATACCGAAACTTGCTGCAAATACACACAATGCAACCAAATACAGAAACGCACAGCAAATACTCACAATGCAACCAAATACAGAAACGTGCTGCAAATACACACAATTCAACCAAATACAGAAACACGTTGCAAATACTCACAACACAACCAAATACAGGAACGCACAGCAAATACTCACAATTCAACTAAATACAGAAAGCACAGCAAATACTCGCAATGCAACCAAATACAGAAATGCCCTGCAAATACACACAATTCAACAAAATACAGAAATGAGTTGCAAATACTCACAACTCAACCAAATACACACAATGCAACCAAATACAGAAACGCGCTGCAAATACACACAATTCAACAAAATACAGAAATGAGTTGCAAATACTCACAACTCAACCAAATACACACAATGCAACCAAATACAGAAACGTGCTGCAAATACACACAATTCAACAAAATACAGAAATGAGTTGCAAATACTCACAACTCAACCAAATACACACAATGCAACCAAATACAGAAACGCACAGCAAATACTCACAACACAACTAAATACAGAATCGTGCTGCAAATACTCACAACACAACTAAATACAGAAACGTGTTGCAAATACACACAATTCAACCAAATACAGAAACGCGTTGCAAATACTCACAACTCAACCAAATACACTCAATGCAACCAAATACAGAAACGCACAGCAAATACTCACAATGTAACCAAATACAGAAATGCGCTGCATATACACACAATTCAACCAAATACAGAAACGAGTTGCAAATACTCACAACTCAACCAAATACACACAATGCAACCAAATACAGAAACGCACAGCAAATACTCACAACACAACTAAATAGAGAAACGTGCTGCAAATACTCACAACACAACCAAATACAGAAACGCACAGCAAATACTCACAATGCAACCAAATACAGAAACGCACAGCAAATAATCACAATGCAACCAAATACAGAAACGTGCTGCAAATACACACAATTCAACCAAATAAACACGTTGCAAATACTCACAACACAACCAAATACAGAAACGCACAGCAAATACTCACAACACAACCAAATACAGAAACGCACAGCAAATACTCACAATGCAACCAAATACAGAAACACACAGCAAATAATGCAACCAAATACAGAAACGTGCTGCAAATACACACAATTCAACCAAATACAGGAATGTGTTGCAAATACTCACAGCGCAAACAAATACACACAATGCAACCAAATACGGAAACTTGCTGCAAATACACACAATACAACCAAATACAGAAAGGCACTGCAAAAATTCACAACACAGCCAAATACAGAAACGTGCCGTAAATACACACAATGCAACCAAATACAGAAACGTGCTGCAAATACTCATAAACCAACAACCAAATATAGAAATGTGCTGAAAATACTCACAACTCAAATACTCACAAATACAGAAACACGTTGTTAAACACAGCATGTGTTGTCAAAGTGATGAAGATGTTTTCTTTATTTGCTGGTGTTTTTTCTATTTGCATGTATTTTCTACAATTGCGTTGCGTTGAGCTCTCTCGGCCACCATAACAATGCAATAAAATTTGTGTCGGGATGGTTTTACGAGCGAGTTGCATAGAAAAATGTTGTTTTCAACCCTATAAGCCCAAAAACAATTCCAAATCTTTTTCTAATTCACACATACGGGCAAAGTGTATCCTCTCAACAAGCCTTAGATCTCTTCTGGCAACTTTTTTTGTATTCTGTTCATGTGACATGATGTAATTGATTGCAACGGGTGATGATGATAAACAAGTGAGCGCAGTCAAACAAAACATCTGTCTGTGAGACTCGGATGAAGCAGCACAGTTAGCAGGCGTTTTAGCCAATAGCGGACTGTCTATAGTCATTAAATCTGGCTTTCTTGTCCCCAGGGAGAGCCAATCACCTTCTGCGAGAAGAGCTTCGTGGCACACCGCTCCAGCACCATGAGAAGTTTCCTTGCGATGGCCGTGAACCTGCAACTCTTCAAGCAGGTAAAGTGGAAACGATGGAGGAGATTTTCGCAGTTCTAAGCCTCAACCATAAATTACTTAAAAACCACATTTGTAGTGTTCCTGATTTGTTAATGTAGTTGACAAGTTTATGATATTTATATAGATACTCATTCAACATATTGCACAATAACTCCAAGAGGATTACTGTCTTGCTTACACTTGAACCATCGCTCCCTCCAACTCTATTTATAGCCATGATATCGAGCCTCTTTCCTTCCCCCTCCGCTAAAGTCTTAATTTATACCCGTAACGAGCAGTTGCGCATTTAATCACATCTCCGTCTTGACGCGCCATCCACATAACGTTCCCTCCAAAAACCCAGATATTGACCAGCAGTTCAAAGACATCTCCACCTCACGCCCATGCAGTAGCTCCGGGAGAGGCCTTATCTCCAACTTGGCCGTACTGCAAAAGGCCAGCACCGCAGTGCCCCGTTCTGACCATGAACCACATCCGCTTGGAGGCTGGCCCTGCCTAGAAACGAGTAGAGGCTGGCTGCCAAGAGATTGCGGGGGTAGTCTGTCAACCGCGACCTGCTTTCTGTATCCTAACCCCCAACATCCACCCCCCCCCCCCCCCCACCCCCCCACGGCTTCCAGCGTCTGATGCTAACTCACGATCACCCTGCCAACGAGAGAGAGCTTGCAGCACTCTGGCATCTCCCCATCTCCCTGTCTGCACGGGTCCGGTTAACTGGTTCTTCCTCCAGACTCTCATCACTACCCCCTTGACACCTTCAGATGCAGCGTTTTTTTTAATGCGCCGTAGTTGCATTCAGCAAATTTAGTTGCTTGGAAACGTTTTTCTAGCTAGTGATTATGCCTTTTGTTCATGTCATAATTAAATGTGACGATCACAAATCTATTGTTATATATTCTAGTTTTCAATGCATTTACCCTTAACATGGCGTTTTGCAACATTTGTGCACCGTTAATATAGCATAATGAAATAAAGAAATTTAGAAAACAAATGTCACCAACTCCATCATCAAGTGTTTGTTCCTAGATACTAGTGCTGGAGATTTCTCGATTTCAGTCGATTCTTATTTTGAAGAACTTAAATCCCAAGAATCGATATTTTAGTCTATGAACTTCACTAAATATTAATTTTAGCACACCTGCTATCCAATAAATCACAATAAGCTTTGTTACTTTAAACGATTTTGCCGCTTTGAAATTTGTTTCAATACCCAGCTCTATTAGATACCAGCCTTTAAATATCCACTAAATAAGCAGATAAGTAGGAGCAGTGTCCAATTAATGGGGCGAGAGTGTGTCTTTAACACGATACTGAAGGATGAGGGTTTTGGATACCTGATCACATGCTCTAATTGGGTGTCTGAGGCTGAACCCTGTGGTCCAATCACTCATTAAAGAGATTGTAATGAAGTTACCCTGTAGCAGAGTCCAATGAAAGGTGCTGACCCCTAGAGATGTCCTCACCCTGTTACTGGGACACCTGAGACCTGTTCTGGCCCACTGTTACTCCAGTGGTCCCATTAAAAAAATAATGTTTTCTTCTTGGCGGTTCAAAGCACTTGTGCAGAAATCAAGAAGCACATCCGATTTATTAGTGGGGCATCACTATTGCTCTACTTAGGCTTACAACAATAAACAACTTCAAGGTAACATTAGCTGAAAAGACTTTAACTTCATACACAAATATATTTATACATTTCTAAAGCAGTATATATTCAAGTATGCAAGCATTTCAAGAATATTTTATATGCGTTATATGAAATTAATTAAATATACCATGTGCTAATGTATACATTTAAACATAAAATGATGCATAAATACAAGCTTTTGTCTAGTACCTTTTAGTAGATGTTATTAATTAATCCTATAAGGATGCAACAATTGTCACATTAATAACTTTAAGTTGGAAGACTAAATAATCTTCCATAAACTGCAGAACATTTATATATTCCTTAATGTCTCAGCTTTGTTTTTTGAGTTTATAGACCATAAAATTAAAATAAATATGAACAGAAATTCAAATTGTATATAAAATTATAGTTTACACAAGAACCCATATTTTGCATACGTTATTTTTCCGGTTTATTACTATATATCATGCTTTAATATCTTTACATATGTTTTATCTGTATTCCTTTACATAACATCTTTATTATTTATCTGTATTATATTTAGTTTTGTGAGTTTATATTTAGTTTATATTTAAAATACATTTTTTATATCAACTTCAATGTAAGTTTCCACATCCTTCCAAAACAATATTTAAATCTTTCCAAGACATTGACATAAAAACAAAAACCTAGACTGAAGTTTAACTAATATGATCTGATGTTATATATTCAGAAAATATTTTTAATATCTAATTATCTATTATTTTTTCTTTTTTTGGTTCGTTATACTTGTATAAATATTTTCAAATCATGTTTATTTTCATACTTCTGAAAATTAAATGTCATAGGCCTAGTTTTAATGGGCATATTTATTAGATCCCTTTTATGTCCTCTACGTGACAAGAGAGGAAATTAAACTTCCCAAAAGGCATTGCTCACACAACATTCTCCTCTGCCATGTTAATCCATCACCTGATGTAAATTACACACAGTGACCACGTCTGGAGCAGTCTAGATGGAATTGTTTTGGTGTTGTTCTCCATCCCCCTTCTTCCTTAATAACCTGTGATACTTTAATTTATGGCGGCAGTTCATTGAAGGCAGACTGGCCAAATTAAACGCAGGAAGGGGCTTTACAGACGTCTATGAAGAGGAGATCACAGAGGGGGGCTTCTGTAGAAGTGAGTGCCACCTCTCCATCTTTCAATGAGTGAAAACAGCTCGCACACACTCGCACTACTTTTACCCTTGGGAAACAGTAGCTACAATAACATTAGGCATTTTGAAATGTAACATTTAAAGGAGCTCTTCCAAAATGAAATTTCTGTCATTATTTACTGACTTTGGAATACAAAATCAGAAATCTTGAAGAAGGTTCATGCTGCTCTTTTCCATACAAATAAAACAGAAGTGACCAGTTGTTAAAGCACAATGAAAAGAAAAGAAATAAAAACCCTCTATAAAAGACATGCAGGTTTGGAATGAAGCAAGGTTGAGTAAACGATGACATATATATATATATATATATATATATATATATATATATATATATATATATATATATATATATATATATATATATATATATATATATATAGAAACATGTTTTATTATCAAAATGGAAAACAGTTTTTGTAGAATATTTTATAGAATATGTAGAAATTATTTTGTAGAAACTGATTATTGTTTCTGGAGTTTTCATTTCTATTTACATTTATTGGAAATAGGAAACATTTGTAGCGTTATAAATGCCTTTACTGTCACTTTTGATCAATTAAATGCATTCCTGATGAATAAAATGACTAATTTCTTCTAATATTCTTTGATAAATAATATTTTGTTCTAAATATATTATTAACACTCTCATGCGGTTCTGTTTCTTAGGTAATTCAAGGTCTTATCAACAGTGGATTCACACCAAGGTGGTAAGCAGCAGGCAATTATTCTTTTTTCTGCTCATAATGTTAATGTTAATTTCGGTTGAATAATTAAGCCTAAAGCAGCTGAGCGCCTTTATTATTTCCCGTCGGTTATGAGGTGATGAAACATATCCAGTTGAGCGAATCGCATGAAAGTGGAGATGCGATGCCAGGGAAGATGGTGAAAACTGTGGCGTGGGACAGTTAAGATGTTGAGACAGGCTTGATATGATGTGACAGCCAGTCATCGGAGATGACACAAGACTTCTGGCAGGAAACACAGCCATTACTCGATAGATTGAACAAAAGAAAAGGACTCTTTTCTTCTCTCCTTCCCTCTGCTGTCTTCCTCTCACCTCTCTCTGCGCTGTCTCTCGCGCCTGTTTTCTTTTTGACTGTCTCTTTGCGGTCCCCCCCCCCCCCCCCTCTATCCGTCAGCCGGAGCCGAATTAGTTCTCTGGAGTGCCTTTTTCAAAAGGTTTTGTGTAAAGTTCACCTCTTCTGACTGACACAAATCCATAAGAAAAGGGCCGCAGCGCCATCATGTCGGTCAAGGCTTTGGGATGTAAACTCGGCAGCATCCCGCGCATTAGCGTGTTAGCCTGGCAGCATTCATCTGGTAAAGACCGATGTTACCCGGGAACGAGAGATAAATTCCGACAAGAACATACCTTTCAATAAGAGCTTCCTAGAGCGTCACTCTCTCTGGTTTCACACTTGTATGAAGGGAACAGAACTGGTTAATTGTTTGTTTTAATGGCAAAGTTGTTTCTCATTGCTTTGGGGCAAAACAAAGGTTTTGACAGGAGGAACAAGGTGTTTATTCAGCCGTTAATGATTTGTGATGTGTGAGTAAAAGTGTGTATATTTTATGTGAGATGTATTCTTACGAACTTTCTGGCACGTTCTCTGAAAATGCGTACCTTCTCTTCTCCATAGCGGCAGAGGGCAAAACCAGTCGTGAAAAACCTTCAGATGGTAAGAACACACAAGAAAAGCCATTCTTAGCTTAGATTTATGAAAACAATATTTGCTATTAGCAGATGTGGGATTACACTATGGTGATTCATATTGCAAGAAACAATGGCCATGTTTACATGCACAAGAATTTCGGGATAATTCACCCAAAAAATAAAAAAAGAAGATATTTTAAAGAATGTTGGTTGACGGTAACCATTGACTTCTGTAGTTAGAAAAAAAAATACTATGGAAGTCAATGGCTACCGTCAACTGTCTGGTTACCAACATTCTTCAAAATAACTTCTTTTGTGTTCAACAGAACAAAGAAACTCATACAGGTTTAAACAACTTGAGGGTGAGTTGACAGGTTCACCAAAAAAATCTGTCATCATTTGTTCACCCTCAGGTCGCTCCAAACTTATATGACTTTCTTCTGTAGAACATTAGAGAGATTTTGTTATGTATTATAACATGTATTGTGATGTATGTGATAGCCAGTAGTGACCAATGTTGTTTGGTTCCCAATTTTCTTCAAAATATCTTCTTTTGTGTTCCATTGTGTTTATGTAAATGCTTTTCAACCTGATAAATCAGTATTTTAGTAACTAGAAATTTGAGTCTGACATCTGTCATGTGCTTGTATAAAAAAATTTGCGTCTACATTTTGGCAACCCAATATATTTCATGGTTTTTCCTCAAAATCTGTGCAGAACATGTAAAAAAAAAAAAAAAAAAAAAAAAGTGAGCTTGGATTTATGGCCTGAATTTGGTAATTCACCACACTCTTGCATGCTATTGTTAAGAACATGACAGACTTAAGTTTAATTGATTAAGTTATTGTGCAGAATTACAAACATTGCAGTGATTTTGAAAAAAAAAAGAGGAAATTTTTCAATAGTATATTGATGAATGAAGCACAGCTCACAGAAGCAGCTTTCTGTTGGTCAACGGAAATTTGCGTGACGAACTTGAACTTGAACGCTCTCACACGAAAATCCTGGTCGTGCAGATACTTATTGAAATGAATGGATTTCGTGTGACTCACCTTAATAGTTGACGGTCATATTACTTTCTTTGTACTGTACTGTACTGATCATGAAAACATATTTTGAAAAACGTTGGAAACCAAACAACTTTGGAGCCCATTGACTTTCATTGTATAGACAAAAAAAAAAAAACACTAAGATATTTCTCAAAATATCTTCTTTTATGTTCTGCAGAAGAAGAAAAAATCACACATGTTTGGAACAAAATGTAGTGAATAAATAATGACATCATAAAAAAAAAACTATCCCTTTAATATGATTCACCTCTCACTTTTTTAACCTTTCATTGTTGGTTGTAGTTAGTTTTCCACAAATTTTGTTGTTCAGCTATTGATTATAGTTTTCTCTCTCTTTTGAAAGGCCAAAGATCATGCAAAGCGGAAAATACGTGACATGAAGGGCAAGATTACACAAAAGGTGAGTTATTCACAGTTCTCTGTTTATCAAAACCGTGCATTTTTGTGCATTCAAAAGCCTAAAAATGCTTTCTGAATAAAGCGGCTCACCGTCTCTCACCTTCACACTCATACAGACTCATGCACACACACTATTTAAGATGGATCACGTGACTTCACCCATGGCTCGCGCTCAGGCTTGTGAAACCTGCTTAGCGCTTTGTTCGGGAGTGTACATTTCTAACAAGTGCGCCTCTGGCGATAGGCTGTCATGTCAACCCCCCTCCCTAGCATCACCTTTCATACTTTTTGCATATTTCATCAGTGAGCGAGTGATTTCTTCAAAGCTAATGTAACGAGATGTATGTTTCCATAACACTGATGTCTTTGATAAGGCAATTGTGGCGTGAACTGTCAGGCCAGGAGCTCGGAAAGGCGGCCCAGAGGAGACGAAACCTCTCACAGTTGATACGCCGGATGTTAGCTGCTGCTGTCTGCTCTGCTTCAGCTAAACCAAAACAGATTTGAACAAGACGCTTCTCAAATGAGTCAGTGTTATTGGGTGTGTGCGCGTTGGTATAAATAATCATGCGGTCTGTTGCCGTACAAGACTCAAACGGGCTTGTAGCATAACATTTTGAATAACTCACACTGGCCAAACTGGGTACATGTTAAGAAAGTGTTGTGTGCTTTCTCAGTTTCCCTCTTTCTTTCTTTTTGTTTGCTTTTTGGCAGGATGCTTAAGATGAGGAAAGGTCCTTCACATTAGGGAAATTTCACTGAAAGTTTACTGGTTCAATAAAACAACTCCTTTCTCACGTGAAATTCCCAATGAGCAAATTCCTATTGAATGGATTTCACCGGCAAAATTTCGCAGAGCAACGCATTTCCCTCTCGTTTTTTGCTTTTTCACCAGGACGCTGAAGAGGAGGAAATGTCGAGTCACATTAGGGAATATTTCCACGAAATTTCGCTTGCAAAAAAGTCCCATTGTCGATAGTGTAGCAATGCATTAAGCACAGTGTTTACACAAAAGTCAATTTTAAACCAAGCCGTGAATTTAAGTAAAATCTATTTGAACACGAGTGAAATCTGCATAGGGAACTCACTCCGATTGCCTAAATTCCTATTGAAATGAGTAGATTTCGCTTACAAAATTTAGCAGAGCAATGGCAAATGTGACTATGTCTTTAAAAATGACTTTTCGCCCCCCTGTGAAACATAAAATGAGATATTTTGAAGTACGTTCAAAACTGGGTATATATTAAGAAAGTATTGTGTGCTTTCTCAGTTTCCCTCAGTGTCACATTAGGGACATTTCACTGAAAGTTCACGGGTTCAATAAAAAAGCAGTCAATAGTGTAGGGATGCATGAAGCACAGTGTTTACACAGAAGTCATTTCTGAACCAAGCAGTGAACGCAAGTAAAATCTCGCTCCGATTCCCTAAATTCCTATTGAAATGATTAGGTTTCACTTGCAAAATTTTGCAGAGCAATGGCAAATGTGACTGTATCTTAGGAAATGACTTTTTTTTTTTAAACATAAAATTAGATATTTTGAATTGCGTTCAAAACTGGGTATATATTATGCAAGTATTGTACATGATTTCTGTTTCCCTCTTTTTGTTTTTGCTGCTCGGCAGGATGCTGAAGAGGAGGAAAGCCCGTACTGTGAAGGTTCTCCCACCAGCACTAAAAGCCTCTCACCCAGGAGACTGCAGAGGAGAGCGGTGAGCACGCACACACTCTTTCACACACTTGCACACACTTGCACACAGAGGGAAAAGGGGTTCACGGACAGTCCACCTCCTGAAAGAAGCGGCCATTTGCACACCAGTAAGTCCGAACCGACGTGGGGCGGCTTGATTGACAGCTGTGGCTAAAGCGGCTGTGTGTAGTGTGTGTCTTGCGTGTGCGATTCAGTGATGTGTTGCCAAGCCCAGGCAGGGAAGCGGTGAGCCTCCCATAGACGCAGGAGGTGGCCTGGATTCATACCATTCACTGGCCTACCTCCATTTCCAACCCAAATAGGCCGCGGTTGTTTCACAAAACCAGATTTTAGATGGGCAACAAGGCTGTAGTTTTGATGCATCGCTAATTTTGTAAGGTAAAAACACTTTTCTAGTGTTTTCCCCCCCGGCATCCACTTATAAAAGCACATTATCATGTTTCATGACCGTTTTCCCATCCTCTATTGGTATTTTACATTGAACGAATGTTTTTTGCTGCTAGGTTTAGTTTTTTCCTTGGTATAGTTTAAGGTAGCTGTAGGTTTTATTCTCCTTGCACCCTAACACAGCTTTGATCTCCAAAAAGGTCAAATACGCACGTGCATTACTCTGTCCCTCACGCTGACGCACATTACCATCAGGCCATGCACCCAGGGACTCCCATAATGCTCTTGCTGCATTGATCTACCCCCCCCCCCCCCCACCCTCCCCCCTCATTCATTTATATATATATATTAGAGGTGGGCATAGATTAATTTTTTTAATCTAGATTAATCTAGATTAATTTTGAAATTAATCTAGATTAATCTAGATTAAAATGGCTCATTTGAATTCTGCCGAAGGCATTCAGGATATGTGTGCTACCCAAATAATGACTATAAAAGTAAGTCTTTGAGAACGGGTTTCTCAAGTCAGGTGGTGCATTAGACCAGGGGCTCATCTCCTGTTTCCAAAATGCATCCCAAACTGCTTGAGAAAGCTGTTCTACTCACTGTAAAAGGTTACTACTGTACTGTTACCGCCGTAGGCAACATTAGGTAGGCCTATGTTATTATCAACTACTAGCGATGTTGCCTAAAATCCATATTGTGATATACATTGCAGCCTCATTGCAGATAACGATATTATAATAAAACCATTTCAGAACAGGTTACACAGACCCTGCTAAACAACTGCTAAATGTATTTTTTTTTAAAGGGTGTATGTAGTTTTGAGAACATATATTGTGCAAAACTGTAAGTATACAACATAATTTTGCAGATAAATAAAATGTAAGTACACTAGCTGCAGAGACTTAAGTAGGTCTAATGTTTATTATGGCTTGGAGCTTATGAAACCCCAAATTTAAAATTAGAATATTGTCTAACTGATGTCTTTTCAGTTAAAAAGAAACACAACAACGATTCTTAAAATCGGGCGCAGACAGAGATTATGTTCTACACCACTCAGATATATTGGGAATAATACGCGCGCGCTGGTATTCAGTGATATGTTTCGTTTTGAATTTGAGGTGGTAGAACGGATAAGTCACGTTTTAACTTACCGAACTGTTACCTCACACACTCTGTCTATATAGTTTGCTGCTGCTCGTTGCACCGATCTTTTTCACCAGTTTTCACTTTCAGCTGTGTTACAGTGTTTACTTAAGATGACGACGAATATGATGCGTTGCAGCCGGGTGTTCCTCGCGGCCGCGGGTAGATTGCGTCATCATAGCTTGTGTAGCTTGAGCCAGCTCCGAACCCAACTTGGAGAATAGATTAACGGCGATATTTTTTTTATCGCGCGATAAGAGTCTCGCGTTAACGCCGATAACGGCCCACCACTAATATATATATATATATATATATATATGTTTATATATATATAAATATATTTATTTATTTATATATATATATATATATATATATATATATATATATATATATATATATATATATATATATTTATATGAAGAGTTCAGATGCAAAAGCCTCTAAGTGCCATCTAAAATATTCTTCTAGAATGATAATTTTTATGAAGCTTGTATATTTAAGTTCAGTAATTTCACTTAAATGGCAATGAAAATTACCTATTTATTGCCATTTAAGTGAAATTACTGAACTTAAATAACCGAGTTTCATAAAAATGATCATTCTAGAAGAAAATTTCAGATGGCACTTAGAGGCTTTTGCATCTGAACTCTTCATATATATATATGTATATATAATTTTGGGGAAGAAGTCTTTTCTGATCACCAAGCCTGCATTTATTTGATTTAAAAAACAGAAATATTGTGAAATATTATTGCAATTTAGAATCGAAATTAAATAGAATAACTATTTATATTTTAAAAAGCTATGATTGAAAGATTGAAAAGCTGAATTTTCAGCTTCAATGATTCGGCAACATTTATTTATATATATATATATATATATATATATATATATATATATATATATATATATATATATATATATATATATATATATATATATACTTTTTTTTTTTTTCTTTAACTTACTGACCCCAAACTTTTGCACTTTATTTAATTATTTATTTATTTAGTTAGTTAGTTAGTTAGTTAGTTAGTTAGTAATTTATTTAGTTATTTTCAGAGAGTAAATGAAAGAGCTGTGTACACGTGTCCAGCATTGACTTCTTCATGACTGCACTCACTTTTCATATAGATTTTTTTTTATAAAAATTGCATGTACACGCTAGTTATAAATTGTCTATTCAGACACACTCATCAGCATGAAAGTGTCCTTTGCTCTGTTATCCACTCTCTCTATTGAGGCTTTAACAACTGTAGCTCAGCAACACGAATGTTGATCAAAAATTCAGAGCTGAATGGTGCAAGTGTGGATTAGCTGTAAAAATATCTCACTTCCGGCATGAACAGCCAGCCCTTGTTGCCCTTACATGCTCACACCTCCGCGTCCCGTGTCAGAAGGGCATTGGACAAAAGCCACGGCTGGCCTGATCCCTTCCCGCCTGCATGCCATCGTGACCGGTGACTTTCCATCCAGCCCTTAATTAGAACGGCTATTAGTTGCATCCTTGTCGTCGGGGAGAGGTGGGGAGAAAGGAATAGGCGTCGTGAAAAGGTGTGGAGACAGAGGTCCTCCAATTAGGGCTTTTCTTAAGGTGGCGGACCGACTCCCTCCACTCGCCCGTCCCCGAGGAACCCTCTATCAGAGCTCTCAGATTCATCACATACAGTACATACGCATGTTCTCCTGCTCGTGCACCAGAGCCACAAAGACCCTCTACGCGATCAATGAGCAAATCAATCCGCTGCGCCGCTCCGTCATCGTTACCGTCTAACAGAGAACAAAAGAGCACAGGGTGACGGGGGTCTGAGCGGCAGGCCAACACGCTCTATTCTTCAATGCACTTCTGCTGGTGTTCATTAAAACGGGAGAAATGCTGCAGTGTAATGAGAGACCTGCAATATCTGATCAACCGTGGCAGTGTCCAACAGTCTAAGACCACTAGTGGAAATGCTTCTATTTTGCATTTTGTTTTATATTATACAATTTTCTAATCTAATATAATAAAATGTCCTTGTTACTCATTACATGTAATTACTATAGTAATTACTATAAATTGTGCATAGTTACATGCAACTAACCTTAACCACACCCTAATCCTATAGTAAGTACATGTAGTTAATTAATCTTATTTAGTACTTAAATGTAAAATTGCACTGTAACACATACAGCCTAAAATAAAGGGTTACACTTTATTTTAAGGTGTCAATGTTACAGTGTAATTATATATTTAAGTACTGAGTAATATTAATTAACTACATGTACTTACTATAAGATTAGGGTTTGGTTTAGGTAGTTGCATTTAATTGTGTTTAATTTATAGGTATTACTACAGTAACTACATGTAACATGTGTAACAAGGACACTAAAATAAAGTGTTACCAAAACATTTCTAGTATACATTCAGTTATCTGCGGAATAAATTTGTATGATTTTTTTATTTTATTTATGTATTTAAGTGTCTCATTTTTTAGGAGCCGAAATAAACAGGGACCCGAATGCAAAGCTGACTTTACATTATAAATAAATAAATGGATATGAAATATTGATTTAGGTTGGATTAATTTTATCATGTGGGAAGAAAGAGAGCGAGTTACACGAGAGACATGAAATCAGCTCAGCTTTATGGGAAAACAAAAACAGTTTAGTGGTAGACTGCAGAATGCACATCAACCAGTCAGAATCTAATACACTGTATGTAGGTATATATTTCTCCTGATGAAGGATTATGAACGTAAAAAAATATAAATTTAATAATTGAACAACAATAGTCATTGTAATTATACTTGTTGAACATAAAATTAAACATAAACATAATATATTAATACTAAAGCAAAAATAATGAATTAAAATGTGATAAAAATAAAAATAATATACTAATATAACTAAAAATAACTATATATATATATATATATATATATATATATATATATATATATATATATATATATATATATATATAACTGTATATATATATACTCTCTCTCCTTCTCTCTCTCTCTCTCTCTCTCTCTCTCTCTCTCTCTATATATATATATATATATATACTTATTATTATAAAATGTCAAATGCCATTATTTTATAATTAATAACAAAAAGCTATAAATAAACACCCAAATACACACAATATATATAAAATAACAATAAGCTATAAGTAAACAAGCAAATACACAATATATATATATATATATATATTAGGGCTGTCAATCGATTAAAAATTTTAATCGATTAATCGCATGATTGTCATGAGTTAACTCGTGATTAATCGCACATTTTTTTATTTGTTCTAAATGTACCTTAAATTAATACTTTTCAAGTTTGTAATACTCTAATCAACGTGGGCATGGATAAATATGGATGCTTTATGCAAATGTATGTTTATTATTGAAACCATAGTCAACATAGAGCATGAAGACGAGACATGTTTCAAAGGTCATAGATGTTTTTCAAACAACTTGTTCATGTCTATTAGACACATGTAGAAAGAACAAAGAAATACCAGGTTCCCATTACTTCTCTTTCTTTGCACTGAGCAATTAACACAAACATGTTTCGATTTTTGCATGACGGGGCAGCTCTTCTGAAAATGCTAAATGTACATTTATTATTTATTATTAGGCTACATTATAGTTTGTCTCTCTCTGTGCCCATTTTGATGAAGCTAAATTCTCAATAAAACTGTTTTCATTGGTATATTTTACTGTTTCTGTTGTCAAACAACGGAATGAATATGAAATGGTGACTGAAACGCGACCCATTAAGACATAACCAGCTCTCCCTTCCAAGATGTTAATCTGCACAATAATCCTGATAATCGAGCCGTCGTCTGATGAAATCAAATACACATAAGATAAACACAATATCTGTTTTGCGATTTCGGCTATACTTGCATGTAAAATTAGAGAAGCAACATCATATCTGTGTTTAACTGAATTAAAGCGCTGCTCCTCTCTCCAGCGCGAGACGCAGAGAGAGACCGAGAGAGAGAGCGAGAGAGAGAGAGAGAGGCGTGCGCGCGTGCTGGGAGAGCAGTACCGGCGGTACCGGTAGATTCTCAGAAACTAAATAAGGTTTGGGCGCTTTGTTGAAGGGAAAAAATCGCTAAATGGGTCTGCAATGTCGCTAAGTTGGCAACACTGTGTATCTCCATTTCTCCAACTAGGTTTTGGGCCACGGGTCAAACAGAAAATACGCGCTGCGTTAATCGAGCGTTAAAAAAAATAGTGCCGTTAATATGATTTTGCGTTAACGCGCTAACTTTGACAGCCCTAATAATATATATATATATATATATATATATATATATATATATATATATATATATATATATATATATATATTGCTATTTTGATTCTTTTTGTGTTATAAGTCCAGTGGAGTTTCACAAATGTTATAAGAACACTTGCTGCACTCAGAGAAAAGTTGAGCTGTGTTTTGTGACTCTGGCTCACTGCGCCGAATCCATGTGGCGTACAGTATAAGGGGCTGGTTTTCAGGTCGAGCCTGAGGGCCTGTGAAAGCCAGACTGGGTGTCAGTAGCAGGGCCTGGGGCAGAGTGGAGCTGATCTCTATCTCCTGCTTATTCCTGCCGACTGAAGCTATGGGTGTGTGTGTGTGTGTGTGTATGTGTGTGTTGCGGCTGCCTCCTCTGAGTGGCACACAGCCTCTGGGGAATGACTCCACACACACACGCTCTCTGGATGAAGCCGGCAGATGGATCCCCTATAGCCGTGGCCAGTTCAGCAGCGCTGCATATTAAAGAGTCCAAAAAGCTCTGTTCACGTTGTGTATAATTCATACACACTTCCTGCTCCGGCTTGTGGGCTTCCACCTTCATTTGCATACCACCCTAAGCAGTGACCACTGTAAACACGATTGCGTTACAGCTGCGGAAGGGTTAACGGTGTAAAAACTCTTCATGTCATGAAATTATAATTAATTAATTGAATTTTTTTAAAGAAATATTCCAACATTTGTGGCATAATGATGATGACTACAAAAAAAAAGACTAGTTTTCCTTGCTTTCCTAATAAAAAATAATAGAGGTTCAGTGAATGTGGCCATTTTTTGAGGATTTAAAAGCCGAAATGTGAAGCTTATAATCTTATAAAAGCACTTACATTAATTCTTCTCTTGAAATTCTTCTCTTAGTTGTTACATTGTCATGGCAATGATTTAAAACTGTATGCGTTTACACTGAAAAGGTGACTTTTTTAAGACTAAAATCATGTTAACACTCATGTTGCTTATATTTTGTGGCTGTACAATAGATACGATGAGTATTTGGCCCAATTCACTTCCATTGTGTCTCACTGTAACCCAGATATTATTTATTTTTAAAGGAGGGAATTTTCTTTTTTTTTCTTTTTGTGGTAATCAACATTTAATGCTGTCGGTTGAAACCAGAATATTATTTTAATACACATTCTTGTTAATATTCTCTTTTAAAGAAAGAAAATACTTTTGTAGTCTCACCCTGTGTTTTTCTTATTGAATATCCTTTTCACTCAAAAAACAGTCACATTACAGATGTAAAATCTGATATACGTTTACTCGAAATTCTTTTAAATGTATTTAAATTCCTATTCTGTTTAGATATTGCTTATTCTTTCTAAACTCATCTTGTACAGTTTCATGGCTGTTTGCATGGATGGATGAATGTGAGAACGTGTGAGACAGAGCTTTGTGAAACTGTGTAGGTCTGAAGGACTGCCAGCGTCGAGATGGATTCGTTGGGTGTCAAAAAACATTGACGTACAAATGGAGAGAAAACGCTTTTGGCCGGTGGACGTTTCTCTGCAAACGGAGAGAAGCCGCACATCTGCATGAGACGATGATGAGACGGAGATGGCGGGGGAGAAAACCCTGTCGGCTGTAACCAAAGTGCCACCTACTGGATGCTCCCGAACGACACACACATACACACATATCCAGACACTTTCTTGCGCTCTCCTGCTCTCTGATATTCGGAAAGTTGCTTTTAGCTGGAGCCAGTTGGAGGGAAGTTTGCCTGGGAAGGGGTCCTGGGCTTTGTTTAAAGGGGAACTGCTTGAATAGCTCAGCAGATGCTGGCTTAAGTTTTGGCTTGGAGGCGCAGGGGTTTTGTTTGCATTTTCCAGGCATATCTTCCCTTTCCATACCCTGCCAAGCGCATGAGATCAGTGCCTGGTCTGAAATAGCATATGAAATATATAATGTAAGCCTGGCTATTAAATCGACGAGACGATTGGCTGCAACGTAAAGCCCTGTTGCCGCTTCTTACAACTTGGCCACGCTAGAAGCAAAATGGGATTTTCTCTTAAAACGACCTGCCCTGACAAGAGAGATGAAGTTTTAACGGTTTTCAAGTCTCCGTTGAAGAGCGCGATGTCTGCTCGTCGCTCCGACTGAAGACAGCCCATTTTCCGTGTGGATTTGAACAGGCAGTTTAAGGAGCAGACGTTGACCTGTGGCAGCTCAATATGTCCGTGCTGATTTAGGGGACACGTAAAAGAAGCAAATAGTCACATGCCTGCTTGTTTTCCAAATCAGCGGTTTTGGCCTGTCTCGGAACAGTGGCTCGAACGGCTTTTGTTATTTTATGCCTTTGACTTTGTTTCACTTTGACTCACTTTGGAAAGAATGCAGTGACTAAAGTTTAATGCTGACTTTGTCTTCATGTTATTTCCCAGCATCCTCTGCTGTGCAGTAATTAGCGATTTACTAAGACAATCATTTCTATTACTTAGGGCTACACGATTTGGTGGAGGGAGGAATATAATACATTTTTTTGATTAAACATTTGTGATTTTAATTTTTTTTTTTTTTTTTTTTTTAAGCTTCACTTGCTTCAGTTTTGATTAGTTTGGCCCAAAATATTTACTATATATCAATATGATTTTAAAAATTATAAAAATAATACCTTATTATTGCTAAATAAAATATTAAGCACAATAAGGGACATAACTGTATTAATTACTGTAATGTTATTGTAATATTTCACTGTAAAATATAAAAAGATTATATAAAAATATAAAAAAAATGAAATGCAAAGAATAATAACTATATACTTTTTTATTATTTATAATTGCTCACGGGTAAAAGAACAAAGTGCCACACTTCACTCTGATACATGCAGTCCATATAATATATTTAATTAAATCACAGCCTTGATTGGATAATCGCAGCAAGCCAAATCACGATTTTAGTTTTATTTCAATTAATCATGCAGCTCTACTGTTACTATTGTTTCACACCCATAACCTCGAGTATAAACTTATTTTGACCTGGCCCTAACGAGTGCAACTGCTTAGCAACATGAACTCAACTAAAAACAATCTAAACACCTTAGCAACCACAAATCTGTGTCCTAGCAAGCACCATAGTAATAAAGCGGCAAGCCAGTTAGCCTAGCATTTAGCCTACATATCGTTTTTACTAAAGAACTAAAGAATGAAGTGACTGTGAAGTTTAAGGCTGACTTTGTATTATTGTTACTTATCTTGATGCGTAATTAGCTATTTTTTTAAGACTAGCATTACTATTACTATTATTTCCCACCCATAACCCTAAGTATTAATGTCTTTTGACTTGGTTCTGTAAACAGCAAGCCAAAACACACTAACAACTGCATAGCATCATGCTTAAAACACTGGACACCTTTGAAACCAAAAATCAATGGCTTAGCAACTGCTTTAGCATTTAGCAAACTACTTATATTTAATTGTTTTTAATGTTTAATCATGTGTAATCATTTTCGAAGAATTAGCATTTTGTCAACTAGCCGATTCTACTTTTTTTTTTTCGTTCATATACCTGACTGTATGTGTTGAGTTTGCTTCTTTTTTTTTTTTTGGGTAGAAGGTGTTTGGGATGCAGGTCTGGTGTTGCCATCCTGCAGAGGGCTTGCACTCGCCTTGTTTTAATAAACACCTCCACTCATAGAAAGCACAAGAGAGGGGCCGCTCTCTGAACAGCGCGGCCCGCTTCGCAACTCAAGGGGCTACATAACTGCAAACAGTGTTGCAGGGCAAACAAACATACACACACACACACACACCCCGCCGACACCAAATGAATGTGACACAGTTCCGCAGGTGCATCCAGCCCCTTCACTTAAGCCAAAGTGGCTTGCCGGCCAAATTTATGGCCCTGACACAGGAATCCATTAAAGCCTTTTGGAGGATTCAAGGCCTGAACCCCCCGTAATCGCTTTCATTATAGCTGCCGGCTACTAGTGAGTGGGGCAATCAGTGCCCAACATGTGTTCCTGTTTATTCCAATGGCAAAGTGTTCGGTACACGCATCTCTTAGCTATTTTTATGGACAGGGTGGCCATTAACCCATTCGGCAGGCACGGTTACCTAAGATGGCAGGAAGCTTTCCGCTTGAGCCATTACGGCGAGACTTGACCAGTTGATCTGATCCACCCTGTCCGGTTAGCAACGTAGCGTGACGTTTTTCTCGCGCCTCGGGCTCAGTAAAAGGGCTTTGGTTTAGTAGTGTGCTTTGATAATGTGGCAAACGGCAGTTTATGGGCTACTTTAGTGAGTGGCGGCACGTTTGCGTGTGTGTGTGTGTGTGTGTACAGGTCGTGGATGGCTAGTTAATGGCAAACCTTAAAGCCTGGGGCCGCAGCGTGAAGTGGTGCCCTATAATGCTTCAATTCTTTAATTTGCCAATTAAACGTGTTACACAGGTGTGTTATAAAAGGCAAGGGATTAGCAGACCGAGCACCTATGATGGGGACAGGAATTAATGTTGTCGCTCTGTAATGGGGACATGCAAAGTTTCATTCAGGAGATGTGTTGCTTTAGTAGATCATGTGGGATTTTAACATTTCAATCCTCTATTTTAGCATCAAAATCCAAAGTCGTCCCCACACATGAGCCTCTACTTTCCAGACAACGACAACAATGACGACACAGCCAGCAGGTAAGGGTTTAAACTCTATTACAGTGTGTTTTCCAAACCAATTATAGTGTAAACATCATCCATTCTTCAAGGCAACACTGCCCTCTGGTGCTTTTTTTCATCCCACATGACTTTCGAGTTAACAACCTATGTGTGTGTGTGTGAGCAGAATATCCTCTGAGGACAGCGGGGAGGCGCCGTCATACAACGAGGACAGTGATGACTCTGATTTAGAGTTTCGGTCTGAAGCCAGTCAAACGGGCCAGATGAACCTGCTGGAGGAGATTCTGGACTCTCTCAGTACGTCCCACATCGACCAAGGCCGACTGTCCGCCGCCAAGAGCCTGGACTTTTTCAGATCAATTGAAGACCTGGACTACAATCCCACGGTGAGGGATGCCTTTTATTTATTTATTTTGTATTTTTAATTATTAATTATTTCAGTTATTTACATTTGTTTATTTTTTATTAATTAATGATTGGTATTTATAGATTTTTATTCTTTATTTATTCATTATTTATTCCAATTAAGTGTGTTTTAATTTGTTAATGATTTTAAATTGTATTATTTTATTTATTAGTCATTTTAATTATTTAATTTACATTTTTAATGTTGTTTTTTTATGTATTAGTAACTTCAAATTTTATTTATCGAGATTTCAATAAAGGATGGATGGATGGATGGAGGGATGGATTGAGGGATAGATAGATAGAAACTTAAAATTTTCATCATTTTAAACGAGTTTATTGTTTAGAATTCAACATGAAATAACCATTGTTACCATTAAACTATTGCAAGATTTTGTTATTAATATTAAGGAGGTATATAGGGTCTGTTTTGATCTCATGTTGACTTTAATGCTTTGTAGACGATTGTGTGCACGAACAACTTCATGGCCTTAGTGTGTCATTTGTACTGTTTCCAGAAAAATTGCAAGTCTCCTTTAGGAAGCAGCCCTGCTCAGGCTGGTTGCGAAGTAGGAAACGGGGAACAAGGTGGATGGAATATGGGTCAAGACGACAGCGCCGTTCACGGTAAGCATCTCCCGCCTTCGCCTCGACGCCAAGCCAGCTCTTGTTCCCTACCTCTCCGTCCTACCCTTCCCAATAACCTCCCCAATGAAGAGGTCCCACTGAGGAACTCTCTCCCTGAGGCACCTACAATTCAAATCTCGGAACCTGGTGATGCTGACAAACCCTCCAGTTCTGCTGACGCCCAGCTGAGCCCAGACAAACAGCACCCAGTAGCCCACAGCCTCTCCCGACAGAAGGTCCTTTCCAGAAAAACCCAGAGGCCCTACCAGGAACATGCCCAGCACAGGGCAACAGGCGGGCAACCTTCGGTCTCCGTTCCCTGGGAAAGGGAAAACCAGTTCCAGGAGACAGACATGGAAAAAAGAGGGCATGAGACTGAGGAGAAAGGCTTACTAGAGGAGATCGAGTCCATGTGTCGCATCAGCATGGCCATCAAAAGCAACCAGGAGCTCCCGCACATTCAAAATAACACCAGCCTGGACAAATCCTGAGAAATTGACGCAACACTCCTGTCTAACAATTCTCGTTTCGTATTTACACTGTCCTATGATGTCACACCAGCACTCTTTGCATGAATTATTTGCAAAGGTGTTTTGTTGTTAATGTGAAATATCAGTCCTCTTATTTCTCACATTCGAACCAAAACAGCATATGGTATGTTTAAGAACTGGTGGATGGAAAGGACGAAAATTAGGTTTAAAGGGATTTATGTCGATATTCATCATCCAGTTTTATTTATTTCAGCAGGTGATTTGCACTTGCGTAGTTTCAAATCACTGTTTCGATAAATCACTGTGGGTGAGGGGCGAACTTCTCTGTATATTTTACTAAATCGTACGAAAATATTTAAATAGCGAGCGAATCTCAGCTTAATGTGATGCCTTAAACAGATTTAATTTGCTTCTGCACAGTATTTCCTGACTGTGACACTGTAGCTGTTTAGCTTGCTAACTACTATCACTACCTTTTGCTTCTTAAAGAGAGATATTTATCTAGGCCAGATGGACAACTGGTTCTCAATTTGCTATATTTTTGAGGAAAAAAAGTATTTTTTCAAAGACAATTCTCAGGTTTCTGCTTTTATCCCAGATGAGATGTTATTATTTTAATTTCAGCTTAGACAAAAATCCCAATTACATTTTTTTAAAGGACTAATAGCCTTAAAAATGATAGTCATAGTATACTGACTTTTTTTTGCACAAATGCAACGTGTTACTGACAAATAAATGTATATTTCCAACCCCTTATTGATCTCTTATTCAGTACAAAGTTCAGTCCAAGGCACAAAATGTGCTCCACAGAAGTACGAGAACACAAATGTACAAGTTGTGAAATTTATAACGTAACTTGGGTACATGTTGCTTTCTCAGTGTTGCCACATGGGGTGCTGTAGCAGCTTTAGCATAAACTAGGTGCGTCCTAAAAAAAAACGTACTGTCTGAGTAGGTAATAAAAGTACATTTGATGAGGAACAAACATTGAAACCTTCAAGAAAAAAGTATTTTCTATTTAATATCCAATCCAAATCCAGTCGGTCTACATCTGCCATATTGTCGTCATGTGACTTACGGCGTAAGTTGCACCGCTTCACTGCCATTCACAAATCTTCTTCCGTGGCCTCATGGGATAGCAAAGTGTCCATCAGATGCGCACTTCAGAATCTCGCCAGAAGTAGTAGGTCATGTTTTTTTCTTCTCGCTCAATGTTTTATGAATGCTTTGAATTCGGACATGCTACTCGTCTCGTGTACTTCATTTTCGCCTACTATATAGTAGGGAAGTATGCATATTCGGGAGGAGGGTGTCTTCATCTATGGCCAGTTTCTCTTTTACATGTACAACTACTACCATGGTGGTTCGCAGAGAATCTAGCTTGATATATGAATGTTAGAATACAACAGAACTGCTTACGAAATTGTACCAATTCTAGTTACGAAATTATTTGTCTTGTTTCACTCATTTCATTCATATTGGCTGTGAACGTCATCTTCACAGCTGTACTGCTACACCAAACAGGAAGTGGTCATTAGATCCAGCACTCGTTTCTTTAGTGGCTGTTGAGCAGGATGATTTAGTTCTGTCTGACACTTTAATGACTCTCCTCACCCCTCCTGCGTAATCTGCTGTGGTAAAGATGTGAGCGTAAAAGCATTCGAAGTTTTAGGACCCCTGTCTCAAATCAAGCTAGGCTTTCAACGTAGCGGTTTAGCCATGAAACGATATATCTTTCGGCCTTTGAACAAATCGGACGTCCTGATGAACTATGCAAATCCCAATCAGAGTTATCAAGCAACTTGTATCGCCATTTTGTTTATTATGAAATCAAAATTTTAGTTTTGTGGCTATTAGTCCATGTCTGTTTTTGTTCAATACCCACATGACATGCAGGACATGTAGTTGATGTAACTATCAAAACTTATGGTACGTAAAAATAAAATAAAAAAAAGAATGCAAATGGAATGCAAGTAGTGTCAACTTAAAATAGCTATTCTTTTCACTTTAAAGTGCTAATAGTTTTTACTAGCTCAAAGGTATTATCCTGTAAACGGGAAGATCACATTTGTGTGAACTATTTTTAACAATCAGCAACTTTAGGGAACTTCTGAAAAGAAATTTACCCCAATCCTCTATTTAAATACAAGGTTGTGCCTTAACTGAGTTCATCTGCTTGAGTAGCTGCTTCCTTCTAGCTCATAAATGGAATCTCATACCTGACGCTACGTAGACAGCAACTCTTAATCGGTGTGGTGGTCACATTGGCAAGATTTTGCTGGCAAAAATGGTATATTGTTGATAGTCTTAGTGATGTGTGAAGTCACTTTCAAACCAAGCAGCTTTCTGTTGGTCAACGCTGCGGATCCACACGACCGACATGAACCTTGAATCTGCATTGGGGAACTTTTTCCGCCCTCATGCGAAATTCCTGAACGTGTGGATTTCTTTAGAAAGGACTGGATTTCGCTTTTAAAATAAAATAAAAAATTCACTGGTACAATGGTAAATGTGACCGCACCTTGATATACGTGATGCTGTCTTGGTAGATGACTTGTTAGGTTTTGGACAAGAGCTCATATTTATCACAGGTACTTTAGTATTTTTAGCTTCTATTAAATATTGGAATTCGAACCAAAACCTGAAATACTTAGTAGAATGTCAGAACTTTTTTTTTTGCCTAATAACCTGTTTATTTGGTATATGGTTAATGTAAGAAAGACCATCAGCCTGTTCGATACCAATCAAGCACACAGGACCTCAGCTGAAGTATCTCAGAATGGCCATGTAATGAGTTTTACATTTGCTTCCAGTGCGTATTTTTATTGTCGTTATTACTTTTTGATACTGTGTATTTGAAAAACATGTATTGTTTGGTTTACTGTTGTCATCCATGTGCTCTGTATTATGATGACTTCTTGATATTTGTCTATGGTAATGACTGAAAATGCAGAATAGATAGAAGGTAATTAACCCTTTTTCTATATCTAATTTACATGTGTTTTTCTTGTTATTAAAGTAGAGAAAATAAAATGAATTATGTTATTTAGCATCATTTGAAATTTGGTCACAGTTCATGTTGCAGCATTGAAACTAACCAAGTGTTTATTTTAAAGCTGAAGTGTGTAATCTTTTGGGAAACCTGTATGAGAAGCATCATTGTTTTTGCAATTTCGCTTGGTCACGATACATTTGAACCAGTTACTGTTCACCAGCTGTTTAAAATTAAACACTACTTGAAACTGGATAGTAAAGCACATAAATTGAAGAACATGCTACCCAAAATCTTTTCTTCTTTCCTGTTTACATATGCTTGTGTTATTGATGTGCATTTTCGTTGTAAAGTTCTGTAGTATTTTTTTTGGTAATGCTGGGAATTCTTTTTAGATGCATGAGCGTACTTCTTTTAGTCAATAAAGAAATATGATGTCAACTTTTATGACCATGGTACTATGTACGTTTTTGCTTCGTAGTATTGTGACGTTCTTCATTTTCCATCTGTTTTGCTGTTGAATTCTTTTGTAAATTGAGTAATGAGCTGCTGTAGCTGAATCACTGGACTCTCCAGACTGTGCTTTTGAATGTTCCACACAACGCAATGTTTTTGTCACACAAAAAGTCTGTACAGCTGATTTTATTCAACATAATGATAGACACACCATTCGTGCTTCATTTTCTTGAATGTTTCGTGGTATGTACATGTGGAATGACCATGTGATCAGTTTAGTTTGTGGCGGTTGAAGTGCTTTTGAGTGAATGAAGCTGGATGGTAGAACTCTTCTGCATGCTCTCACTGCAGTTATATGGTTTTCAAATGCAAATTGGGTCAATCTGGTGTGTTGTTACAGGAACTACTGGTACCACTGTATGCACTGTGAACTGAAATAAATTATATATGCCCATACAACTCACCTTGGGTAGATTCACTCTTCATTTGACCACTGTTGTGATGTTTCTGACTGTGACTTTTGAATTTAAATAAGTGATTCTAAAGGTATTGGGAAGGGAAAACCACTATATCAGATATTAAGTATTGATCATTTTTAAAATACATTAAGCAGGTGATCAGAAAGTCCATGTTTAAGTTATATAATTGATATATTAAGCTATCAATTTATAAAATGTTGATGTTGGTTAAAATCAAATTTACTTGACAAATTACATTTTTTATTACACAGCTTAAGTTATAACATTTGCAAGACAAAAAAAATAAAAAATCCTGAGACTTTTGCATACACCCGAGAAAAAAAAAAAATGTCTACGCATGCGCACGGTAAAATATATACATAAATCGAAACAGCAATGTGACTGCGTGAAATATTGCACGAGCAAGTTTTCTTTTCCGTGCATGCCCAAAAATGACTCGCGTAGAAGTCTTAAGGCCTGTACACACCAAGAACTATAACTATAACGATATATATATATTAGCGTCAACACCAATGAACGATAACACTGTTTATTCTAAGCGCGCGCTGCAGGTTTGTCGTCTGTCGCTTTAAATGCTCGAGCTCTTTAAAGCAGAAAGGATTCTGATTGGATTTCAATGTTTTTTATCATTAGATAAGGAACTCCCGCACACCTCGTTACTTGCAATTAAAATGAATATTTATTAACACAACGTTTCCTTCCTGATGAAGGTCGTGTGACCGAAACGTTGTGTTAATAAATATTCATTTTAATGGCAAGTAACGATAGTGTGCGGGAGCTCCTTATCTGCTGAAACGACCTACCTGGTCTTGTTATTCTACGCACCTATCACCTGCAGGTGTGCGATGGAGTTTGTTCACTAATGTTTTTATCATTACAACGATATTGTTTCCCTGCTATTCTTTTATATTTGGAACCATATCATTATCATTATACTTATCGTCCATGGTGTGAACGGGCCTTTAGGGTTTTTCTCTCTCGCAAATGTCACTTTTACAGCTCGCTGGCAGGTCGAATACACAAATAGAAAACCTTGATAGGCTACATCCTGACCAGACGCGATGCAAAAAGCCGTTTCTTCCATGAAATCCAATTGGTCTGAACTCTATTAAATATGTTCTAACTAGCCGTGATTGTTGAGCAGCATTGGATGTTCAAGTTACTATTATTTTAAACACTTAACAAATCACAAATCGACGAATCCTAAAGCTTTTCAGAGGTAAATATCAATGATCAGAGTTTGTCACAAAATATTATAAATTAAACATCCATTATGTGAAAGATTGTCCAATCAAAAATGGTCATTTGTATTACTGTTATATCTAGCTGATGAGAGCTGCCACATGATCAATGAATAAAGAGGCCTTTTTTCTTCATCTTCTAAAGCCAACAAGCCACGAACAACATGATTAGCCGGTCATTGGTTGATTGGCTCAGATGAGTCTCTCCATTGGTGGAGGTTGCACAATGTTCCACATCTCCACTCTTGAACCTTCCTTCTCCTGCCGACTGGGGCTGTAGGTGCCTCGTGTGGCCCGTCGGTTCACCGTCATGACCAAAGCTGTGGCCACACCGAAAAGAACCAACAACAGAATAATGGACACCAGGCTGATGGACAGCAACAGGGCAGATGTCACGCTCTCTGCATTCAGCTACAGGAAATAAAAACGGTGAAAGTTAGTGAGCAGTCAGTAAAATGTAGATTCATATTTTAAATACAACAAAGAGCAGATGCTCTTTGCTATTTCAATTTAATTCTTAACCTATAAAACCATATAATCTACATTTAGATGTTGGTAAACACTAAGAAGCATCCCAGACAGCAACATAGAGTCGGCCCAGATCCGGCCACATCTGGTACATGTAGAGTGTTTTTTTTGTTTTGTTTTTAAACCAAGGTAGGCTACTCTCTCCAGTGCAGATCGATTGGCACAGCTGTCTGCTCCCAGTGTCCCATCCTACCGCATCTGCCACCTCTCTTGACATTTTCACCACTGTCAATCCTGATGCGGAAATTAAAGGTGCAATGTGTGATATTTCTGAGGATCTATTGACAGAAATGCAATATAAGATCCATAACTATGTTTTCAGTGGTGTATAAAGACCTTACTTAATGAAACGTTATATTTGTATTACCTTAGAATGAGTCATTTATATCTACATAACCGCGGGCACCCCCTTCTATGAAGGTCGACATATCGTGACGTCATGTTTCTACCGTAGCCGACAGCGAACAAACAGCGCTACAGAGCGCGTTTCGTCACTAACTTGAATGAGAAGCAGCAGAAAAAGACGCAGCAGAATACTCAGGTTGTCCCTGACTCTACAAACGCGGAGAAAAAACATGCTGTCTGAAAGACGCCTCGGACATCATAACGTTAGCTATTTCCCCTTACCTAGCTGCTTTGATGTTCTTATCCATAGCTCTTATACTAACTAGCATGGAAACAGGCTATGGTAAAGTCAGTGAATAAAAGACTAACAATGATGAACAAGTAAAAATAATCGCAATAACGTGGTTTTACTGAATAATTAAGTAAATATAATTTAATATAAAATATAATATAAAGAAACCTCATTGCTTGACTTGCTACTCTCTGCTGACTCAGACGACGACATCTTCCGATCCTATGTCGGCCACCGTAGCTTCTCATTCGAGTTTGCAATTTGGCCTTGAGTGACTGACTGTTTGCAATTCGCAAATCTCACCACTGCACCTTTAAGTCTTCTAACAAAATATACTGCCTTTTATACAAGAGTTCATCAAGTAGGCTAATAAAGTTAGAATATGATTACATTTTTTGTTTTGCAAACAAAAACTACTGATGACTTGTTCCTGAATACGTCAGTGATTTAAATGAATCATTTGAATGATTTTGATTGTTCTTTAATACGTCTGTGTTTTGAATAAGTCAGTTGACTTTATCTTTGCTTAGTTTCTTTAGTTTGACATTATCAGGCAATGACTTTGTAGGCAGTGTTTGTGCATGAAGGTACCTCACAAAACTGATTTCAGACAGACTTCTGAGGCAGCTTAACAGTTTAATGGTCTACATAAAAAAAAGTGAACTTTGGTGATAACTAAGCGAATATTTAATTACTACAATACTAATTTCTTGCAAGAAATGACATCAGAAGTCGAAAACGTTGGTCAAAAACGTACATTTACACAAACTTACCACCAGCCGCAACTTTCAGACGCCATCTTTATTTTTTAGCTCAACTGTCACAAAATGCCAAGCATTGTGGGATATCAAAGGCAGCGAAGGATACATCTATGCTGTCTTCAAAAATCGATCAGATGAAGGCATCTCAGGAGAGAGGAAGTGAATCTAAAGTTAGATTCAGACGTGTCTTGATGCCTTCCTACCTTGGAATTAATCCTCCGAAGGCAGCATTTTTAAGATTTCGGGCTCAGCCTAGGTGTGTTCGATTTGAAGCGTTGCTGCGCAGATCGATCAGTGTATGATATCAGAGTACTGCGAGAGTGGTTTGAAAGCATACAGAGCCATCTGCTCTCTAATCGTTCTCACAGCACTTTGATGTCATACACCGATCGGTCTGCGCAGCGCCTCTTCAAGTCGTACACACCTATTGTTTCGTTACTGATCCAGTGTTTTTGAACAAAACTTTTGACTGAATGATTCAATGACTCACTCAGGTAGTCTTTTGTTTTGTTGAATCAGTGTTTTGAACAAATCAAACGATTCATTAATTCAAACAAAAATACAGTCACTTGTCGCCACCTACTGGCATAACAATGTAACCTGTGGAAAGAATCAATGTAAAATCCCCACCAACACAGACTGACTCTGTCTGAAACTAGTTAATTTATTTATGCACTTATTATTTTATTCTATTTTAGTATGTTCCACATATCGGCCTATTATATATGTAAGGGATAATGTAGAGCGAGGCGGTTGTTATAGCGAATACAACCCCAACAGGCTGATCAGGACCCCGACGCGAAGCGGAAGCGATAAAGAAAATAGTCCGTTCCGTCTCTATGGTTAGAATCCTGCGTCCATAGCAACGCTCTGTTTTTCATGGCAACGGTGTGTTATACTTAGCAGCGGTCTGTTATGTAAGGGTTAATGCCTGACGAGGTGTCCATTGTCAGGTATGAATGGACGACGGCGAGGCGTGAACCGTCCGATGCGCAGCGGAGTGCGACACCTCGTCGGGCATTAACCCTTACATAACAGACCGCTGCTAAGTATAACACACTGTTGCTATGAAAAACAGAGCGTCACTTGCCAAATAACACATTTTTAAAACATTAGTTTATATTTTAATTAGTTTTACAATCGAAATCGAAAGTTTTTACAAACAATAACTTGGTTTCCCTGGTTACGCCTGACGGTTTATTTAGCAACCGGAGATATTTATAGTCCGCTCAGCTCGTAGAACCCTTCAGTTTACTGCCTGTTGCTATGGTTACTCACAGCTGATGTAGCCAGCGCATTTATTTATTCATTTCGAACGGTAAACAGTCAGTTTCACCAGAACTCCTTTACTAGGTGTCCTCTATCACTTTTTAATGGACACCCTGCAGCCAATCAGAATCGAGTATTCACCTAGACCATGGTATAACAAGAAATAACAGACCGCATTCTACATTAGAATTCAACCAAGCCATGTAATAAAAAAAGTATAGTAGTTCCAAGAGTCAATATACACCACCAAATGCTACTTCTCACACATACTCTTCTAGAGTAAATGATCTTCAGGACCAAAATTAGATTATCCAACCCAGCCCTTCCCAAACCGGCTCCATCTGTTGAAGGAGCCGAGACAGGCAAGAAGCTCATGGCCACAGAAACTCTGAGCTGAGCTCATCACCTGCTCTGAATGCGTTGTTTTATGTGTGTGAGAGAAAGCGAGAAGGAGAGAGACAGCCAGATTTTCCAGCAGACAAACGACCCTGTCACTGCGATAAGCTTCTCCCGATATATTTCCCCCTCGTTTCCAGACCTGCAGCGATGCTCTGCTGAGTTGCATTTCACACAGAACGCCGCTGCGCCTTTCTGCTGGCCAAGCACTATTCTGTCACTCTGAAGACACAAACTTTCTCTGCAGACGTGGAACAGAACCACAGACCCACAGATTCCTCACACTGAGACACATTTATGCTTCAGCAGTCATAAAACACTAACCCTCAAGAACTGTGCTTGCATCCCTGTCGCATTGCCTCTGCATTAATTATCTATTTTTAAGCTTTTTAAGAAAAGGTATTGCATTAGTAATAAAACTGTATGAAAAAAATGTAAATGATTCATAATAACAGGATGTTAACCTACATAAAGTTATATTGCGTTGTACGTTTACACAACAGCGAAGTACTAAAAACGGAAAAGTTTTTCCTTTGCGTTTTTCACGTTCAGACGACAATGTTGTCAAAACGATCCCGTTCACACGGATCCGCGAAAAAGACTAAAAACGCTGTATTATTTATGCCAGGCCAGTAGTTGGCGATGCTACTTTGTAAAAAAAACCCCACTGTGCCTATAGACTGAACACGTAATATGCGCATGACGTTAACGATTTGTGTTTTTGTCGTTTACACTGAGACGATAATGATATAGTTTTCAAAAACTTGCACTTTGAAACCCGTTTTCAAAAGCTTGCGTTTTCAGGCCACCAAAACACTGCTGTTGTGTAAATGAACGACCAAAATGCATTAAAAAAAAATCTGTTTTTAGTTGAAAATGGTGTTGTGTAAACGGTCCCTTATTAGCATTGATGTAATTTAGTGGGTTTTTTTATTTTTACAAAGTGACATCGGCAGCTACTGGCCTGGCATAAAACAGCATTTTTAATAGTTTTCGCGGATCCGTGTAAACGTGGATCGTTTTGAAAGCGATGTCGTCTGTACACTAGAAAAGCAAAGAAAAAACGTTTCCGTTTTCAGTACATCGTTGTTATGTAAATGTACCCTTGGTACGCAAAAGTCCTTTCCATAATATAAATCGTTGAGAGAATCGTTTCGCTCGGTTTGTTAAATCATAGGCCTGTACAGGTCTACTCGCCAATTTATTTTGTAACGTTATACAAAATATAATACTAGCCTATAATATAATTGTTTTGTTGTTTTATGCCTGACACATACTGCTCTGATTGCTATGGGTTATAAATAGATGATATCATCTGAAAGAGAAATTGCATGACTGGACAAAAATCTGTGATGCATAGGATGAGTCATCAGTATTGTTAGTCCTTTTTCCTAGGAGAGACAGAGAGAGAGAGAGTCTGTCAATTTTAAATGTGTTTGTCTTTTAAAAGGGGTTTTGTTCACTTTTATGCATACGCTATCACTAAAAGTCATAAATGTCTCATTTTGATATAATGGGGTCTTTAAGAAAACACCAAAGCTCAGAGAGCAACACATAGCATGTCTTAGCATGAGATCCTCTCAACCAGCATCTATCCTGTTAGATGGGATTACCAAAGAGGAAAGTGTCTATCTTTAACTCACACAATGGCATTTTGCTCACAAGTTAAAATTAAGGACATCTTGAGAGGATTAAATGTATCTGTGCTTTTCTGTATTCAGTCACAATAATCTTAAGCTTTTGTGATATCAGTTCAGCTCATCAATCACATAAATATCATTTGGTCAATTTAAATATTTGCCAAGAAAAATATTTTAAAAATCTAATTTAAAATCCATGTGTAACCATTAACTAAGAGTATTATTTCATATTGAATACACTGAATAAGTTTTCAAGCATACAGTGTGTGTGTGTGTGTGTGTGTGTGTGTGTGTGTGTGTGTGTATATATATATATATATATATATATATATATATATAATTATTTCTTTAATCATGATTATCATACATCTTCTCAAACTACTTTATACATTTTTTTCCCCCAAAACTTTTTAATGAGAATTTGTACTTTATTACCCTATACAATAATAATAATAATAATTTGTTACATTTATATAGCGCTTTTCTAGGTACTCAAAGCGCTTTACATGAAAGGGGGGATCTCCTCAACCACCACCAATGTGCAGCATCCACCTGGATGATGCGACTGCAGCCATATTGAGCCAGAACGCCCACCACACACCAGCTTATTGGTGGAGAGGAGACAGTGATGTAATTGCATTTTAATTACTGAAGAATTATGGTCCTGTTCAGTGTTTACACCTGGTATTAAGATTGCCATTTTGGTCGATCGGATCACAAAAGGAGGGAGACACATACCCGTTTACACCTGGGGGCCCTATCTTGCACCCAGCGCAATTGACTTTGTACACCGACGCATGTATCATTCCTATTTTGCACCCGCGCAAAGCACGCTTTTCCCTCCACAGAAGCACGTCGCTAAACTAGGGAATGAACTTGCGCTCCCTGGGCGGTTCAGCGCAAAAAAGGAGGCGTGTTCCGGCGCAAACGTTCCTTCATGCTATTTTGCAGGTTTAGAAAACAATTGCGCCACTAACCAGGAAAAAATAGTTTAAAGTCAGTGGCGCGTTGCGCATGTTATTCATAAGCTATTGTAAGGGTGCATGCTTGGCCATAATCAACGTGTGCACAACGGCACTTTGATTCTCTCATCTACACAGAAGCAGCAGTTTTCATTTTAGCAAATCATACATTATTAGATAGATAGATTGATAGCGTTGCTCTCCTTGGCTGTGAACCGCTCCTGGCGCGCGCCTGGCAAATCCGCCGTTATAATAGGAATCCGCTTTAGAACAAGCGCGCCTGCTCTTAAAGGGAATGTGAGATGACGCTCTGATTGGTTTATTTCACGTTACGCCCAAACCACACCTATGAATAATGAAGCTCTTCAGACCAACCCATTTTAGATTTGCGCCTGGCGCAAGAGTCATTTATCCCGCCGGGAAAATAGCAACAGCGCCAAGACCCGCCCACAAAGTTACTTGCGCTTTGCGCTTTGACACTTGCGTTTCAGATCGTTAAAATAGGGCCCCTGGTGTTTTAATCTGTCTCTTTTGTCCACTTTCATCCACTTCTATCCTGATTTCTTTGAGGGGAGGGTCTATGGGTTGGTAAATGTATGGGCTTTTTCAGATCTTTTGATCTAATGGACGAAATCAGCTCAAGCAATTTACATATGAACGTGCCAGGAGACAACGGGAAAACACACTGAGAACAACAGCTTTGGTTTCTGCTCTGACAGACGCAAAACCACACCGAACACTGTGAGTGTGTGTTAGAAATCAGGAATGGTGAGAGAACATTGTGCTTGGTGCGTTTTTCGTCTTCAAACCAAACTTGGGTCTTCAGCCGACAAAGTTTAAATCCCGTCTGGCTGGAGCGCTTCCCATAATGTTTAATGTTAGGTCAGTAGGCGGAGAGAAGATGGTCTTTTTCGGCTGTTTGAACGCATTTGACCACGAGAGTTTACATTATGAAAGCAATCCAGTCGAATCCGTTTTCAACTACCTCTGGAAGTGGTCGAAAGTGGACAAGCTCAAAACATTTTAGACCCCTTTTACACCTGTATTTAGCATCGTCCACTTGTGATCCGATCAACCAAAACACTTCTTAATACCAGGTGTAAACAGGGCCTAAGAGTGTGGATGTGGCCAAGAGGTTAAAGAACTCAACTAGTAATCTAATTCCATGTAGAGGTGAATTGTAAACCAAATTGTTGTGATCAACTGCCCTCATCAAATGTATCCAGGGTACACTTAACTCAGTAAAGCTGTCACAACAACTGATACACTGTAAGTTGCAGCTGTAAAAAAAAAACTTCATCTTGTTTCAAACTTGCACAGTACACACTTTTTGCCTAGTCTCAACATCCTATGGTGTCAGGATTACACACGAATTGCTGACTCAACACTCCTGCCATAGGTTTTACAGTGCCGTGGCATCTTTGATGTGTCTGCCGCCCATAGTTCAGTGGCTCTGTCTATCAAAATCTGTGGCAACATTCTTCAAAACCTGCATGATGTGCCACTGGCACAGTCTCGGGATGTGTAAATGACAGAAGAGAGACAGCTAAACAAAACTGACAAAGGACAAACAACAGATTGATGATGGATGGGATGGAGAGAAAATGCTTTATTTGAAGACAGTCATCTAAAGACAGAATGTGAGAGACACAATGTACACAATCTGGTCATGAAGTCTAACATGGAGATCAACAGACAGATGAACACATGACAACACTACAAACTACTGAAACGACAGAGTGTGACATATTGCAAGTTTAAAAAATACATGGAAAGGACTACAGAGTAGTTAAAAATGTTAAAATATGATTTTAAGATACAAAAGAGCAATGAGTTGATCAATAGTGGGATATTGTTGGATGTAAATCAGGGCTTGAAAATGGAAAGGAAAATAATGAACATAAATATGGAAATGACAGAAGAAATGAAACATGAAATTATATATAACATAAATAAACTAAATCTCTTCTATGCTAAAAGTCCTCTTTAGAAACCTCGCCAATTACAAATGCATGATAATGCTTTTAAAAATCAAATGAACTTCATTATATATAATACGTTAACTTTGATTTTATGAACACTTTATTTCCCAGGATGCTCCCAATTAGTTATCAAAATGAACCAAATTACTCCTTATACTGCAAAATTTGTGCTGGACCAATAAAACTCATTAATTTGCCTATGTTGAAATCCAGTTCAGTCAATTTCTTCGCATCATTCCAATTCAATCCCAAACCTTGCCTTATAAACATTATTATTCATGTTATATTAATTATATATAACAAATGTTCAAACTCTATGTAATGCTAAACTTAATAAACACAAAAACACAAGTATTCTCAAAATGATTTTCCATGTCAGTCTACCATTCTCACTTGAACTGCATAAAGTACAAAAAAAAAGAAACCTTTGGATTAGGAAGAAAATGCTGTCATCCTGTAACAACATTTCCATTGATAAATGTGCTGCCTGGCAGAGTCTCACTTATGAACACTGACACACGTTTAGGCACTAGCGGTTTCACTGAAAAGCCATCTAATGGTCTGATACAGATACACAGCTGATCCTAGCACACTGTTTTTCCCAAACCAACAAATAACACTGTCCATGGTTAAAAGACTCATATTTACAATGACATTTACTTGATAAATACTTTATTTACATTTAATTAAATATATATATTCATATCAAATATCTAAGGAACTTAAATAACAGAGTTGTGAAGCAAAAATGTTTGAATCAGCATTCCATTCCAGCTTATTAAACTTGTACAGAAAACACTTTTGCACCGGGTAATTATTGGAACACAGTTATAGGAACTAGCCACCAGAGCGGTCCCCGGAGAACTAAATATTCCCCATGCAGGGGGAAAACCATTTTCCTGGTTGCATTCACACCGTCAGTAGGAACTCTGAAGTTATGTAAGCCGTCGCTTATGTCCTGCCGCTCTGGTTGTCGTGCGGGACTTTTATTTTGACGACGTTGAGTACGGCAGAGCCTGAGCACATAGCGCTCCCAATCTTCATTAGTTTAATACATATCTAATGTGTTATTAGATAGAACTTTTAAACAAAGAAAGTAAACAGTATACTAAAAAGTATTATAGCATTTGCTGTATGGTTGGTGCCTTCAAAGCCGCATTGGATTTCCTCCTTAGCGCAAAGGTAGAGAAATGCCTGGACTTCGGCATCGGTCCGTCAGTCTGTGTTTTCCATGTTCATAGAGTAAATATATAGGCTATAAACTGTTTGTGTACACAGCTTTTAAAAAAAATGGCGAGTGCCAGTGTTTCGCATGCGTTTGGCCAATCAGCGTACACTTACGTAATTGGTAGTTCCTATTGTGCTGGGTTAGATTCTACTCTGAAGTAGGTGCTAATTTAGTCCCCCTAAAAGTGTCCCTAGAACTGAATTGTTCCCAGTTCCTGTGGTGTGAACACGCCAAAAAGCGGAAACTTACGCCATTAGTTCCAGGAAATATGAAAACATTCCTCCGGTGCAAAAGCCCCAAAACTTGCCTTTTTCTTGGCCCCCACCACAGACCTGTTTACTCGTTCTCACCCCAGTCTACCTCTGGCTCATCGTCTAAGCGCAGAATGAGGTAGGAGAGAATCTGGAAGAGGTTTTGCCAAAACAAAGACGCCATGTAAAAGTAAAGGTCGCTTACGTCGACTTCACAGGTCTCGCCCGCGAAGGTCATTTCACAGACACACTGGAACTTGTTGACCATGTTCTGGCAATAGCCACCATTCTTGCAAGGGTTGGATCTACATTCATCAAGATCTAGTTCGCACCTAAAAGACAAATGTATAGTGAAAACAAACCTTGTTATTACGAACTTAAATATTACGGTTATTATTGTTGTTAATATTTGGCTCTGAATACAAATATCCTGATCATTCTAAAACTGGTTAAAAACACGCCATAATTATTACTCTGAAATTCATTAACATGTATTTATGAGATCATGTGAACAAAGAAAGAGAAAGAATAATCACCAGTGACCCGAAAACCCAGGGAGGCAGTCACACATCATGTTGGTGTCAGAACAGTTCCCTCCATTGAAACATGTGTGGTTCTGCTGTTCATCACCACAGATGGACACCGGGAGCTTGGGCGGTCTGGGGATGGGGAGGATGAGGGAAAAGAAAGAAACATAACAGATGATGGAGAAGCTTTTCTCTCCTCCTGAGACCCACGTAAGAGCCCCCCCGCGCTTTGTCCAGCACAAAAGAGGATTAGCCTACTATTAGAATAATGACATTAGCATGTGAATGGACCTCTGACCACAAGACAAAGAGAATACAATAAACTGACACCTTATATGGGGATTAACATTGAATATGAAGACCCCCATTGTTATTCTGTTCGGACAAAGATATGATGTGACAGATAAGCGGTTTTTGGAAAGGAAATGTTACTCATTGTGGTTTTCTTTTATTTTACAGAGACAATCTGAAATCTGAAAGGCAGAAAGGCAGAAAAAGTAGGAAGGAGAGAAAGAAAAAACAACAAGAAAGAAACAGACATGAAGAGAAAGGAAAGTATTGGGAAGTAGGAAAGATGGGAGAAAGGAAGGGTGAAAAGAAAAAAAAAACAGAAGAAAGGAAGTCAAGAAAGGAGGGATAGATTCAGGGAAAGGAAAGTAGAAAGAAAAATATTAAGGAAAAAAAGGAAAGAGGCAGGAAAGAAAGAAAGCAGGACGGCAAGAAAAAAGGGATAGAGAAAAAGTAAGAAAAGTAGGAAGGAAGGCAAGAAAGAAAGGGTAAAAGAAGAGAGAGAGAAAGGACAGTGGAAAGTAGTCTGAAGGAAGGACGGAAAGAAAGGGTAAAAGAAGGAAAGGATTTGAACAGAAGTGGTGTATCCAAAGTGGTCAATGTTTATGATAATGTCTTCATATCATTTCTTCTATCGTTTATTCATTTATGATTGATTGCTTATCAATATTATCTTTTAATTTATTTATCCATGTATTCCTACTCTATATACATAATCTTCATCATATATTCAAGTATTTACTCATTTATTCCATTTCATCTTATCAATGTAATACTGTTTGAGGATATGACTGTTATATTCAAATGTTCCTATATGACAAGATACTCTTGTTGGGTTAAATATTGGACGCCTGCCAAGTGCTGCACAAGTGACAATGTTCTCAGAATTTGTGATTCACGGTACTAGATGTACCTTTCCTGCAATGTTATTTTGCACGACGCAAGCTTCGCTTTCTTTTGTTCCAGAGGTGTTAAAACCACACCTCGTGCATCTATTTCTGTCTCTTTTGCAACGGCCACGACGACCTGTCACCACCTCTTAGTAGGAAGATGTATATCACTGACACAATGGATAATTCAGTTTCACCTTTCTCATCACACTAACAACAGATCTTTAAGTGGAATGTAAGTTTTTCCGACACTTACAGATATATAGGGCCATTGATATGTGGTGGCTTCACTTCACTTCTTCTTCTGACTGCTCTTCCAGCTCTCTGTTACTTTGGGTGATCTCCAGTCTGTATGATCTCTTCTGGCAGAGATTATTATACTCAGAATTTCAGAATTATAGATGTTAGATGTAATTGTTAGACCCATTTTTAGAGTTGTACTCCGTTCATTAAAAGTTGATTATAATTTGTTCGTTATTGATTATTCATTTATTTTAATCATTATTTTTCTTCAATAAAATAAATAATTCTCCTTCAGCTTCTTCGACTGGATCTCACTGCATCAAGAAGAAAGGAAGGACAAAGGCAAGAAAGAAGAAGAAGAGGAAAAAGAAAGCAGAAAGTAATAAAGGAAAAAAGGATAGAGAGACGGCAAAGGAAAGTAGGGGAAAAAAGGAAGCAAAGAAAGTAAGCAGGAAAGCAAGAAAGAAGGGATGGAGAGAATAAATGAAAAGTAGGAGGTAGGGAGGGAAGGCAAAAAAGAAGGGGTAGAGGAAAGTAAGAAGGAAGTGATAAAGAAAGAAAGAAAAAGAAAGAAAGAAAGAAAGAAAGAAAGAAAGAAAGAAAGAAAGAAAGAAAGAGAGAAAGAAAGAAAGAAAGGGTGACAGGAAAGAAGGGATGATAGAGTGAATTAAGAAATGGAAATGAAAAGAATTAAGAGAAAGGAAGGAATGAATGAAAGAAGAAAATAAGGAGAACGTATAAAAAATAAAGGAAAAAAGTCAACAGTAAAACGCCACTTACATGCTCCTGACAACTACGTACCACGGAGCCTCTTCAATCAGAGTGCTGTTGTGAGACAGAGGGAACAGGAAAGAGACAAACAAACAGCAAGCGTCATTCTTTTTTTTATGCAGCAAAACTTTACACCAAAGATCTCTCTAACTCTGCAGTGGGGAAAAGATAGATCTATTATGTCTCCCAGCTGCCTGCAAGGCAGTTTCAAAGGAGTGCTAAGAAGCAGTCTGGCAACAAAACATGTTTATGAGATAAATGGCTGCAGACTTGCCTTAGATGCCACCCTGAAGGCCTAACGCAACCACTGGAGGATGGGCACTCTCAACAGACACTATTATTACCATTACCACTTTCAAATGACACGTATGGCAACAGTCACATCTCTGCAGTCACGCTAGCATAAACAACACCATAAAAGCAATTATATGATTTGCATTACCTTTAAAACAAATCAGTCCCTTAGGGGTCTTGATTCATTCAAGTTGCTTTGTTTATTCGATGGGAATCATTTGTATGAGGTTTGTGGCCTGTTCCGATGTACAAAGTCAAAATTTATGTCTGCATTCTCTTTCCTTTGAAAAGTGGGGTATCTTTTTGAGATTAGCTGTGGCTTTTTAACACCAGGTTGATATCATATCTAAGGCAAGTCTCTTCTTGACTTGGTTCAGTGTTTTACAGATGACATGATTTCTTACAGACATACCTGTGGATTGTCTTAGTGTAGAAGCCTTAAATCAGGTCTTTGGATGCATACAACCTCCGCAATGTCTGCTAAACTTAGATGTAAATGCTTAACCCAAATCAGTCAACAAGATGCTTGCCTCGCAAAACTCACCACTTCAGTGTTAGGGTAGTCTTAGTGGTAGCTTAATAGACAAAGTTAGAAGAGCCCTCTCTCATGTCTCAAAGATATTTTGGTCCATTGGTGTGCCTCAGGTCCCTCTTTCAGGTTTAGTCTATGAAAATTTTCTACTTGTTTAATTGCCCACCCATTAAGTCCAGATGCATTGACAGGCAACTACACACTTCTCTTCAATAAACTACATGATATGAAGGATCACACATATTTGTACAACAATAGTGGGACCAGTTACATGCCAAAGTTTAACAATTAAGGTTAGAGAAAGGTTCCTCAAATCTGGCTCTGGAGTGCCCTGCAGAGTTTAGCCAAAGTCCCTTTCAAGGAAAGTCTGTTCACTCGGCGGCCATATTTGCAACACCTCCGGACAGCTATTTTGGGCATCCAAGACCAAGTCCTATCTATTTGAATGGGGAAATCCTGAAATCTCTAAAACTACTAGCCGAACTCACAATTAAATAACATATTTGAAATCAGCAACAAAATCTGAGATCAACTGTCCCATAAATGTTGTTTATTATGCTCAAATAGCGTTAATAAAACATATTTTTCACACTAGACCAGCCAATGCGCATGTGCTGTCCTAAACATGAGTCTGGGAACTGGAGCTTCTAACGGCAGCCGTATTGAAGCAATGGCTTTACCAATAAGCGATTGGCTCTTTTACTTAGAAGGCGGGATGTATACCACCATATTGCTCTTTGCAGTTTCTCCCATTCATAAGTAATAAGAGTGAACCTATTTTTTTATTTTTCTATTTCTGTAGTCTTCAGCTCCAACTCTAATCAAAGAGCTAAACTGCAGGGCACTGGCTTTCCAGGCCTGGATTTGAGGAACCCTAAGTATGACCAATAGTAATAATGAACATGTCAACTAGACAACTGCTTGAGACAGAATAGACTCACTTGCAATTTGGCCCAGTAAACCTGTGGGGACAGAGGCATGAGTGGCTGTTTAAGCCACGCAAGCAGGTCCCTCCATTAGCACACTTTTGACCGGCACATACGTCCACCTTCACCTCACAGTTGGTGCCAGTGTAGCCACTCTCACATGTGCAGCTGTATGTAAGGTTCTGCACACTACAGTATCCGTGTTGACAGGGGTTGGAGGCACAAGTGTTTGTATTCAGCTCGCAGCGATCACCGCCCCAGCCAGGAAGACAGAAGCAGTGGAAAAGGTTGAAGTGATCGTCACAGATGCCTCCATGCAGGCAGGGATTGGGTTCACACACCATCTCACCAACACAGCCAGTCTGGACAGGTTTCTCTGATATTTTATTGAACTTCTCTTCCTGTGTACGTGGGAATCTCACCTCGGCTGAACTGTAATACGGAAGCACGATTCCACCAATCTCAACATTACTCAGACAACCAATCAGATTCCAGCCAGACTCTCCCAGTCCTCCTAGCATGATATCTATTCCCTCTCGGAGGAAGTCTAGATTTCCCGTCATTGAGTCGGATATAGTAGTCTCATTCTTTTCATCTAGGACCATCATCCACTGGGAGCTGTTAGCCCAAGGACTGGCCATTAACAGCTCTACACCATGCCACTCTCCATCAGCCACTGGCCTTGAGCTGTGCAGGGTTACTGGTGACAAAGATGATGAAGAGAAAGGTCCACTTAAAAGCTCAAGCACCAAAAAGCCATCTTGAATGGATACCGTCACAAAGTCTGTCCCACTCTCTGCATGCAACACTGCTGCATTGTGTTTACGTGTACGGATACTGAAAACGATGCCGGTCAGGTGGCGGGAGATCAGCCCATTCCCGCGGTATACGAGAGTGGTGTTGTCCAGAAAAATCCCGTTTGAAATGCCTGTGTAGAATAAAGGCAGATGTAGTTTACATAACACTTCTAGGATTCAGACTTTTATTCGCAAAACAATCTCAGTTAAAGTCTTCAAGGTCTCATTTCCCAGCTAGTCTCTTTCCCAAGCCTAGCCTGCAACTTAAAGGGTTAGTTCACCCAAAAAGTATCCCGTAATTTACTCTCCTTCAAACCGCCCTAGGTATATATATGACTTTCTTCTTTCAGCCAAACATAAAGTTATATTAAAAAACTATACTGGCTCTACCAAGCTTAATAATTGGAGTGAATGGTAACACAGATTTTGAAGCCAAAAAATGAACATCCATCCATCATAAAAGTAATCCATATGGCTCCAGGGTGTTAATAAAGGCCTCCTAAAGCGAAGCAATGTGTTTTAGTAAGAAAATATCCATGTGTATAACTTTAGAAACTATCATCACTGGCTTCCGTACATGAGTCTTGTTCCGGCGGAAGAGTGACCCTTGACCCGACGTAGGCATAGCGTAAGCTTAGGTGAGAGAAGACGCCTTTTGTGGTTCAAACAATAAGGGCTGGACAACAAACTCAAGTTCTTCCGACGTAGACTTCTAATTTGTCACTAATAGACTAATAACTTGTGTTTGGCTGAAAGAAGAAAGTCATATATACCTAGGATGGCTTGAGGGTGAGTAAATTATTATTATTTAATTAAATTATGGAATCATTTTCATTTTTGGCAAAACTAACCTTTTAAACCTGGAAGGGTATTAATCCAAAATTCTTCATTTTATCTTAATTCTGTAACCATTCATTTTGTCTTAGTAGTCAAAAATAATGAAATATTGCTAAAATACTGTGTTTTATTACCCTGGAAATCCAGAGTTCTCGCGAGAGCACAAGTTGAATTTGCTCAGCAAGTTTACTCTGGCGTCGAGTAATGAAGCTCTTTAAATATGCCCTTGTATCCGAGCTGCACCAATCACATCGGGTTATCTGATATAGGCGGGCTAGATGACGACAGCGCTGTGACGTCGAAGTCATTAGTAAACATTGCAAGATGGCTATGGATGAACACCAGTTGTTTGAAATGGCTTTGGCCGCTACAGTGAACGAGTTAGACTTGGCTTTTTATCTAAAAGAGGAATAGAAGAAGGCGCTCGAATCGTTCCTTTGCAAGAAGGGCGTTTTTGCTGTTTTGCCGACTGGATACGGCAAGAGTCTAATCTACCAGTTAGCTCCTCTGGTTGCTAAGCGTATGGGGATTATTGTTGTGATTGGTCGTAGTGCTATCCAATTGCGTGCAGTGAGATTTTCAAATGCATGCTTGGTGCCGACCCTCGAGTTGGCCGATTTTCATTAGTCGATGCCAGACCATTAATCTTTCAGATTTAGGTCTGGATTTCCAGGCTAGTGTTTTATACATCTGAGATCACATGTTCCTAAATACTCACATTCATAACCCTGGTTGAGGGCCCGGCACATTGCTTGGGGTGGGCAGGGGGTGAGTTCGCACCAGCTCACCTCTTCACAGTGCTGCCCTGCTGTGTTAGGAGGGCAGTTGCACGTAAAGTCATCCCATAGAGAGAAGCACATGCCACCATTCTGGCAAGGATTTTTCTGGCACAGAAAAACAAAAGTGACAATTATCCAATGAATGAATGAATTAAATATATGAAATGGTTTAGAAGATGTAAGATCAATTATTTCATTTTTAAAAAATGCTCAGGGACTTTAATTAACTGTTGAATTATTTATTGGATTAGTGAATCAAATCAGATCAGATCACAAACATCTTTTGAATCTGTTTTGGATTAGTTTCTGACATGGCTAAAGTCTTGACTGTAAACATTTATCCAGTCCAAAGAGGATAACAGAGCTAAATAAGATAAGCAGGTTTGTCTACAAAGCTGCCAGATTTGATGCAAGCTAATCATTGTCCTTTTGCAGTTGAGAGCTCATGACACTTAACATTGTAACTTACAGAGCAAGAGTCATCACTGGTGCAGCCTGCGGTAACATCAACCATGTGGTTGGGTCTGTATGACATCACAGAAGCATCAAGTGGGAAAAACTCAAGCTTCCTCTCATTGAGCTCCAAGTCTTGTAAGCACCCTTTAAAGTAACCACCGAAGGCAGATGACTCTTGTCCATCAACCAGCCCGCCAACATAGATCACATCTCCAATCTGAACAGAAACAGGTTGAACATCCATTGCTCCAAATTCATGATCTGACTCCTGTAGAGTTATCATACCCTCCTCGATGGTGATGCTGACAAAATGGATCTCTCCATCGTTAATCACACTTTCACCAGTAAAAGTCTTCAAGTTAGTGAATTGTACTGTCAGTTTTCCCTTTTCCAGCCACATCTGCAAGTACTCAGTGGTGCTGTTGGCAAGTAGCACCAAAAGACCAGACTCCTTCCGTGTGCGCAAGAACATGGACAGATAGAGCATGTCTGATTCCAGCTGGTCATTGATGGTGAAGACAGCATAGCTTGCGGAGTCTTCCAGGCCAAATCTGGCAGTAATATACTCTGTGTGAGGAAGAGAAGACATACAACTCTTAAAGAGTTTCTAGAACTGTTCTTGTTTTACTATTGTAACTTGGACCTTTAGAGGAAACATTAAGATTCTCCCAAGTTTTATCCTATGATCTTCTACATTTATAGTTTATCAATGCGTCTACACTAGAAGCAACCACGACGTAGCTCTGTTGTGCTTTAATTAACAGAAAGGGCATTCGCAACACCACTGTGGATGCTTCCAGTGTAGACATGGTTAATGTGAGGTCAATCCCTGGTGTCCTTACCATCACCACAGTTTTGACCCACATACGGTCTCAGACATCTGCACTGGTAACCTTGCCAAAGGTTAACACACTCTCCATGGTTCTCGCATGGACCAGAAAGGCATCGGTCATGATGGCTGCAGCCTTGCACAACATTCACCGCTGAGCTGCTCAACCAGTCCTCCGGTACCATGAGCTGCGAGTCCACAAACAAGTCCCTCATGCAGCCGATGAATGAGCCGGTGCCTCCTCCCTCATCCAATCCTCCAACAAAGGTGCTTTGTAGAGCTGACTCCAGCTCAAGGGCGCTGGTATCCACTTGGGCTGTTGCACCACAGTTATCTGCATCCTGGCATGGCTCCAGCAGTTGCAACAGAAGGGTACCCTCTCCAAGTACAGCCTCTACTGTGTGCCATTTGCCATCAGATACATCCTGAGGCAGCGTCAGAGTCCAGCTGGTTGTGTCTGTCTGAGGGTCACTTCTAAGATCAAGAAGCAGGTGTGTCTCCTGCAGCTCTAGGCTGAGAATGACCCCTTCGCTACCCCTCTGGAAGAGTACCGTGTTTTCTAGCACTGTGCGAAAGCTTAGTGTGATATTAAAGTATGTTTCTGCACCCAGCAGCGGCGTCTGCAGGTGCAGGAATCCTCCAATTGTCTCAAAGGAGAATACAGTGGGCGTCTGGCAGTAAGAGCCAGTGTAGCCTGGCTGACAGATGCAACCGTAACCATGTACACCTTCGCTCAGGAAGGGCATGCAGGCCGCCCCGTTCTGGCACTCTTGGCCCTCGCAGCCCACCAGGGGCTCGCTACAGTTGAGGCCACCATAGAGGACTCCATCATGGCTTTCAGATGGGCAGATGCACTTGTAGCTGCCCAGAAAGTCCTCACATGTGGCTCCATTATGACACAGGTTGGTGGTACAAGCAGTAGTATTTTGCTCACACACGGCACCTGAAATGGGAAAGCCCAGAGTGGAATTCAGTCAAGTTTCTTACAAGTAAACATTTAACAAAGATTGTAGCCCAAGAATGAACTGTTCCCACTGCAATTCTAAAACAAGACCATATTGTTTTTATAAGAGATTCTTTTATCTTTAAAACTATTTGTTGCATTTGTGGCAATGTCAGAAAACGGTCAATAACTAAAGAATGGCTCACGCCAGGGATAATGTGGGCACGTTTTAGTCAATAATCCCTCAGGAAAACAAATATGTAAAGCTGATTGTATAACCCTCACTCAACTTTATGCCAGTTTGGATGCCAAAGGAGTTTTCTTATTTCTAAAAAGAAGTGCCTGAAATTTTCACTGAATGAGCATTTAGTTATGCATAAGATTAAAATGCCTGGATAAAACATTAAGCAGCTGTGAATAATGCATGTAATGGAAACCATGAACAAACAATCAGTAGCTACACAACCTGATGACATAAATTTATTGCAAGTTCATCATATGTTCAAACCGAAATAGTTTTCGCTAGCCTAATAAAGGACATTGGACATTAGCCCCCCCCCCCCCCCCCCCAACACAACTGATTTCACCACTGAATTCTCACTGAAAATTATTGCACAACCAAAACGAAATCCAAACAACAACATAACTGTGAAAATTTACCTGAAACAAGCAACAGGACACTCCAAATCCAAACTAAAGCTTCCATGGCATTAGAAGTCTACCATTCATCAGCCACACATCTGTTCAGTCACATTGCTTTTTGATGGATCCATCTATAGCAAAGGCCATCCTAACAGACAGCCGTCAATGTACATTCATTCCTTCAAGAAAAACTGTGTACTGCAACACTAGGCCCTCATCAAAGCCAGCTCCCGGGGGATTAGCCTAATGCAACCTGAGCATCTTACAATGGCGAAGCCCAATTATAGCCTCCGCCTGTGAGTCATGTCCTGAGCTGGTAACAGAGACAAACTCTCTTGTATAATCTAAAAAGTAAAAAATCATTTTGCATTTATAAGTTTAGTTGTTTTGACTGGGACTTGTCAGAGAGTCAGTAATTTGCTCTGAATGATGTGTTATAAAATGCCTGATTTGGTTTTGATTATGCAAATCAGACAATTTATGATGTATAGTTGCATCAACCTCATGATGCTCATAATATGCAATATTTAGCCAGGCACTGAAAGCAATTAGGGTTTATTGATTCTGGTTTTCCTTCAGACATCTGATTTTTACAGAACTTAGAGCCACTAGGGTGACCATATTTGTTGGGACAGTCCTGGATTTTTGACCCTTCCCTTATTGAAACTACTTCTTTAAATCGGTCAGATTTAGGAATATGGACAATTTATCTGTCACAGGGTGTAGAAAATGCACGCAAACAGAACTGTATCAGCTAGCCGCACAAAAGAAAAAAACAAATGGGTTTATATAAGAAAATGTCCTGAGATAGATTGGTGAGTGGGACTAACACAACCTTCTCTTCTGAATAATAATCAACAGTTTATCCTAATCCTGCTTTTTAACAATGTCACACTTAGTGAATGATGTGTAAATCAAAAGTTTAAATGGGGCTGTGAGATACCTGAAAATCCAGGTGGACATTTGCAGATGAAGCCGGAAGCATGCCTGGGGTTGTATTGAGAAGGAAACAAGGGCTCTAAGCCATAAAGTGGCTTCCATGAGCGCTCAATGCAAGTGCCTTCATTCAAACAGGGACTGCTGTCACACTCACTGACATCTGTCTCACAGTTACGACCCTCGAACCCTAGTACAGAGCAGATATGAGAGGAAAGCCTATTGATGTTTTATGTCCTAGTTTGCATAACTTATTTTAAGCCTTTACCATGATTTCTAAAATGAAGAAATGAATGAACATTACAAGTATTGCATGCACATTATAAATACATCTACCAATCATGTTCATAACCTTTTTAATAAAAAAATAATACAGAGCCACAATATTAAAGTTTATTTTAGTATATTTTAGTCACCTGGCCAGCAAATGCAGGTGTAGTTCCCATTTTCATCCTCACAGGGGGCGTCGTTGAGGCAGGGTTGAGACCAGCAGGGAGGAGGTGGGATCTCACAGTGAACACCAGTAAAGTTAGTCTGTGAGCAGTCACAGTGGTAGCTATAAGATTATTTCAAAATAAATATATAGGTTAGTAATTTCAGGTATACTCATTTTTAGCACATTCACAGAATGATTCAACATAATAAGCATACATTTCAACATAATATTATTCTACACAATAATAGAGTGCATGTGGTTTACACCTACTCTGTGTGTAATGAGGGACTAGTTTTATTTATTTATCATTTCATTTACAAATATATTCCTCCTTTTTTAGATTGATTATTATATTATTAATATTATATTATTTTACAATTATTTATTTAAAATTATTAATAGTATTCTCCCAAAAACATATACCCCATCACTGAAAAGAAAAGACTGTGATTATATTTTGCATTAAGAAAATGAAACCCATTTTTGGACCATAAAGAGTTTTGCATTGCGGCAATATGAATTGCTCCCAATTCTTATTATAAGCTCTTTTTTTTAAGTCAGCATAAATTAAAGGAAGAACAAACACTGCCAACACGTATACACATTATAATGTAAAGTACACATTAAAATGTAAATTACAAAATGTGTGTATATATATATATATATATATATATATATATATATATATATATATATATATATATATATATATATATTTTTTTTTTTTTTTTTTTTTTTGTCATCAAAAAAACTGTCATCATTATAATCATCAAAAAATGTTAATGGTACAAAAATAGGCTTACTTTTCTTTATGCAAAATACAATTTAAATTTCTTTCCCTATATGGTATATAAAGGAATTATGGCTATAATTAATTAGATTTAAAATTTGAAATATAATTAATGACATGAATTTTAGGGGCATCTAACTGTATTCTATTGGCTCCATCGCACAGTGAGGTTTTGCGTCATCTTCGTCATCAATCAACTGTATGAAATGTCAGATGACCTACGGAGGTCTGGGGCAGGGAGGGCGCATTAAACGAGTTAATAATTTTATCGCGCCATTTTTTCTCATAACTAATGAATTAATTTAACGTTTTAAATCAACAGCCCTAGTAGGAATGATTTTAAAAAAAATGGAGGACAAATTGATTAAAAATGATTTCCTGAAATGAGACCAAAATACTAACATAGAAATGTATTGTACCTATTGATTTCATCCACACACAGAGCTCCATTTTGGCATGGCTGGTCACTGCATTCATCAATGTTCGTTTCACAGCGTTCCCCCTGGAAGCCCGCCAGGCAGGTACACGAGAAGCCGTTGATGTGGTCATGGCAACTGCCGCCGTGGAGACAGGGCTGTGATTGACACTCATCAATCTGAACCTCACAGCTGCTACCTGGAACATCAGAGACAGTGGTGTTGAGTGAAAAGATGCCAATCCGCTTTTTGTCGAGATCTCTGCATGGCTTATTACACATACCATCTGGACAGGCCTCATCCTGGATCAAACAGACTGTAACTGGAAGCTTCCAGTCAGTCTTTAGGGCAATTGATATGCTGCCCACAGCTTTTCCTTAACTTGATCAAAAATAATTTAAGCAGATTTGAACCGTGAGGATTAACATCACTTGTTTTATACCAGGTCTTGTTGTCACACGAGGAGGTTGTCAAAATGCTTGTACTCTATTCTCTTGCATTTGGGTTCAAACACCTAGTTCAAAAACCTAATTTTTCGTGACTTCTAACCCAATTAAGAGACAGCATAACCCACTATAGGGTCACCGTACTTGATAATTTACATTTTGTCAGCGGTCCTTCATAAAACAAATGTTGCATTTTAGAGTGCAATATCATCATTCAGCCACAAGATGGCATTGGCTGCATTTGGCACTAGTTGAGACATTCTTCATGTCAGTCTAACGGGTGAGTCGCACATGGTGCATCAGACTCCTTTCACTCACCCGTGTATCCAGGCCTGCAGAGACAGATGTAGTGCCCGATCTTGTCCACACAGGTGGCTCCGTTCCTGCAGGGCCACGACATGCATTCATTTACCTCGATCTCGCAGCGCTTGCCCTGGAATCCCGGCACGCAGAAGCAGGTGGGGCCGTCCCGTCTGCTGCGGCAGATGGCGCGGTTGCGGCAGGGGTTGGGGGAGCAACGGTCCACCTCTTTCTCACAAGAACTCCCGGTGTAACCCTCTTGACAGATGCATGCATACCCCGGTCTCGTGTCTTGCACTGCCAGACAGCGGACACTGTCCCCGCACAGCCCCTGAGCGCAGAGCTGGGCACTGGAATGACAGTCCTGCCCCAACAAGCCGGGCTCACATTGGCAAACCAGTTCCCCTGGGTGGGCGCCGGAGGGATGACACGTCGCATTGCCCTGGCAGATGGACAGTTGGCAGAGCGCATTGGAAGATTCACAATGCGTGCTGGGCAGGGCTGGCACAGGCGACTGACACTGGCATAGGAAGTCAGACGGGGCTTCCCTGCACTCTGCCCTGTTTTGGCAAGGTTTCTCCAGGCAGAGCATTGAGGTCTTGAGAAGTGTTAAACCTACAAGGATTTACAAGAAGAAAAAAAAAACACTTTAACATTCATTGAAAAGTTGTCTGCTTCCCTAAAGTACGTTGAATGAAAAGTGAATGCTGTTACACTCTTAAAAATAAATGTTCCAAAATGGGGGTTTCACAGCTGTGCCATAGAAGAACCAGTTTGGGTTCACCAAAGCTCAATACCTTTCAGTTAACAGTTCTTAAAATAGCTACTTTTTTCTTAGTATGAAAACATCTTAATAATCTAAAGAACCTTTTTCCACTATAAAGCGGTTCTTTGTGCATGGGTGTTAAATGTTCTTTATGGAACCACTGATGCTAATAAAGAACCTTTATTTTTAAAGGTAGGGTAGGCAGTTTGTTTTATAAACACTTTTTATTATACTGGTTGAAACTCTCTTCACATCTTGATAGCAATGAATAATAGAAGTGGTCTAAATATTAAAACATGTACATATATCTTCTGTGGAAGTCTCAGGACAATTTTTTCCCCCATCCAATCATTGCATTCGGTCCGGTCAACTTATGTATTTGCATACCTCCGCGCACCTGCTTGCGCAGACATCACACGTCATCAGCGCGTTGCGTAAGGCTATGCAGAGTTGTAGACATACAGCCACCGAGCGCCACACACACTTTACAGTTCCTCCTGAACCAAAACAACAAGCTTATGCTGCGTTCACACTGTCGTAACCGTAATTACGAGATGGAAACCCGTGACGTTCTTCTTGGAGCTGTTCACGTCCAAAGACACTATGCGTTTCTGTCAACACTATTAATCTGAAGCAGTCAGGTGGTACAAGTAAGAGCTCTTAAGTTGTTTATGTTCATTATTATAGTAATGTTATGTGCTCGCCATCTCTCGTCCAGTGATGCTTTTGTTTGCTCCCAATGCTCCATGCTGTGCGTGTTCATGTGTTTTGGAGGAGGCGTGGCTGTGGCGATGCTCTGAAGGGAGGTGGGATTTTATGATTTCAAAGCTAGCTTGCTATTACTAGCCTCTCCGAAATTGCCAACCCTACCTTTAAGAGTGTACAGCAGCTTTGGAAAAGTTAATTTGCACACTTCCCCTTTAAAATTCTTCCAAATATCACATCCTGAATTTTTGTCTTCAACTAAAGTATACTTTTATTCTTTACATTTTATTTGCTTTTCACGATACACATTGTTTCAAAGAAGCTTTACAGAAAATCATAATCAGAAAATCAGAAAATCAAAATCAGAAAATCAAAATCAGCCATTTGAGATTTGCTAGGTAGTCAATATTTATTGCTTTACGCGAGTATACTGTATGTTATGAGGATAAAGTTGGATGACTTTATATAGAGAGATGTGCGATAATAGTTTATATTTTGCTGTGATATAAACAATCACACAGCCGAGATTTGCTCAAAATACACTCCATTACTCACGCATGCGCACTACAAAGTTTCATTCTTGTCTAGTGTCAGAAGTATACTTTCGGCTTAATAGGATGTGTGACACTGGCATGCTAGCTGAGTCATGGTCAGTTAGCAAATACACTGTCAAATTGACATTTACTGTTGTTCAAATACAGCATGTATCAGTTCATGACTCATAGCTGTTTTATACTACCACATTTATCCTAAAGCATCATACTTTCAAATTAGCCTATAAATTAGTAAGTAGGCTATCTTTTGAATTCTTGCTTTCACATAGCAATAAGCTAATTTATTATTATGAATCCATTCTTGTCTTTACATGGTTGTTTTCGATAAAGGTGTCACTCTTTAAACTTTAAAGCTCAACAAGATTTCAGGATTCTAGTACTGTAGTTGCATATATTGTGCCGCACTGTCCTTGTATAATGCCCTTCAAACAGATAACATACGGCCAACAAGCTTGAAACAAAAGGCCAATAAGCATTAGATGAATTGGCTAATGAGCCAACTGAGCTTCAGAGCCAATCAAACATCAGGTGATGAAGCCTTGTGCCTGCATTGTGCTTGACCCATCCTAAAATAGTTACTAAGAACCACTCTGGTTATGGTGATTCTTCCATTGGTGACAATGGGGGATTTGCGCAGAGAATTAATAATCACATGCGCCTAATGATTGTTAATATCCATACTGGAGTGCTGCAAACAGAGGTACAATTCTTGCACCTACTGTAAGAGAAATCCCCTAAATTGAACATCTTTGTCCATGCAGCCATGTTAGAATCGTGTTGATGATCTTGTGCTTTGTTGTCTATCTGCGATTGTGAATATGAACTTTGAGCACCCGTAATCAGATCATGGGGTTTATGTGACTACATGGGATTAACCTGTTAGTCCCATCTACTAAGGATAGCTGTTGTTGCTGGACCCCTTTAATGAGAGCTGATCATATATGAACAGAAGACAAACCTAAGAAAGCGCTTTAACTTGATGCAGTCAGTTCATCTGTTTGTATGATAAAACTAGCACCTGTGGCAGGGTGCAAGACAGCCCCTCTCTGAAAAAGTTTGTGTGGTCTTAAAAGTGTGTATCCTAGACAACTTTAATGATGTCTATCGAACAGTACACTGACAAAACACAAGTTCTGTCATTATCTCAATGTTATCAATTTACGTTCAATGTAGACTATACCTTGAATGTAATGTTAGTCACTTTTCCCCCGTAACAATTGCATTCAGGGAATACATTTGATCAGTTTAAGCTTTCCCTAATGTGAACCTATAACCTGGCCGTTGCAAGCGGCATGCTCTGTTTGAGCTTTACTGTAAGTTTACAGGACAACGATGTACTAAAAACTAAACGTTTTTCTTTGCGTTTTTTCATGTACAGACGACAACGTTGTCAAAACAATCCCCATTAGCACAAAATAAAATTATTAAAATCGCTGTATTCCGCTGCCAGGCCAGTAGTTGGCGATGTCACTTTGTAAAGAAAGTGTCAGGTTTATTGGGGGCGGGATGCTTTAGATTCTAAAGAGAATCTGATTGGACAGTAAATCTGATGAGAAGCCTGAAATGCAGAGTGATGTTATCAAAATCATTGATCCGTATTGGCGGAAGTGAGAGATTGTACGTTTTGAATGCTTAGATATTCTAAATAGGGCTGTACGGTTAATCGCAATGAAACCACACACGATTTGGCAAAGGCTGCGATTATTTTATGCGCAGTTTGTAAGTGCAGTGCAGGTGACCTGCAGTAAATGCTGCTCCATCTGAACGCCAGAGGGCGCTCTCACGCAGACACGCAGGTATGAAGTATGATATAATTCCAGGAAATCTCTATCGGGCATAATCGCTTTGATTAATTAAACATGACAAATAAACACACAACTGCCTTAAGGCGGGCATACACTGCGATTTTCGTCCGATTTTGAGCCGAATTCTGACTCGTGCGACTCTTTTTCAGGTCGGGCTGATTTTCAGCTTTGTCGTGCAGTGTACAGGGGGAAATGAGAGGCGATTAACCGAGGGTTTATCGGGCTGATTCGCGCATATTTCACACACGTATAGTGTCGTGTGAGCAGTGAAGTCACAGCTCGACTGGTGTGAGTAACGTTACCTTGCTAAAATCGCACAGACATCGCAGAGTGTATGCCCGCCTTTATTCTGTGTAAGAAGCCACATCATCTCACAGAAGGATGCTCAACTGTTGTTATGAAGTGAGTATGGAGTAAAAGCATGTTATTAAATGTCTTTTGGCGGGCAAGAGGTTCATTAATGCTTTTCATGTTTGGAAAGATGTTTGAAGCGAGTTGCTTTTTCAAATGCACGTTATAAGTGACTCAAACTAACTGTGCTTTCAGATGGAGAAGCATTTACCACTGCTGTCCGTCACTGACAAGCTGCGCATAACAAATAGCCTAATCGCAGCATTCGCGATTTCATAATCACGATAAGCCAAATCGGTTTAAGAGCGATTTCATCTAAATTGCGATTAATTGTGCAGCCCTACTTCTAAATGCAAATTTTGTCATTGTTTTGGAGCACACTAGCTTATAGATAACATTAAGGCTAATATAGTCATACTTAGAGTCAAAACACTTTAATTTTGATTTCATGTGGACTTTAACATCGAAAAAATGTACATACTTCAGCTTAAAGTGTCAGTTTGTGCATATACCTGACTGGTCAAATCTACACAATGCAGGGCCTGCACAGCTTTAGATAAAGCGCATACATAAAAGCCTCCTCCATCCTGTATTCAGCTGGTCATTCTCAGAAATGCCAGAGGAAACAATGCTCTGTTATCTATCCAAAAAACGGCTTAACCTCTGTCAGCCCTATTCACGGCGCTCACTGGGCAAGGACGTTCGCAAACTTTGGAGTCTCAACAAAGCATCAAATTATGTCCCCATAGCAACCAATTCCACACTTCCAGCTTTCCTTTTGCAGGGGTTGCTATGGTAACCGGCAATAGACATAAGTCAGTCATTTAGGGGGTGTCTAGAAACCCCATTCAAACCCTGCAGTCTGCAATGTTTTTTTTATTACAGACTGTGCATTGAGACAAAGGCTAATAGCGCAAGCAATCATGAGCGTAATTTGGCAATGTCGCTATCAGGATTGCCACTCACTTACATTCAGGGTCCAGAGAGAAAATTTGCTGTAGGTTTATTGCATCAAAAAGTCCTTCGGATTTAAAAAGCTGTTTAGTCAATAACTTTTAAGCATAGACTCAAATTTCTATACCTTCAAATCAAACGTTTATATTTTAAGTTGTTGGCCAGCTGGTTTTGGGACCCAAATTGGCCGTTTTGCATGGGGGATTTTTGTAAAATCAGCTTATTGGAAGTCTAGACCAGCGCTCAACTTGAGCCCACACGTATTATCCCAAAACACAAGGATGTCAAACCATATGTTCATTTAAACAGAGCTCTATAATCCTCCTAAGATACATACAGTTTAAAGTATCAAACTCAAATGTTTTACAAACGGTAAAAATGCAAACATTTAAATGCCCAGGCCTTTTTTTGTGTGTGTGCATGTGATGAAAGCAAATCACAATCCTTTTAAATGTACCAGAATCTAGAAAATGAAAAGCACAGCTCTGTTTCTAAGTGTCTTTGATGCACAGCCTTTTATGTCCTTAAGTGCCACTGCGGCTGATGCGTCCAGGGTTATGATTCCTCTGACCACACTCATGCGGAGCCGTATCAAAGCAAACGGGAACAATATTAAGCCACTGGGTAGTGTTTTTCATCCATATAAGAAGAAAATTAGACACAAACACACACACACAAAAGTATTAACCATCATTAAGTGTTTAGAAGACTTTCTACACGTTTAAATACAAATACTAGTATGTAAAAAAAACACCATGTTGTTTAATTATTTAGAAAATGTAGTAGGCCTACTAAAATTAGTTGCAGGACAATGTTTTAGTATCTCACATAAGTAAATATTTGCTCTTTGACACTAGAACATTCAACAAGTGGACTAAGAATGACGTCATTACTGCATAAAAGCAACAGACTGGAGTACTTACTTTCTGTCCACTGCAGAAGAAGAAACAAGACACATACAACTAATCTGAGCCACATCGAACCCAAAACCGTAAGATCCATATCCATAGTTAGATGTCATTGTGATAGTAGGCAAGCTGACATGATCACGGTGTGTTCCTCAAGCATCCTCTAGTGTGTGTGTGTGTGTGTGTGTGTGTCTGTTTGAGGCTCTCTGAGTCTTAGCATACTCTCATTCACATACGCACCAATGAGGAGCAACTCTCTATATCCTCAATACAAAGAGGCCTCTGGGGATTGGTGAAGACTTGAACAGAGACAGAGGCCATCAGGCATGCTGTCTGAATATTAATCAGCAGGTGATGATTACATTGGATATTAAATACGCGACGGCAGACAAAATGCTACTACGCAGTACTTTTAACCCTCTTGCAATCAAGGCCTTCTATACTTCAGTCTAATGACTTCTCTCAAAAAGCACTTAAGGTTAATTTAATGCAAAATAGACCATGCCATCTGCCGGGATTCATGGGTAAGAAAGTACACTGCCTTCCAGTTAGTGTTTAAACGCCCAGCTCATTTGACTTCCAAGCCATGAACTGCAAAGTGATTTTTGTTGTACTTGTTGTTGAATCTGTCATTTAAATACACAATTTTCAATTATTTTTTTATATCTCATTTTTTGTGTGAAAGAATGGTGGGACTATAAAAATAATAATACTTGAATATTAAGAAAAATATAAAGAAATTATGAAGATTATTTTTGAATTGTTAAAAAAAAATTATAAACAGGAAATTCATATAATAACAAGAATAAATTAAAAATCACATTGGAGTTCCTTCCATAGGTTACTCCTAAAAAGTAAATAAACATAATAACATGCATACTACATTATCTAGGCTTCATTTGCATATGATATATAAATTAGAATACATCTCCAGTTTAAATGTTAAATAGATTTATTTTATTAGAAAAATAAATAAATAAATCGGAAAAAAAATCGCTAAAGCTAAGGAAAATGTCAAACAAAATGTAAACAGACCACATTGTGACACTAAATAAATAGCTGCTGCAAATTAATTTGTATTCTCGTGAAATTGATTCATTTTGAATATCTTATTTCGCAAACACACTTGCTGTGGACAAGGGCGTAAAAGCAAAAAAAAAACCATGTAACGTTAGGGCTCGCGTCTTTACACTATCTACTTTAATCATGCAACAAATGACAAGTCAAGTCATGAGAGGCAGTGTTTGAATAACACAGCAATGTGCATCAAGCATCTTCCTGCATTGTGGGCGTGTGTACAGATTTTTAAAGGAATGCTAGAACTTTGATTGGTTCGAGTTTGCTTTTCTCTCCAGTGATTGGATAATTCCATCCGCTGCAACGATCTGATTGGCTGTCTGGTTTGTACTCAAATTCAAACGTGCGACTACGCACACTGGTTTTAAACGGCACTTAGTGTTGGTGAGCATCAATGACACATGGATTTATCGAATCGCCGTGCATTTATTTGAGTTAAACATGTCTTTTAAAATCGCGAAAGCGGAGTGTTTGGACTTCAGTCCAACATTTGATTCTCATTGCAGTCGCGATAAACCTGGCAAGGAAAACAACACTTCAATCCCTGTGCTGAGTTTGCTTCAGTTTTCTAGGTCCCCTTTTGTGTCATTTGGGACGATCAAGTTGGGATCATCAAAATCTTTGCCTTTACGAATTGAAAATCCTACCGATGATGCAACAACGACAGTCATAGTGGAGAAAATCTCAGCATCCAAAGGCTTTTCTGTTGATCAGGCGTCTTTTACAATACAGGTAAGATCAAACAAGCTTTGTGTCAAAACCTAGTGAGCTCCCCAGCTAGACAAAATTTTGGGAAGAATATTTGTGAACTAACGTTAAATGTGGTAATGAAATTTGGTGCATATTGCAGTTATGGTAAAGCAAAATAACTGAAAAAGTAACGTTACCATAAATGTAACTTATTGTAAGTTATTTGACTCCGTAATGTATAGTCTTTTGAAGCAAATTTTCTGTGGAAAACAGAACTGAATTAAAGCCTTTATTCACACTGTTTGTGCAAATTCAAGATTGGTGTGTTGTAATTAATTACAAAACACACGAGGAACAACGAAATTTGGCGTTATTGGATGTGAAACCTTATTTGACATCTTGACACTGCATTTAAATATATGCAAATGTTGAGCTTATCTGTGCAGAGAAGACTATGACTTGGAAAATATTTTGTTCTTCACACAAAGCTATCATATAAATGGACCTTTTCTTATGCTGCTTTTTGTAAAACAAATTTGGAGCTTGACTGCTCCAGTCCCTATAATGTTATACACTTTTCATTGTATAGAAAAGGGGTGCATGAACATTTGGCTAAATATTTCCATTTGAGCTCCACCAAAGAATGCCATCCATGTTTGGAATGGCATGAGAGTAAGTAAAAGTGCATTCTCTATTTTTCAGCCTGAGGACAGCATTATTTTAACAGTCACTTGGACACCAGTTGAAGAAGGTGGAGTTCGAGAACTCCTCAGCTTTGTTGCAAATGGTATTGTCAAACATCAAGCGATATTGCTTGGGAAAGCAGAGGCGACAAAAAAGAAAAAGGTAATTTGTGTGTGTTATACAAGACCGGTCAAAAGTTTGGAAACATGACTATTTTTTTATGTTTTTGATAGTAGTATCTTATGTTCATCAAGGCTGCATTTATTTGATCAAAAATGCAGAAAATACAGTAATAATGTGAAATATTACAATTTAAAATAATGTTTTTCTATTTTAATTTAAAATATAATTTAATTTTGTGAAGCAAAGCTGAATTTTCATTAGCTATTACTCTAGTCTTCAGTGTCACATGATCCTTCAGAAATCATTCTAATATGCTGGATTGGTACTCAGTTATTATTATCAATGTTGGAAACAGTTTGCTGCTTAATATTTCTTTTGAACCTGTGATACTTTTTTTCAGGATTCATTGATTATTTTAAACGGTAGTGTATATTGTTACAAAAGATTTCTATTTTTTTTAAAAAGATGCTCTTCTTTTTTTTAACTTTTTATTCTTCAAAGAATCCTGGAAAAAGTATCACAGGTTATAGAAAAATATTAAGCAGCACAACTGTTTCCAACATTGATGATAAATCAGCATATATTAGAATGATTTCAGAAGGATCATGTAACACTGAAGAGTAATGGCTGATGAAAATTCAGCTTTGCATTAAATTATATTTTAATAAATTGAAAACCATTATTTGAAATTGTAATAATATTTCACAATATTACTTTACTTTATTTTACTTTATTTTTTATTACTTTATTTTTTGTTTTGTTTTTTCTGTATTTTTGATCAAATAAATGCAGCCTTGATGAGCATAAGAGACTTGTACTTCTTTCAACATTAAAAATAATGTTTCCAAACTTTTGACCAGTACTGTATAGCCTATGTTTTATTATTTTATTTTTTATATATATTTATTTATTTATTTATTTATTTATTTAGTGTTTTTGGTATAATTTGAGTACATGCAAAACATTCTTTTTTTTTCTTCCTTTTTTTTTTTTTTTTCAGAAAACCCTATGGGATTCAATTAAATCCAAGAAGGGGATCCCGGCACCCTCAAAAGGGAAGAAAGTGGCTTCAATGCCAATAAAGGCTGCAAATAAGACATTTCATGTGTCTCGCCAGTCGCAATACAGAAAAGAGAGAACGTCCAACCCATTGTCGCCATTGAATCATGAACGGTCTGCCTATGGTTCCAGTGGCACTAGGGCAAATGCGCCATCCTCCACTCCTGAGATGTCAAAACTGGCTTTTGTAACAGAAAATTTTGATGATGTGCATTTGCAAAGAAACTCGCCAGTGGTCGTCTTAGTACCAGCAGAGAGATTGTTTGAAACACCTGGTAAAAAGAATGTGCCTTGTTCACGTAAACCAGAGAGCAAAGAAATTAAAAGGCTTTTGAATAAAACGCTCTCTCCTGCTAGCACTCCAGAGAGGTTTGGAAACCCATGCTTTCAGAGTCCACTTCCTGTGATTGGACAAAATGTGCGAGATGAAAGTCGAGAGCTGGAGAAACCTTCTCTGTCTGTAAAAGATGCTCTGGATGTAATAGGATCAGATCTATCGTGTGCGGTGAGCCCACCTAATGCTTGCTCAAGCTTTGATTTTTCTGATTCTCTTGAGTCTGAAAAAACGAATCCAGTAACATCATTCAGAGCGACTGCTGTCATTTCACCACCAGTTGAAGTGGCTCACCCAAGGTTGACTTTCTGTGTGAAACCCAACCAAGTCATGGGCGTTGAATCAAATCACGATGTATTTAGGCTCAAGGCATTTCCTTTTAGCACCGCCACAGTGACCAAGACGAATAAAGTTGATGACACCCTTGTTCTTGATGGTCCCAAGAAGTTCACTGTGAATTCTACCACAGTGACCAAAAGCAAAGCAGAAGCCTCTGTCAAGAGTCCTGGCTTGCGTAAGAAGAAAACCTCCAGGCGTAGGCTCTTGGAGAAGACCATGGAGCTCTCAGAACCTAGTAATGCAGAATCTAACACAAGTTCTCCTGACAGCATCTCCACACTACCTGTCATTAGCTTAGATTCAAGTCCAGATGTGGCACTAGAGTCCAAATTTCCCGTAACTTCAATGCCGGCTGCAAAAGTGAGGCTGACCTCATATGGATCCCCTCCTGAACAGCTTTTGTCCTCCATGCGACCTATAGTTCTGCCCTCTGTTAGTAGCATTAGCAGTCCGTCAAGTGGTCCGGATTTGGCAGCCGGAAACGTCTCTGAAAATGTGCAACCAGGTCTTTCTCAGGACCAGTTTCCTGTACAATCCTGGACATCTGTGCAGAGTAAAAAGAGAAAAAGTGATGAGTTTTTGCGAGGTAACTCAGAAGATATGTCAAACGTCCAAGCGAAAAAGCGTCATGTTCCGGCACATGCGACAGAGCTTAAGAAACCAAGCCAAGAAAGAACATTCACTTCAAGGTCCACATCTGGACAGCAACGAAAAGCTATAGGTAAGTCAAGTTTACTCGTCTTCATGCATTTCATAGGACATGTAGGTGATGAATCTAGTATGTAAGAGACATACTGGTACATTATTTGAGATGTTTGGACGTTCTACGAGTTGAGAATGTTTTAAATAAAACCTTTTTTTCCCGTAAAGCTCCACCAAGCTCCAGAAAGTTCACAAAACCTCAAGCTAAGAAATCCTTATCAAAAACAACTCAAAAAGGTAATAAAACATTCTTGAAATACTTTGATTAACTTGTCCTACATGTTTTGTATGACCAATAATACCATTTTAAATGTTTCACTGATGTAGATGGTCAGTCTGTGAAGTCACTGAGCAGTTCGACTCGAAAGCCTGCGAGGATAGTGGCTGTGGCGCAGGCCAAACTGACCTTCATGAAGCCGACACAGATGGGTATGTTTTTACTGCATTTATATATTTTTTTTTGTGTGTGTGTGTGTGTTTTTAAGTGGCATAGTTGCTGAAGTTTTACAATCTTGACAGCCATACCAAGGCACCCTATGCCATTTGCTGCAAAGAACATGTTTTATGATGAGCGATGGATTGAAAAGCAGGAGCGAGGCTTTACCTGGTGGATGAATTATGTTCTCACTCCTGATGACTTCAAAGTTGCAACTGAAGTTACCAAAGGTGGGTGCTTTTGTTTTAGTTCTTTGTATCCTCTGAGTTTTGCGTTGTCATTTTAAGTTGAATTAATTTCAGCTGCAATCTTGTAACGGCTTTCTCTTATTGTTTCTTCTTAGTGAATGCCTTGTCCTTGACTATGGGGAATGACAAATTCAACATACCCAAAGCACCAACAAAAGAAGAGTTGTCTTTTAGAACTTACACAGCCCGTCAACGGCTAAACCGCCTTCGACGAGCAGCTTGCAAGCTATTTACGTCAGACACCATGGTGAAGGCCATCCAGAGACTGGAGCTGGAAGTAGAAGCCAAGAGGCTCCTTGTGCGAAAGGACAGGCATCTCTGGAAGGACATAGGTATGAGATAATCTGTAATTATTATTCGAAAAATAAAAATACTATTTGAATTTTCCTACGTTGCTTTGCTGGCTGTAAAGGCTGTGAATAAATCCCAAGCACTAAAATTTACAGTTATAATTATATACACTGGGTGGCGCTGTGGAATGTGTTAACAAATTGATTGTATTTGATCACAATGTCTGTTTGGAATTACTTGGATGAAAATGGTCTAACAAAATGTAATTATTACTTTTGGTCAAATTAATTAGTGAAACTGAGTTATCATAATATCACCACACCACAATGAGGAATCACATGAAATCCAAACAGTCAAATGATGAAAGATGGCTCTGTCCATCACTGCAGTGAAGTGCACCTGTACTCCGAGTGAGCCGAGATGATATCTTATCACAGTGGTTCACAACCCTTTTTTTCCACTAGGCCACACTATTGTCCAACTACAAGTCTTTCAGGATTATTTGAATAGAAAGTTTAAAAGAACAGCATTTGTTTTAAATGGAAATCTTTTGTTTTATCACTTTGTCACTTTTGATCAATCTGTCCTTGCTGACTAAAATTATTACTGGTAATTAAAATCTTACTGACCCTTTTGAATGGTATAATATATTATGCATTTTTTTCCTTTGGGGTGCTTGATGTTCTTTACAGCTGGTGTCACTCTTATGTTAAAAGTATTTTTAATGTTTTAGTGGGCTTAAGTTTCTTCCTTGTTAATCTTATTTTTCACCTTTTATTTTCATTTCTCAGGTGAGCGTCAGAAAGTTCTTAACTGGCTGATATCATACAATCCACTTTGGCTAAGAATCGGACTTGAGGTATTTATTTTTGTTTGTTAAAGCATCATTTTAATTAGTTTGCTTGCTGAAAATATCAAAATTTGAAGTCATTAGCTATATTATGATTTCATGTATGCCACATCTTTTGCCCAATCCTTGTTTCAGACAATCTTTGGAGAGCTAATATCTCTTGAAAGCAACAGTGATGTCATGGGACTGGCCATGTTTATTCTTGGACGTCTGCTGTGGAACCCAGACATAGCCGCTGAGTTCAGGCATGCTAAAGTGCCCAATTTGTACAAAGATGGTAATTTAATTTCACTAAGTTTTTTTTTTTCTTTTGTGTGAACTATTTTTTCTATTTTATTGTTGTAAATAGTGTCTATAATAACAGGTTCTTTTTTTTCCTCATCAGGCCATCAGGAGGCACTCTCCTGCTTCACTCTAAAGAAACTAATACTGCTGGTCTGCTTTCTGGATAAAGCCAAAGAGTCCAGACTGATCGAACATGATCCTTGTTTGTTCTGCATGGATGCTGAATTTAAGGTGTGTGGTGTCTCATGATATCAGCATGAGTTGAGTTTGTGGCAAAACCTTTTACAGTGTTTTAGAGCCCGACCGATATATCGGCGGGCCGATATTATCGGCCGATATTCGGCATCTTCCTAACTATCGGTATCGGCATTTATAACGGCCGATAAATTAATATTTAAAAAAATGCAGCGTGCAGTGATTTATGTAAGGATGGCGCTGCCAATAAAGCACCTAAAAGCTGTTACAAAGAACTGGCAAAAGTGGCAAAAAAATAACAGCGCGTCCGGTGTAGACACAGTGTTAAAGCACAGTGTTAAAGCTCATTCTGCTACGTTACAACATCAAGCAATATTCCAATAATTTATGTAATTATAACACTTTATATAGGGCCATTTTGCATTAAAAGTAGCCAGATGGAGACGCGACACGTTCAGAATTAATACACTTTTAGTAAACTACAGAACAGCGCGAGCAGGAAGCGGCGCACCTCACGCGGGCAGAGAACGCGTCCGAGAAAGGACACTGCACTAGTGATATTAAACACACACACACAGGTCTGTTAAATTAAGCAATACTTTTAAGGTAGTCTAATATTTTTCTGACTAACAAAATTACTGACACAGTAAATGGTAGATTTAAATAAAGAAAAACGAAATTTAAATAAAGAAAAACAAAATATAAAGAAAGAAATTAAACGAAATTTAAATAAAGAAAAACGAAATTTAAATAAAGAAATTAAACAAAGTTTAAATAAAGAAATTAAACGAAGTTTAAATAAAGAAATTAAACGAAATTTAAATAAAGAAATTAAACGAAATTTAAATAAAGAAATTAAACGAAATTTAAATAAAGAAAAACGGAATTTAAATAAAGAAAAACGAAATTTAAATAAAGAAATTAAACGAAATTTAAATAAAGAAAAACAAAATTTAAATAAAGAAAAACGAAATTTAAATAAAGAAAAAGAAATTTAAATAAAGAAAAACGAAATTAAGTTAAATTCAAAAACGAGATTAATTTAGATTGATAATAACGGGTAAAAAGGCTAATACATTTTGTTTCTATTATTCTATTTTCCACAATGTCAAAGCAACACAGCTTAATCCAAAACACAAACTCAGACATGCACTTCCTCCATACAAACTCCGCTGTTCTGCGCTCTTGCCAGAGAAGACTCTGGAACACTTGCGCGTCGCATGCATGCGTTTTCCGCGTGGCTCGAGCCGCGCCGACGCGTGTCTCACGCAGGCAGTGTGCAAACTCCAACCTGTTAACATGGGAGCCGAAATAAAAACGGCCATGCCACGCAGCCAGTGTGTCGCCGGCCTTATTCAAGCGTGAATGAGAACTGTTTCGCGGGGGATCCCAGATGTAAAAAAAATAAAAAAATAAAAAAAAATATTCGAATGTCAAATTTTCAAATCGAATACCAACCCACCGAATGAATATTCGAATATTTGGGTCCAGCCCTAGTTTCACGTTTAGTACATTTTGCTTACTACTTATTTAAAATAGTATAAAACTACTGTACATATAATTATAAACGTTTTCATTATGATATTATTAATTTAACTTTACTAAAAAGATCTGAGCTCTTCCTCCACTGGTAGATATTAGAGAAATTAAGATTAAAAATAGAAGAGTATTTAGAATATAATATAATATAAAATGCAATGCAAACTAGTTTGGTTACAGCTCAAATTCTCATTCTATCATTCACCCTGCCTCCATTACATATCTTTGTCACACAAGTTTTTAATCACCACATTTGAGTTATCATTGCAAAACGTTTATATACTGTATTTATTCTGTTTATACTGTGTATTCTATATACAGTACCCATCAAAAGTTTGTACACACCAATTGTAAAGTGTGTCCAAACTTACTGTACTATAATACACATAAATAATATTGCTACTGTATTATAATATACACATAAATAATATCGGCCGATATATCGGTATCTGGCTTTTTTTTATCGGTATCGGCATCGGCGCCCAAAAATCCATATCGGTCGGGCTCTACAGTGTTTGCATTATATTGTTCTGTCTTTTACTGCATATGATAATTCATACTCAGAAAGTAGAACTGAAGTGACATTCATTATATGATGATTGGTGTTGGGTTGTCACGATTCAATATCGGGTTAAATTAAATTCCGGAAGTGGCATGGGGGAGTATCCATGAACTGCATTATTAGATAGTTTTCTAAGGCTGCACATATATTTAAACAATAAAGAAGTCATAAAATACCATAGCATAGTGCTTTATTGGTTTATAAACCAACATTAACAGGAGAATACATCGATATGTTTCGAATTTCAAAATAAAAGTTTAAACCCTTGCTCTGAGTTTGGATGTTCTTGTTAAATATGTTACAGTGGCTGTAGCATTTCTATTGTAAAAAAAAAAGTGGCCAAATATTATAGATTAAGTGGACATTTTAAATGTTTTTGGCCAATATTAAACATTTTTTATTCTCTTGCAGTCAAGCAAAGATCTGCTACTGGCGTTTTCACGCGACTTCCTCAGTGGTGAAGGCATTTTGTCACGGCACCTCAGCCACTTGGGCCTAGCAGTATCCCATGTTCAGACTCCTCTGGATGAGTTCAACTTTGCTGTGAAGAATCTTGCTGTTGACCTGAGATGTGGCATTCGTTTGGTGTATGTTTGATTTTTTTTATTTTTTATTTTGGCATGTTTATTGTTCAAGAATCAGAATAAAGTGTCATGGCTGTTGTGATCCTATCCAATGTTTAGAATTGACATTTAAAAAAATAAAAAAGCCCTAAATCCCTATGTTATATAAATATATCTTGACTTAATGTTTCTTTATTAATTTTCAGGCGTGTCATGGAGCTCTTTAATCTGGACTGGACTTTATCTAGAAAGCTGCGGATACCTGCTATTAGCCGCCTGCAGAAAGTGCACAATGTTGATGTTGCACTACAGGTTCTGAAAGACAAAGGTGTTGACCTTAAAGATGATTATGGTGAGTGATTTATCTAGTAATTCTTTATGAAACGCTTCATAATCTGGACAAAGCACTAAATTTGTCCTCAATTTTCTTGAAGGAGCGAACATCGACTCCAGAGACATTGTGGATGGACACAGGGAAAAGACCCTAAACCTCCTGTGGAAAATCATATTTGCCTTCCAGGTACTTACCTGGGCTGTGTACCATCATATTGTCTAGCACATTTTTTGGGATAAATCATTAGGATAATTGATACTCATGTTTATCTTCTGAAGTTGTATGCGTTTAATGTGTATTTCCTTAAATATTATGATACTTTTGTCATAGGTGGAAGTGCTACTTGATGAGAATCAGCTCAAAGAGGAAATCAGTTTCCTCAGGAAAACCTGGAGAACAAAACAGAAACTGGCTTCAATAATGGCTAACAAAGGTGTTGCCGTGACAAGAATGAAGGCAAGACAAGCATTTGAACATCCCAGCCAGAAGGTGACACTTCTTCTCGACTGGGTCAATGCTGTTTCTGAGTTCTACAATTTAAAGGTAAGTCACAATACAGAAATTGTTTGCTCATGTATTCACTGTTATGTTGTTCCAAACCCATATTTTGTCTTTTTGGAATCAAGTATTGCTGAAAAAGGTGTAATAATTCTCCTGAAAAAGTTTGTATGATAATCTGCAAAGGATCCTTGTTTGAACTATATCTCTCCTCCATTATTTTTGCAGGCTGAAAACTTCACGGTGTCATTCTCAGATGGTCGTATCCTGTGCTACCTCATTCATCATTACCATCCTGCTCATCTTCCTGCAGAGAAGATACAACAGAGAACAACGCAGACCATAGAATGTGGCCATCGCGGCAGACTGGAGCTCAATAACTCCTCAAGTGACTCGGACTGCTCTTTTGAAAATTTGCCCACAATACAAACTGGTACTTTTTTTTTTTTTTTTTTTTTTTTTTTTTTTTTTTTTGAGCAAATCACAGAATTATTACTTTTAGGAGAACTAATCCTATAATAGTTTGGTAGTTTGTACAGTTTATCACTGTAAATGTCTTAGAACTGTTTGTTTTTTGCCTTAGGTTCAGAATCCCTGTCAGTGGACTACAGAGAGCTGCTTGAGAATGAGAGATGTAACTTTCATTTGGTGAACACTGCCGTGTCATATCTTGGAGGGGTGCCTGCTATGATAAATCCGGAGGATATGTCCAACACTATTCCGAATGAAAAGGTAAAAACATTTTATCCCTGTCCACTAGAGCTGCATTTTAGATAAATTGAGACTCATGATTTTTGTTTAAAATATAGATCACGATTCTGCCTTGACTTAGAGTAGACAACTAAACAAAATGCGGAAAAAATGTTCATTGCTGCAGTCTATTTCATTTGGATTATTATTATTATTATTATTATTATTATAATTTGGTTTAAATGAATGATTCAATGAGAATCCATGTTTTTGAAGGACTCTCTTGAATTAATCATTAATAGACAATTAAAATTATTCAATTGTCGCCACCTACTGGTGTAACAATGTAATTCATACAATCTTTATTAGAAGCGTCAAGTTACTTTCAAAGGTGATTTACTCTTATTTTGATCACTACCATGGACATCATTGTTCATATCCCGAACTATAAACTTTTATCCCAGTACTTCTGTTTTTCTAACACCGAAATAATGATACTGTGTGGTTGAAAATACTTTTTGTGAAGCTGTTTCATACCTATACATGACAACTGCTCTCTCTGGCTCAGCTGCAGTGCCAACGCAGATTTGAATGTTTACGCTGTGATTGTACTTGTCAAAAGTTTAATAGACATATCCGAATTGTTGTCATTTAGGAATAAAATCGCATGGGTGTTTGAATCGAGATGGCATTGGCAATCTTTTAACATTTAGCTTGTTAAGATTATCAGCAAAACTTACTAGTCGATTAAACTTTGAGGTTAAGTAAAAATACCTTCCATATGTATATTTAAAGCAACTGTGATTTACTTATTCCCCCCACAGGTTGTCACATGTTACCTCTCCTTCCTTTGTGCCCGTCTTTTGGATCTCCGCAATGAAACAAGAGCAGCCCGAGTCATCCAGGGTGCATGGCGGAGATACAAGTTACAGAAGGACATTGAGCTTATTCAGGTAAGAGTATAAATTATCTACCATGTCAAGCTGCTTGGAACTTTGATATGCTTAGATTTTTTTTGCCTTAAATTGATTATGATCTTCATGCACAGCAAAAAAACCTGGCTGCCACTAAAATCCAAGCCATTGTGCGGAAGTTCATCTGGAGAAGAAGAATGATACGACAGAATAAGGCAGCCATCAAGATCCAAACATTCTGGAGAGGATACAGTGCACGGGAAAAATTGAGAGTGCTGAAAAAAGAGAGATATTTTGCTCTTCAAAATGCAGCTGCAACTGTAATTCAGGTATGTTCGGGATTATGCCGTAAGTACTTTTGCTTATCTTGTAAAAGTATATGTAGTATGTTATTTTTATGTTTTGTTCATTTAATTTCTTTCTTGAATGCGGTTAAAAACGCCTACTGTGGCTAGGCCTGTCACGATTATGAAATTTGGCTGACGATTAATTGTCTAAAAAATAATTGCGGTTATGGCGATTAATTGTCAGTTTTAGGGCTTTGACGATTAATTGTCTGTGTTAGGGCTTTGGCGATTATGCCGATTAATTGTCTGTTTTAGGGCTTTGTGCTTCATTCATTAAATAATTGTGATAAATTTAATCCTTTGTAAATTATCATTTTGGTTAGATCAAATAATCGCGATCAGACGGTTATTTAATTATCGCGACAGGCCTAACTGTGGCTGAAAAAATCAAGCACTGTTTATTTCATTTGTATATTATGTTGTGTATATGTAATGTATATCTTTGTTCTTATTTTTTAATAACAAAGAAAATAATGACAGATTTTTATCTTCACCACTTTGGCCTAAATGTCTGCCATTCTTTTTTTATTTTATATTTTGTTAGCTTGTGAGGCTTTGTTTTTAAAATAGGAACATAAGCTTGGTAACTTTCAAAATAGTAAAACCAACATGAAAAACAATCGTGATAAAATCATGATATTCCTGAAAAGAATCGTGATATTTTTGTCATATCCCCCACCTCTAATTATTAGTATATAATTATGGTTATACTTCTAATCTTAATTTGCATTTTCTTAACAGAAAACATACAAAGCTTGGAGGGTTCAAAGTCTCCAGAAGAAAAACCGTGCTGCCTGTGTTATCCAAGCAGCTTTCCATAAATGGCATACAAAAAAAGTTCTGGAAAAAAACACTGCAGCCTTGCGCATTCAAGCATGGTACAGAATGCAGTGTTGTAAAACCCAGTACCTGGATATGAAAAGGAAAGCAGTCTGTGTTCAAGCATGGTTCCGAGGTCACCTTCAAAGATGCAAGTTTCAGGCTTTAAAGAAAAGGCACGATGCTTCAATTGTCATTCAGAGTGCATTCAGGGCCTACCTTGTCAGACAACAGATATCTAAAATGGAGCGAAATGCAGTCTTGATTCAGAGGTGGTTCCGAGCCTGCGTGCAAAGGAAAGCAGATCAGAAGAGGTTTTTTGAGATTAAATCAGCAGTTCTGGCTCTACAAGCAGCTTTCCGTGGATGGAAGGTCCGTAGATCTGTGGCTCACCGCCACCGAGCTGCACTTCTGATTCAAACTGCTTTCAGGCGGTTTATGGCTCAAAGGCACTTTTTGTGTTTGAAAAGATCAGCCATTGTTCTGCAACAGATATACAGAGCTAAAGCATTTGGAGAAAAGTTACGACAAGAGTATATGGCTCTTAAATCCGCTTCAGTGACTGTTCAAGCAATGTGGCGAGGACGAGCTGAGCGGAAGAAGATCAGTCAACTCCACAGATTTGCCACAATCATTCAGTCAAACTATCGTAGATATGCGGCACAGATACGGTTTTTGGAAATGAAACGCGCTGTCATAGTCATTCAAAGATGGTACAGAGCCTTCAGAGATGGACAGAAAGTGTACTTGGAATACACTGAAATTAAAAGAGCAGCCATCGTGCTACAGAGTGCTTATCGTGGCAAGAGAGTAAGGCAAGAATTGCAGAAGAAAAACAAAGCAGCAACTTTGATTCAGTCTGTGATAAGAGCACATAGTTGCCGCCAGCAGTTTTTAGCTCAAAAACGTGCTGCTGTTGTCATTCAGCGACACCATCGCGCTTTTGTACTTGGACGGTTGCAAAGAAGCCATTTCGTCCATTTGAGGCAGGTGACTGTAACTCTACAGGCCATATATCGGGGGTCCAAAGTGAGACAAAATCTGAGACGAGAGCATCAAGCCGCTACTATCATTCAAGCTCAATTCCGAATGCATAAAGTACGTATTGCCTTTATTGCTGCGAAGTGCGCTGCTATCATCATACAGCAGCAATACAGAGCCTACAAAGTTAGCAAATGCATTCAAGCTAGCTACTTGCAAATGAAAAATGCTGCTGTAGTTATTCAGTCAGCATGCAGAGGAATGAAAGTTCGCAACTACTTACGAAAATCGCACCAAGCTGCTACAGTGATTCAGGCACATTTCCGTGGACATTCCCAACTCAAAAAGTACCAGAGACAACAGTGGGCCGCATTAGTTTTACAGCGGCGATTCAGGGCAATGATGACTAAAAATGCTGTTATGAAGCAATATGGAGCCGTAAAAACAGCTGCCATATGTATCCAGTCAGCTTTCCATGGAATGATGGTAAGAAAGGAGATTGCAGAAAGGCACAAATCTGCAAAAGTTATCCAGAAGACGTATAGAGCGTACAAGCAACGTTGTGATTACCTTGCTCTCAGAAATGCCACCATCTGTATTCAGCAACAGTACAGAGCAATTGTAAGTGCAAGGGAACAACGTAAAAGGTATTGCTCCTTGCAAGCAGCTGCCATCACTTTGCAGTCTGTGTACCGAGGGATGAGACTAAGGAAAGAAATTGATAGAAAGCATGAAGCGGCCACTGTGATTCAGGCAATGTACAAAATGCACAGAACTAGAGTGCCATTCCAAGCAATGAAACTGGCTTCATCGGTCATACAAAGGCAATACAGGTGCCATTTACTGAGAAAAGAGGCAAGAGATAACTTTTTAAAGCTGCGGCAAAGCGCAACCGCAATTCAGGCTATTTACAGAGGAAATCGTGCACGCCGTGATATTGCTAGAATGCATTTTGCTGCCACGGTCATTCAAAGGAAGTACCTTACCCACAAACAAAGGAAACACTTTTTGTCCATCCGAGCAGCTGTAGAATTCTGTCAACGACGCTATCGATCCATTTTGATAGCTAGACGTGTTCGGAGAGATTATTTTGCTAAACGCCAGGCTGTTGTTGCAATCCAGGCAACTTTCAGGGGAATGCAGGTCCGGCGACAGGTCCGGAGAGAGCAAGAAGCTGCAACAATCATTCAGTCCCATGTGAGAAGGCACATCTTCAAGTTGCGCTTCCAGAGACTTCGTTGGGCAGTCTGTACTGTTCAGCAACATTTCAGAGCTAACAAAATGATGAGGCAAGAGGTGGCAGCACTAAAGAAGCGGAAGAATGCTGCTGTAGTTATTCAGTCAGCATGCAGAGGAATGAAAGTTCGCAACTACCTACGAAAATCGCGCCAAGCTGCTACAGTGATTCAGGCACATTTCCGTGGAGATTCCCAACTCAAAAAGTACCAGAGACAACAGTGGGCCGCATCAGTTTTACAGCGGCGATTCAGGGCAATGATGACTAAAAATGCTGTTATGAAGCAATATGGAGCCATAAAAACAGCTGCCATATGTATCCAGTCAGCTTTCCGTGGAATGATGGCAAGAAATGAGATTGCAGAAAGGCACAAATCTGCGAAAGTTATCCAGAAGATGTATAGAGCGTACAAACAACGTCGTGATTACCTTGCTCTCAGAAATGCCACCATCTGTATTCAGCAACAGTACAGAGCAATTGTAAGTGCAAGGGAACAACGTAAAAAGTATTGCTCCTTGCGAGCAGCTGCCATCACTTTGCAGTCTGTGTACCGAGGGATGAGACTAAGGAAAGAAATCGATAGAAAGCATGAAGCGGCCACTGTGATTCAGGCAATGTACAAAATGTACAGAACTAGAGTGCCATTCCAAGCAATGAAACTGGCTTCATCGGTCATACAAAGGCAATACAGGTGCCATTTACTGAGAAAAGAGGCAAGAGATAACTTTTTAAAGCTGCGGCAAAGCGCAACCGCAATTCAGGCCATTTACAGAGGAAATCGTGCACGCCGTGATATTGCTAGAATCCATTTTGCTGCCACGGTCATTCAAAGGAAGTACCTTACCTACAAACAAAGGAAAAACTTTTTGTCCATCCGAGCAGCTGTAGAATTCTGTCAACGACGCTATCGATCCATTTTGATAGCTAGACGTGTTCGGAGAGATTATTTTGCTAAACGCCAGGCTGTTGTTGCAATCCAGGCAACTTTCAGGGGAATGCAGGTCCGGCGACAGGTCCGGAGAGAGCAAGAAGCTGCAACAATCATTCAGTCCCATGTGAGAAAGCACATCTTCAAGTTGCGCTTCCAGAGACTTCGTTGGGCAGTCTGTACTGTTCAGCAACATTTCAGAGCTAACAAAATGATGAGGCAAGAGGTGGCAGCACTACAGAAACAGAGGAATGCTGCTTTGATTCTGCAAGCAGCTTATCGTGGCATGAAGTCCAGACAGACTTTGAAGCAAATGCATCAGGCTGCCACCAATGTTCAGGCGACCTTCAGAGCTTATAGTGCTCGTAAGAGGTATTTAGCCATGAAATGCGCTGCCATTGCCATTCAGCAAAGGTATCGTGCCGTAAATGCAGCGAAACAGCAGAGAAAGAGCTTTCTTGAAATGCGTCAAGGTGCACTTGTTCTGCAAGCATGTTATAGAGGTCTTAGAGTTCGGAGGAAACTACTACTACAGCGTCAAGCAGCTGTCTTGATTCAGTCTTATTTTAGAAGGCACAAAGAAATGGTTAAGTACCAGGCCATGAGGCTATCAGCTATCATTATCCAGAGCTATTACAGGTCATACATCCAGGCTAGAGCAGATCGGGAGAACTATCTACGTTTGAGAAAGTCAGCTGTAGTCATTCAAGCAGCTTTTCGAGGACACTCGTTCAGGAGACATTTAGCAGAAAAACAAGAAGCGTCCATCATCATACAGACTTGTTTCCGCATGTATCAGCAAAGGTCAGCTTTTAAGAGACAGCGATGGGCAGCCAGGGTTCTCCAGCAGAGGTACAGAGCTTTGAAGCTTCGAGACGAGCATTTGAATAGATACCAGCAGGTGAGGAATGCTGCTGTATGCCTGCAGAAGTCTTTCAGAGGGATGAAGGGAAGAGAATTGGCCAGACGGACCAAGGCTGCAAGAACCATCCAGTCCTACCTCAGGATGTCTGTCCAAAGACAGCATTTCATGAAAGCAAAGGCTGCAGCAATTGTTATTCAGTCTGCATACAGAGGCCATTGTGCCAAAGTTCAGCATGCTAGGATGCAAGCAAGCGCAGTGCTCATCCAGAAGTGGTACAGATCACGTAAACTGCTCCAGAAAGATCGGAATGGCTTTGTTGCTCTTAGGCAAGCTACGCTCACCTTACAATCTGCCTTGCGAGGAATGCTGGCAAGGAGGCTTACAAAAAGACGACAAGCTGCGATCAAGATTCAGTCTTTGGTGCGCATGCACATGCACCGCAAGCACTACGTGACACTCCGCTCAAGTGTCCTGAAATTGCAAGCTCGTTACAGAATGTTTGTGGCCCAGAGAAGATACCGTAGATTGCAGGCTGCAGCAGTTATACTCCAAAAGCGTTACAGAGCTCATAGGGCAACAAAGGAACAGAGGTGCAGTTACCTGAAGACTCTCCAAAATATAAAGATCCTTCAGGCCAGAGTACGTGGACGCATTGAGTACAGAAGATTTCAGAGATTGAGGGCAAGTGCCATCACAATTCAGGTAAACACTATGCAGTTGTATTCTGTCTTGTCCTTTATTTCAACTTGATTAACTTTGGAAATTCAACAGAAGTGATCAGAAGGCTTTTTATTTCTTGCCCTCAAACAGGCTCATTATCGAGGGATGATTGAGAGACGCAGGTTTCAGCAACTCAAGGAATCTGTTTTGGTTATACAGAAGCATTACAGAAGTTTCCATCTTTGCCAGAGAGAGCGTGCACAGTTTCTTCAGCTGCGCAAGTCTGCTGTTGTGATACAAGTAAGCATGCAACAACCCTAAAGTCACATTTGATACAGTACCAGTCAAAAGTTTGGAAACACTACTATTTTTAATGCTTTTGAAAGAAGTCTCTTATGCTCATCAAGCCTGCAGGTAAAAACAAAAAAAACAACAAAAAAAACAGTAATATTATGAAATATTATTACAATTTAAAATAATGGTTCTCTTTTTTAATATACTTTAAAATGTAAATTTTTTTTGTGATGCAAAGCTGAATTTTCATCAGCAAGTACTCCAGTCTTTGGTGTCTTATGATCCTTCAGAAATCATTCTAATATGCTGATTTATGATCAATGTTGGAAACAGTTGTGCTGCTTAATATTTTTTATAACCTGAGATACTTTTTTCAGGATTATTTGATGAATAAAAAGTTAAAAAGAACTGTATTTATTTAGAATAGAAATCTTTTGTAACAATATACACTACCGTTCAAAAGTTTGGGAACAATAACTATTTTTTTTAGTACTTTAATTCAACAAGAATGCGTTAAATTGATAAAAGGTGATGGTAACGATTTATATTGTTAGAAATATTTTTTTTGAATAAATGCTGTTTTTATGAATAAATGCTGTTAATGTTTTACTCATCAATGAATCCTGAAAAAAGTATTCCAAAAAAATATATTAAACAGCACAACTGTTTCCATCATTGATAATAACTGAGTATCAAATCATCATATTAGAATGATTTCTGAAGGATCATAAGACACCAAAGACTGGAGTACTTGCTGATGAAAATTCAGCTTTGCATCACAAAAATAAATTACATTTTAAAGTATATTAAAAAAGAGAACCATTTTCAAATTGTAATAATATTACTGTTTTTTTTTTTTTTTTAAACTGCAGGCTTGATGAGCATAAGAGACTTCTTGCAAAAGCATTAAAAATAGTAGTGTTTCCAAACTTTTGACTGGTTATATATATATATATATATATATATATATATATATATATATATATATATATATATATATATATATATATATATATATATATATATATATATATATAATATTATTATTATTATTATTATTATTATTATTATTATTATTTTTTTTTTTTTTTTTTTTTTTTTTTTTTTTTTTTTTTTTTTTTTTTTTTAAATCTCTCTCTGAATTTTCCCTGAACTCCTGTTACCCTGGTCTTGCAAAAAACCTGCTTCTGCTCTCAAGTTTCTGTTTTTATTTCTTGCACACTTTTGTTTTTCTGCTTATGTTTCTATTTGATAATGGATTTAAGTTTGTATATTTGATTTTTATGTTTGGTTTTTCTCTGGTTAACATCAGAAAGCATTTCGGGCTTATCAAACAAGGCGACGTGCCTTGCAAACACAGGCTGCCCTGAAAATTCAGTCCTGGTTCCGAGGATGCCTGGCTAGACGAAACTACATCTTGATAAAAGCTGCAATTGCAACAATTCGACAATGTATACAAGCAAGACGTCAACGTGCAAGGTATAAAATTAAAGGATATTTTATTCTTCGCTTCTGCTTTTAAATTGTCACAAGGAGTCACAACATGACTATTTGTCCTCCCTTCCAAGATTTCTAGCTGTACAGCACAGTGTCCAAGTCATTCAAAAAAGATGGAGGGAAACTCTGATTGCCAGAAAACAGCGTGTTGACTTCCTGAGGTTTAGAAAATCTGTGATATACATCCAGGCGTTATGGAGAGGTCAGAGAGTGAGAGATTCCCTTCAAAAGGTAACTTTTCTCTTTGGGGGAAAATCTGGGAATAAACATATTACCCACTCCTATAGTATATAATAAATGTTTCTGTCCTTAAGGGTGCAATTTATCTGTGCTTGGTCACAAACAAGCAGTCACGTTTGATTTATACTGACACCTAGTTGTGTAGATGTAGCATTACACACAAGTAAAATTTTGATTTCTGAGAAGTTGTGCTTTAAATATCACACTGTTTTGCAACCAGTTTGTGTAAATTCCGGTAAGCAGAATAGACTTGTGCAATGATGAAATCACTCAGTAAATACACACTACCGGTAACTAAAGTTTACCATTTGTAAATATAAAGATTCTGGGAAACTGTTTTCAAAGTCCATTTATTTAATCAGTGGTTGTTGACATTATACTGTGTAATTTTATCTTGTGTTGCCAAGCATTTCTTTTGGTCTGTTCGGCCTTGACTGGTTTATTTATTTATTTATTTTAATTTGGGTCAATTGCCCTGTTTAAGTTTTACTTTGACTTTCCAAAGAACCAATGAAGCTATAGAAACTATCCTATTGTTCACAATAGTATCTCAACATAAAAAAATGTTGTCTACCAACTCTTTTAAATCATCACTAAGCCTTAAGTCTATTCTTTATCACAGCAAATAACAGCTGCTGTGAAGATACAATCAGCTTTCAGAGGCTTTACCCAAAGACGACGGTATCACCAACAGAGAGCTGCTGTCTTAATTCTACAGCGGCGTTTCCGAGTCTTGCAGCTTGCCAAAGTTGAGGAAGAAAATCTAAGACGACGACACAATGCCGCTGTTTATCTTCAAGCTATGTGGCGTGGTTGGCTTGCAAGACAACGGGTAAGTTGGCATATGTACGAGTAATGTTATTAATAAGGTTGTGCACAAGTAATTGACTATTGAAGTACTCGTTCTGCAACCAGCTAGTTGGAGTAGATTGCTTAATGCCCATCCCTGATTCAGAGTTTCTTGAATCAATTGAGGTGGACTGAATTTGCTAAAAGTTACTAAAAGTTTGAGTATTAACTTGTTCCCTTTATAGGTAAAAGAAATGGCTTGTGCTGCAAGACGGCATCGTTTCACAGCTGCCGTTTACCATCATCTCTGCGCAGTACGGATTCAGAGAGCTGTGCGAGCGCACTGGGCTCTTACATCAGCCAAGAAGAAAATCTCTTCAGTCCTATACATCCAGGTACATTTATTCCTCTACATGTTAAAAGGAAATAATTTCTTGATTACATTGGGGGCTTTTTTTTTTTTAAATGGTGGGTGCCAGTGTTTTGCGTGCATTTGACCAATCAGCATACACTTATGCCACTGGTAGTTCCTGTTGTGCTGGGTTAGACCCTACTCTGAAGTAGAAGCTAATTTAGTTCCCCTAAAGGCGTTTCCAGAACTAAAATCATTCCAGTTCCTGTAGTGCAAACACGCCAAAAAGCGGGTACTTCCACCATTATTTCTTGGAACTATGTTAAGGTTCCTTGAGTGCAAAAACCCCTATTGACTGGAACAAACGCATGTAATTCCTTCAATAAAACACATTTTTCAATACTAAATGCAGTAAAATTACATTTACCCCTTCAACACAACTTGTATAATACTCTGGAGAACATTTCTCACAAAAATATATGCATCCTCCACATGTCCACTGGTTTTAAAGTCACTAATAAGATTTAGCATGACCAAGAATCACGCATGCATAATTAACCATTTTTTTTGTGCTGTTTTATATGCATCATAAACTTGGGTAAATTGCTTTAAAAAAAAGTAAATTGGATTTATTAGGCAGAGGTAACATCATGCAATAAAAGGTTAGCCACTAGCTTATTTAACATTTAGCCTAATATAAATACTCTTAATTTAACTGCATTTTCTCTTCCTCTCCCCAACTTTCTAGCAATGTTTTAAGGCAAAGCTGCAGAGAAAGAGATATCTTAAAGACCGAGAAGACATCATCAAGACCCAGAGGGCAGTGAGAACTTGGTTACATCGCCGCAACCAGGCTGCCGGTGCTATCCAGTGTGCAGTCAGGAAGCTTCTCCTTAGACGTCGCAAGGAAAAGCTACAACGTGGAATAATGAGGGCACAGGTATGGTGTCTTAAATTAAATGGTGTACAAAGAAAAGACTTGATACATAATGCATGTACATTTTATAACACATTGAATACTTGATGGTTGGATGACTAAAAAAGTATTTTAAATGGATAATGTCACTTAAAATGGAACATTTAGTATTTTACTCATCATTTACTGGTTTTTACAAACTTACTTACTTCTTTAGAACACACAGGGCGATGTTGGTCTTTTTCATACAATGAAAGTGTTTTGAACTCTTGCGATGTGATTAACTGTTTTAAGGCACTCTGGAGGGGTCATTGTTCAAGAAAACATCATGACACAAGCAAAGTCGTTTCCATAAGGCGACGTCTCGGGGAAGTAAATCAAAGGGTGAAGGAAGAGGACAAGCTGTGTAACAAGACTACAACAGCGTTGAGCTACCTGCTTGGACTTCAGAATTATGCTTACATTCTTGCAGCCTTAAAACATTTAGGTAAGACCCGTTTTTTAAAGATTGGAGATGGATAGGTTGTTTCATAAAATGTTAACTAACGTTATCTCTTTATGGTTAAAGAAACTGCCACCAGACTTTCACCAGAGTGCTGTGAACGTCTTGTTGAAAGTGGAGCGACTCACACCATCTTCACTTTGATAAGGAGCTGCAACCGAAGTGTTCCTTCAATGGAGATCATCACATTATCCATTCAAGTTCTTCTCAACCTATCAAAAGTGTGTTGCCTCATAATTAGGGCTGTTAATTAATAATTACAAATTTGTATCAATTACCTAATATGCTGATTTATTAACTGCATATTGCAATATTTGCTCAGCAAATTCAGATTTTCTTTTTTTCATACTTTTCAGTACAACAGAACCATTGATGCAGTTTATGATGTGGACAACTCTGTAGAAACCCTCCTGGATCTTCTGCAGATCTACCGGGAAAAAGCTGGAGACAAGGTTGCAGAAAAAGGTTGCTGCATCTTCACCAAAACTTGTTTTCTCTTGGTTCTCTTGGTCCAGGATGAAAGAAGAGCAATGGTGGGTGTTTTCTTAATAATAATTATTATAATTTTTTTTTTATATATATATAGGGGCTTTAAAAGTTGCTTCTCAAAGCGCTTTTACAAAGTTAAAATAAAATGCATTGAAATAGGAAAAGACAAAATAAAACATAAAAATCGCATAAGCTAGCCATAAAACAATTTGTTTTAAGAGAAGATTTAAAAACTCTAAAAGATTCAGCATGTCTAATCTAAGAGGGAAGAGAATTCCAAAGTTTTAGAGCAAAAGAAAAGGCCCGCTCACCCATAGAGCGCAATTGAGAACAGTTAAAAAGCCAGAATCGAAGGAGTGGAGATGTGTATATAGTGCATAGGTCACAAAATTCCTATATTTAGGCAAAGTTCGTAGGTGTCATTTGCTAAATAATAGTTACTTTTTAGGTTCAGCAATTTGTAAGCAAGTGTACCTTCCACTCCAGCAGCAATCTTGCGGTTATGTAAGTCCTGGGCCGTTATGTAAGTCCTGGGCCTTTAATCTTCGGACAGCAGTCCGAAGATTAAAGCATAATTCCGCATGCAATAAGGTGAATAACAAGAGGGGATTTCAAAAGCTCCAAAACCCTGCTGACCACTCAAAATAGTCAGATAAACATTTAACAAGAAGTAAAAAATAATAATAATTGGAAATGGGTTCCAAAAAATTTAAGCTCAGCTTAAACAAAGTTAAAAAAAAAAAAACAAAGCTGAAAAAAAGTTACATATGCTTAATTTGTATTGAACTTAGACCATTCCTTTAGCAAATTTCATGAAAATTGTCATGAAAGCTTGCTCAATATCATTGCATTTCATTGTTTGAATGCTCTTTTCAAACAGGAGGTCCGAAAGCTTCCCAAAGTTTCGGATCGCATTCGTAGCATCTGCCGACTCACACTTCGAAAGTGCAAAATGGATGCTGAGAGAAACAAAGTCAAACAGAAAATGAACTCATCTCTCAATGGAAGTTTCCTCCTCCAAGCCACCCCACGGAGGTCAAAACCAGTGAGCAGGTATGCAGTTATCTGCTATCTGTAAAGCTTTTTGGCTTAATTTGTGTTGTAAGATACTGATCCCACCAATCTTTTGATTTCCCTCAGGTTTGCTCCAGACTGGGTTCTACGGCGTGACAAAATGAAGGACATCGTGGATCCTCTTTGCGCTATTCAGATGCTTGCCAACGCTCTGGCCCTTGTGCCTTGAAAATATTGCAGCAAGAAAAAAGTTATAAACTTGTGTGCCGCCAAAGTGTTTCATTGTTGCTCAAAATAGTGCACCCTGTTGGCTTTGTAAATATTGTTTATTTTTTATTGTGTATATATTTTTATTGCTTTGTTTTATCTCTAAATATTGTGGATGATGACTTTTCTTTGCACATTTTAGGGGCTGTGCTGTAAGATGGCACATGTTTGCTTTGAGATGCTGTAAATAAAAGAAGTTCAGTTCGGAATTGATATATTTTAATGTGCTGTATTTGAACATTAAAAATAACCACAGCTTTTCATATGTCCTGGTGCCATATTTGACTGAAATAACGGTCTATAAGATTAGAATATAAGTCTATAAGTATAGGCTACTTACTTTTGAAAACCTGTAGTGTGTTTTTATATATATATATGTATGCGTGTGTGTGTATATATATATATATATATATATATATATATATATATATATATATATATATATATATATATATATATATATATACATACTGAAGTTGCGATAGCCTAGCCTTTTCCTTTCCCATTGTGACAGATCCAAGGGAACTTGCTTCTCCAACAACACTCATGAACTTCCCTAACTTCCCTGTCACCTTATTGAAGTGTGTTCCACTTTGTCAAGTGGGTGGGGTAAGTTTATGTCCCTCTTCACCTCTGATCCCCTTTTGACTGAGGGAGCGAGTCTACTCCAATGTGCACTTCAAAAATCTCTATATCCCAAAAGTCAACTTGATTGGGACGTCAGCAGATCGTGCTTAACTGTAGTGTATGATATATGCATGATTGTGTATATGTTGAGATTTAATTGTATACTTGTAGCTACAAAGAATGTTCACAGACTGAAGTTTATACTATTGATATTTTTTCATTTGTGTAATTTTATTTTTCTCCAAAAGATATACCTATAGGATTTTATAGATTTTCTCTAACACCTTCTATGCATATATAATGGTGCATAAAACAAATTTATAAGTAAAAGGGGTTTAAATAATAAATCAGTTGAGTTATCAAGGGCTTAGTACGTTCCAATTAAATCTTATGCACGAGTTCCGCCAGTAGTGGGCACTCGTGCAACGTAACTCGAATGTCATCTGAATCCGAATCCTAAACATGACACGGACAGACATTAGACAAGGTGAAATAAATAATTGGCTAATTAAAGACAAAAGGGAAAATGTTTATGCAAACGTTTTATTTGCCACATTAAGTTGCAGTGACATACAGCTTTGTGTAGGGTGTACCAAACATCATCTAACTCAACAGGTTTTAACACACACACAACATTATTTATCAGTGCTTTTGGATTTTTGTTTTTTTGTTTATTATTTTGGCAAATTAACAAACTTTGTCTCCAGCAGAGTGTTGATGTTATGCACACTGAGGCAGAGGCATCACTCCATTTTTACACATTTGTCTTAAGGTAGTTACGTCTTTTAAGTATTTGCCTTTCTGACATGAAAAGGAGATCATGTCCTCGTGGTGAGAATATCTTTTCCCGTCCATGCCATTGCAGCTCTATACCTCTTTTATCCATTTCCTCCACCGTCACTGAACAAGGCTCTGAAACAAACATCTCACTGTCACTTTTACAATATACATTCATTGATTCATCAGCACAGCCTACTTCAACTACAAGATTAAGATAAAACAACAAATGTACAAAAAGTAATGCTGTGAGAAGTTTGAAAGCTTCACACATCTTTGGTAAAAATGGTGTAGCATGTCCATACTTAAACACGTAGAATATCCTTTTCATTCGCCTTGCACACAGGTCAAGTAGGGGGAGCCTTCCATTGTGAATTTATTATAGCACTTTTATTCAACTTTCTCCCCATAACTGTATTCCTTTTTTGGTATTTCTATTGTATCTGCATTTTCCTGGTGTGGTGGTGGTGGCCCACATTCAGTTCTCACTGAAGGCAAAACAAAGACCTCTCTTTATTTTTGTTTGATTTAATTTTTTTAGGCAGTATTCACTCAGCCAACACTTCATTAACGAATCTCAATATTATCAAGATGTATTTTTATGGTGTTAAACAACAGAATACATTATCAATTTAATGCACAGAGATAAATAGAACAGGCTTTAAAAAAAAATGACCCTAATGACCTGTGTTGAAATACTGATTGCTAAAAGTTGGTACAAGGGTTAACGTTTTGTTCAAGTCTCTAATGTTAATATGAGAAAGCACATCTAATATAAAAATAAGTTATTAGCACTTTACACAAGTTATATTTATAAGCTTTTACCCTATGTGGCCTTACTTTCACATTTTGGAAATGAACCACTCCATTTGACAGGCAAGTGATTTTTCTCCGTCCTCTCAAAATCAGACCTTGTCCATCACAAGATTTAAAGGAACACTCCACCGTTTTTTGAAATAGGGCTTATTCACCTTCTTTTTTTCTACATTTAGATAGGTGGGCAAATGCATTGTTTAAGTTTGACAGGGTCGGCACTAGCTTAGCTTAGCATAATGAATGGAATCCTTTGTTGCCAGCTAGCATGTCCTGAGTAAAAGTGATATAAAAAACAAAAAAAAAACCACCTAATTACTTCTTGTGGCCTGCGTATTCACAACGAGTACAAATAGTGATGCAGATTAACACTAGGCGATTTCCTATGCAGATATTGACTTGGGACTATATTAGGGGGAAGCACAGGCGAAGCACTGCTACTTGGGCGCAGAGATATCATGCCCAAGTAGCAGTGCTTCGCCTGTGCTTCCCCTTAATATAGTCCTTAATATGTAAGTCAATATCTGCCTAGGAAATCGCCTAGTGTTAATCTGCATCGCTATTTGTACTCGTTGTGAATATGCAGGCCACAAGAAGTAATTAAGTGGGTTTTTTTATTTTTTATATCACTTTTACTCAGGACATGCTAGCTGGCAACAAAGGATTCCATTCATTATGCTAAGCTAAGCTAGCGCCGACCCTGTCAAACTAAAACAATGCATGCACTGAGACAAAAATGCATTTGCCCACCTATCTAAATGTAGGAAAGAAGGTGAATAAGCCCTATTTCAAAAAACGGTGGAGTGTTCCTTTAATGTGTGTCCAGGTATGATTGCAACTTCAGACTCTATGATAATTTTCCCTGTGAGGTTTGCAACACATACCTCTAAACAGAAACAAGAAACACAGAAAAATCTGGTCAGTTTAGTGTCCCTGGCCTTCACATCAAAACAAATCTTGGTCCAATCAAAAGCTCTTACTTTCTATGTCTTTAGGAAACGGCTGCTCCATTCTCCATTTGATTGACAGGTGATTTCTCTCTGTCCTTTTAATTTCAGCCCTTGTCCATGAAACTATTAACTTGTGTCCAGGTTTGAACTGACCCTCAATATCTGGCAATCACTCTATTTTTATGTTGTTCTCTGTTGTATTTAGAAGCAGTGTTGGGCAAGTTACTTTTAAAAAGTAATTAGTTACAGTTAGTTACTTCTTCCAAAAAGTAACTAAATTAGTTAGTTACAAATTATAAAAGTAACTAGTTACTTCAGAAAGTGACTATTGCGTTATTAGCGTAACACTCATATTTTATATTTTGGAATTTATTGTACATGAGCTCTAATTGAAAAAGCAACAATCACTGTAATCAGACATGCATATCATTATTATTTGTTTACAAGATAGTAATGAATGTTTAATTTGTGTTTCAGTGTGTTACCTTTTGTTGGTTAATATATAGAATTGATTCAATTGCCTACCAAATATGTGGTATTTAAAGACTCATAACACAAATCAGTGCAAAGATTTCTTTAGTATTAAACACAAATTGACAAAAAAACACTAATTACCTGTTTTCCAAAAGACAAATTCATAAACACTCTTAAGACCGGTTGCAATATGAAACTTTGAAGTCTGTAATGTAGATGAAAGCAACCTCCCCCTTTCCTTCCACCCCATCAAACAGGACTTTTGTTCCTGGGTGACCCTGTTTTTCTTCTTCCTCTTGTTTGTGTTAATATTAGATAAAGTTCAATTTAATTCCCTCGATAACATTTGTAAAAAAAAAAAAAAACATTTAAAAAATGATTTATTTACTTACACTTGTCAAATGAAGTGCAGTCTGTCTTGATTTAATGTGAACATTTTTCATGGATGGAAATACTTCAATCTTACTTCAAAATAGATTCACATTATAAATGTTATAAAATGTTTCATATGGGTTGTTTAATGAGTAAAATAAATGCATTGACTTAACAGTATCTAGCAAAAATCTAGGTTATGTAAGACTGAAATAACTGTAAGACTTGAGAAATTAGATAAATGCCAGGCAGTCTACTTGAGACCCTGAGAGGACAAAGGACCTCTCTGGAAATTAACGTTTGAACTCACCCTTGTGCACTATCGAGACGAAAGTCTCACCTCCGAGTCATCCTAATCTACATTTCATTCCCTCATGCCCCACTCCTTCTGTGAAGATCACCAAAAACTTACCCAAGAATCTAAATGATTTCATGTGAGTAATTATCGAGTATTACACAGGTTTGGTATCATTTGAAATGTCTCAGTGCGACTGGTACAAATGTCTCATATCCAAATAAGTAAAACAAAAGGTAATAAGGTTTTTAAGAGTTTATAGATAGATTCCTCTTCTCTTTATTCCAGAACATTTGATGTTTTGTGTCGATTATCTTTGAATTGATTATGAAATTGGCATGATACATTTACCTGACATAATAAATTATTACATTTGATTATTCTAATTGACTTTGACATTATTTTCATTAAAGAGTTAAAAAGAATAATCAAACATTCGCTCACATTTAATGATGCACAGATATCATTAAAACCTTTTTATTTATGGAGTCAGATAAAATAATGAGAGAATATATATTCAAATGGATTGCATTTAATCCAATACTTTGCCTCGAAAAGACAGTAACACGTAAAGACCTTCCACGCTGGTCGGATGCCGGCTTTGGGCCGATCGAGCGTGTTTACAGTTAAAAGGGCTAATATTATTCACATGCACATTTTAGACATGCTATGATACTACATTTAGTATCTTTCTTGCAAGAAATCCCAAACTGAATTGGGAAAAAGAGTTTTATTTTTGATTTGCTCCATTTGTTTTTTATCAGAAGTACAGCTGATGCATCAGTGATGTTCTATTCTCCTTGTCACACACACTCAGGCAAATTCATCACTCCATCATTACAGTATTGTATTACGGGGATACTGCCTATTAAATATTTGCCCCTCTGACATGCAAAGCTGATTCTATCCCCATCTGGTGAGAATATCTTTTCCCGTCCAGCCCATCGCAGCTCTATACCTCTTTTATCCATTTCCTCCACCGTCACTGAACAAGGCTCTGAAACAAACAACATCTCACTGTCACTGTTACAATATACATTCATTGATTCATCAGAACCAGAACAACTACAAGATTACATCAAACTTACAAATAATGATAAACAAATACAGTAAGAAAAGCCTAACGTGTCTTTGATGTATGGTTTAGTGTTCATACTTACTCAAACACTTAATATTCCCTCTCCATTCGCCTTGTTCACAGGTCATGTATTTGGAGTAGGGCTGACGCTGAGCCAGTGTGTATTTATAAAAGCAGCTGTATTCAACTCTCTCCCCTGAATTGTATTCAGGTTTTGTCATTTCTGTTGTATCTGCAAAGTCTACTTTTGGTGGTCGCTCACATTTCCCTGAGGGCAAAGACATTTTTTTTTTTATCTTTTAGACTTTTTTTTTTTTTTTAGATCAAGTAAATGTGGAATTAATACATCTCAATATCAGCCACATGAATTTTTTTTTTTTTTTTTAAACAGTCTTAAACAACAGAACATGTTTTTTTATGTACATCATGAATATGAGAACATAAGGTCATTTTAATTAAATACTTGAAGAAAATAACTTTCTGATTTGAAAAGATCTGGTGTGTATTTTCTATATAATATAATAAAAAATAAAATAAAAATAAAAAAAGTGGCTGCCTTTGTGGTAGAAAGGCTTTTTTTAAAAAAAAAATTGGTGCTACCTGCACTGTAAAAAAATCCCGTTGTTTTTACGGAAAAAACAAAACAAAAAACTGGCAGCTGTGGTTACCAGAACAATACTCTAAAAAAACACATCAAACCGTAAACATACTTACGGAGTTACATGTAAATTTAACATTTTAAACGTATATTTTACATTGGATTTCAGTAGTATGATACAATGATAATTTACCGACCTATTGAAGTATTAATATCTGTTTTGTACCATAGTATACACTGACAGACCATCAATCTCAGCAGTAATGAGAGTTACATGATTAATCATAGCTCATCACAAGTATTTCTTTCACAAGAAACTTAATATTAATATATAGAAGGTGCACAGTGTCATTCACACAAACATTAAACACCATCATGGTAACACACATGCAATTTAAAAAATACAATAAACATTAATTTAACAACATCAAATGTAACAAAACCCTAATGTACATAACCGATTATAAAAGAAAACTATGACGAAACAGTTATTTCAACAAAAATACATCAAATGTGAAGTGTCACGCAGGGAATTGTGGGAATGTCAATTTACGTTTTTTCACTGTAAATTATACAATGACTTGTTCGTTTTTACTTCCAAAAACTTAATTTAAATTTAACAGTATTTTACAGTAAAATGACATTAAATGTACCATTAGATCTATCACAGTTATTCACTGTATATAGTACTGAAACTTTCTGTTAACCAATTAACAGTTTTTCACTGTAGCATTTTTACAGTCTTTTACTGTTAAAAATCACAATCATTTTTTACAGTGACTAGAGAAAAAAGACAAAAAGGGGTTGTTGTCTTTCCTTTTGCCCAATAGGTATAGGAAAACTATGACACCCATAATGGACTGGACATGTTGCCATCCAAGGCCACTCCCACCAGTCTGACCAAAGTCAAATATATCCTTGTAAGAAATACTTCTTAGCAAACTTTTAGTCACAATAGTGTTTTGTTACCGTGTACAAAAATTCAAAGACTAAATGTTTGGCGGGAGTTATTTTCGTTTCCAGTGAAGGATCCAGAGTGTTGTAGGCAGTGGCTAACCTGGGAAAACCCAGACAAACTTCCGGCAAATTTAGATTTGCTCTGCAAGTAGTCTGGCAAAGAGCTCATTCAAGCAGATTTCTAATCCGTCCAAATCGAGGCACCAATCAGAAACGTTGAGGCGGGCTTTACACAATGACGATCGCTTGGTTTTAGGTCTATCCAATTGCACCCAGAGGCATTTGAGCGACGTCCGTTGGTGAAGCGCACCAACTTTTAAATGCATTATTATATTCAAATTGCAAACACACTACATTTCTCTCCGAAACGGTAGGAAATTAAGTTAGATTTAATAGAGGATTTTAACTGTGACAAGATGATTGACAGGGCAGTTTACATGACGGGATGCACGCGACAGATCCGTCCGATAAAGATGACGAAGTAGTATGTCTGAAAGCTTGCCTACTTTTTTGCTACACATTCAAAAGTAAATACCTTTTCTTCACAAAAAGAGTAAATACTTTTATGGCGTAGTGTAACTTGGGCAAATTGGGACGCAGCATATGGCTTTACATGATTACGATCGCTCTGATTGGTTTTATGTCTATCCAATTGCGCCCAGAGGCATTTGAGCGACGTCCGTTGTTGACACCCCTTTGGAAATGAGTTATTAATGAAGCTTTGCTAGACCATAACTCAGTTACTACTGAGAATGGTCTGGTTTTAACCAGACTAGGCAGTGGCTTAAAAATGGAGAGAACTGCAGCAACTGAAAATCTGAAAAACCTCACTGTCTGTAGTCTCCCTTTCAAACGGGATGACTACGAACACAGTGTTTAAGGTCAAACGGAGGGGAAAAACTAAAAAGAAACTGCTATTTCATCAGTTCTGTCCAACTCCCTGAAGGAATACACTGTCCCGTACAGAAAGCTGTTGCCATAGTGTTTCATTTGTGCCATAATGCTGTTAAAAAGTAGACAATACAAATTTCAGTGATAAACCTACTCTTACAATGGCTTACAATGTGCTGTATATAGTTTACTTTTATGCAAAGCAACATTCAAGGGCGCGATGTGACTCACCTAAACAAGAGTCACATTGGTCTTTTCACGTGAAGGAAACGCTTGATGCCTTGCATGATTTTATTCAAAAATATACAGAATATAAATACTTAGGATGTTAAAATATGTTCTCAGAACTGTGCACTGATTGTTTTTGGACAGGTTATGGAGTCAGTCACAGCATATTTCGGCTATGAGTGAAACGCAGCGTGGCGGTCTGAGTTCCCGCGTTGAACATGATACAAGCTCCGCCACGAGATCCAGCGCAGTTACGGTGGAAACGGCACAAAAGAGACTGGTCAATTACAAAATGTTCTGGTCTAAAGGTTACATTTTTTACTTCTAAAAATTGTTAAACGAGCTATGTATTAAAACGATATAAAATATGCTATACTGTAAAATGTGATAGAAAATAAAGGAATTATCATGTCAACCAGTTGTTGTGTGGAGTATTTTAAAAATGTTTAGAGGATTTTAGTTAATCCGTAAACATTAATTCATGAAGTAAAAAAAGTATTATTAGTATTATTAAAAAGGAAAAGCCCATTATGCTGGGTTAAATCAACCAAATATGCTGGGTAAAATGAACCCAACATGTGTTCTGTCCTATATTTATGCAGCACTTGGGTTGAAAACAATCCAAATTGAATTGTTTTTAACCCTGTGTTTTTTTTAGATTGCAAACATGGTTCATTTAGCTACATATTGTAACAATACAAAGCGGGCCGATAATCGGTGAACTTGCACTTTAACATGAGCAATAGTGATGCTTGCAAAAACTAGTAAACCTGTGAACCTTACCTCCTACACATTTAGGAAATGGGACGTCCCATTCTCCAGTTGACAAGCAAGTGATTTCACTCTGTCCTTGTAATTCCGATCCCTCCCCAACACATGAAAGAGTTATTGTGTGTCCAGGTCTGATTGAAACCTCAGGCCCCGGGCGTCCGTCTGATCTCATGTTTGCTGGCAGGTTTGCGACACACATTACCTCTAAAGAACATAAAGATTTGATAAATCAAGCATCCTCCATGTGAACAACAGATCTATCATTGATCTGTCTTTGTCCAATCCAAGGCTTTTGCATTCTGTGGCCTTACCTTCACATTTAGGGAAAGGGCTGCTCCATTCTCCATTTGGCTGACAGGTGATTTCTCTCTGTCCTTTTAATTTCAGCCCTTGTCCATTGCATGAAAATATTAACTTGTGTCCATGTTTGGCGGGACCCTCAATATCAGGGGATCGCTCCATTTTTAAGTCTTCCACTGTTGTGTTTAGAGGACATGTTACCTCTAGAGCAGTGTTCTTCAACCCTGCTCCTGAAGGACCCCCAACACTGCATGTTTTCTTCACATGGGTTAATGAGCTGATGAGTTGAATCAGGTGTGTTTGATTAGGGAGAAAAAGAAAACATGCAGTGTTGGGGGTCCTTCAGGAGCAGGGTTGAAGAACACTGCTCTAGAGAAAGTAGACATCAGATCACATATTTATCCACAGAGAATAATTTATAAGTTATGTGGCCCAGTGTTTTGGATTCACTATACTACTGATTTTCACTGTGTAATACTGAGTAGTGGTTTAGCATAACTAAATTTTTCAATCTGATGTTACCTGCATTTTTGTGTTTGTGTTTTAGTATAAGTAAATATAGGCCTAATGCACCCTTTACACTCTTAAAAATAAAGCTTCTTTATTGACATCTGGTTCCATGAAGAACCTTTAACAGTCTTTTCTTTATAGTGGAAAATGGTTCTTCAGATTTTTAAAATGATCTTCACACTAAGAAAAATGGGTACTTTTAAGAACTGTTCACTGAAAGGTCTTTTGGGGAACCAAAAATGGTTCTTCTGTGAAAACCCACTTTTGACTCTTTAGTTTTTCTGAAGAAAATTCAAGTGGTTTATCCATGCAAAACCCGCTGTCACATTGCTAGTGCGTAACTATGTTCTTTCCTGGTCCAAGTCAAGAGAGACTTGCATGCCAATGAGTTACGTTCCAAAAAACGTGATGTAAAAGTACTGACAACTAATTAAATGCTTTTACATAATGTGACCTTATCTCTTACACATTTAGAAAATGGGACAAGCAAGTGGTTTTACTCTGTCCTTGTAATTTCAATCCCTTCCCAACACATGAAAGAGTTATTGTGTGTCCAGGTCTGAATGAAATAATTTTAGAACCACATTTGAATTTTATGCATGAAAATATAAAACCGTGTCCAGGTTTAACTGGACCCTTGAGTTCAAGGAATCGCTCCATTATTAAGTCTTCCACTGTTGTTTTTAGAGGGCATGCTCAGTGTCCTTATCCGGACTTATCTATTTATGAGAATATATGTCTTATTTCTTAATATACAATATCAACTATCAGACCTACAGTTTTTTTTCAGAGGTGAAAATCATATTAGGCTAGTTCACAAAATTAACTTTGCCCTACAACCACAATAGGCTATCTGGTACATTTTCAATCGCACCAGCATATCATATATTTTTTTTTTTTTACTTTTGCTGTGTAGTGTAGACTGAGGCTATAGTTAGTTGTTAATTAACTCACACTAGTAAGAGATAAAATAGGACAGCAAACAAAATCTTAAAGTATTTGCCAGTTTGGGACAGAGTTCATGTGTGCGTGTATTGAATGGTAGATGTTTTAATGAATAAAGCATAAAATAATGCATTAATTGTTTTATATAAATTACAATGATATTTTTTCAACATTATTAAAAAAAAACATTTCATTAGTTAAAACAAACCTTAAATATTTAAAGCATATATATTACTGTAGTATCTCTTCATACCTCCACATTTTGGATATGGGTTATCCCATTTTCCACTTGACAGGCATTCAATTGTGCGTTGGCCGTACATCTTCAAGTTCACATCTGTGCATCGAAAAACTAAGATATGTCCAGGTTTATAAGGTGAAACGGTACCTGGATGTCCAATTAAAATGTCAACATTGATGAGTTGTTCGCCCTCACATGTTACTTCTGTAGAAGAAGAAATACAATTCAGTCAATATAAAAAGATAGATGTTATAGTTTTACTGGAATAAAGAGCAGTTTAATTGTATCTCATATAAACTAATGGCATGAAAAGGGGAAAAAATGCCATAAGACATTAAACCCATACTGGAGTGCATATTTGAAATATACTTATGGTGTTATGCTATGATAGTATATTATTGATAAAATCAGTGATACTTCAGTTTTGTAATCTACTGGAATTTTAGACCCACATTTGGATTTTATGGAAAATGAACAAAAGCAGTATCAATTCATACAGGCATTATAAATAAACAATTATATATGTATATATATATACATGCTTTTTTTGTACAACATAAAACATGCTATTTTTTGTATTGTGTTACCTTGAGCATTTGTTGAGACATCCACGATCGTTAATAGAAGAAAGAGAACTCTCTTAAAATATTTCATTTTAAGCTGTAAAACATGAAATATTGCTTAGTACAGATTACAAGACTAATAAACAGTATCGACTGAACATGGAGTATTTAAAGAATTACACTTTCCTTATTTCCTATATATTTCTTTAGCACTAAACCTAAAATAGTATGGATGGAAAATTCTGATATTACCTGTTTTCCAAAAGATTTGTTCACGAACAGTCTTAAGACCAGTTGCGATATGAATCTTTGAAGTCTGTGTAATGTAGATAAAGGCAATCTCCCCCTTCCTTCTGCCCATTCAAACAGGACTCAGCTCAACCCCCAGTGATTAGGCTATATGAAAGCTTAACAGTGTTCTTTTATTTAAGGGCGAAATCTGTAATTTTGCATTATTTGAGACAATAATATGACTAAATAGATGTACTGCACAAATTCACTTTCCAATTAAACTATTGAGTTTGAATGCAAAAAGACTCACAAAAATGTTCTGAGCTTAAACAGCACAGAATTATAACTTGGTCTATGTGTGTGCGTTAATATTAGCTGGAGGTTTGCAATTGAATCTATTTAATTCTATTTGTGACCAAAATTTTCTCTTTAGTATGAATTCAATTTTTTTTTAATGTATTTAAAATAGACTTGTCAGCTCTGTAAGCATAGAAAACATGTCAATACAGATGTTTAATGAATATAAATATTAAAAGTTCTGTTATTTATGTATTATTGCTCCTAACTCATGGTCAGCATACATATAAATATGTCAGTGGTCACATTTGTAATCGGCAGGAATCCCAGAGCACAATTTCATTAAATGGCACAAAGTAAAGAAAGTTTAATAACTCATGTATTTCCTTACCCCCATATTTGCACATACACAGTTGCAGTGATGATTGGATGCAGTGCTGGGGTGCGTTTCCCGAAAGCATCGTTGGCCAACTATGGTCGCAAGTTCATCGCAATGTCCATTGAACTCTATTGGTAACGAGGGAACTTGCGACCATAGTTGGCCAACGATGCTTTCGGGAAACGCACCCCTGATCAGTACTCGGGTGTTTGGGAGCGTCTGTAGGAATCTGAATATATATATATACATACATACACACACACACACACACACACACACACACACACACACACACACACACACACACATATATATACACTTGATTATTTGCAGCTTTCTCTTCGGTCTTACAGGCTTTTTGCATTGTACACAAATGCTCACTTAGCTGGCATTAAATGAGTTAATGTCGTTTTCATACATGCATATAATGTTGCTTTTATCATTTATTTAGTTTTAATTGCAAGAATTCCCAAACAACAAAACTGACTTGGGAAAAAGTGTTTATTTTGATTTGCTCCATTTGTTTTTTGATTAGTACAGCTGATGCATCAGTGATATTTTATTCTCCTTGTCACACACACTCAGGCAAATTCATCACTCCATCTTTACAGAATTGTATTAGGGGGATACTGCCTATTAAATATTTGCCCCTCTGACATGCAAACTCGATTCTATCCCCATGTGGTGAGAATATCTTTTCCCGTCCAGCCCATCGCAGCTGTATTCCTCTTTCATCCATTTCCTCCACCGTCACTGAACAAGGCTCTGAAACAAACAACATCTCACTGTCACTGTTACAATATACATTCATTGATTCATCAGCACTACAAGACTACAAGATTACATCAAACTTACAAATAATAATAAACAAATACAGTAAGAAAAGCCTAACGCGTCTTTGATGTGTTCATACTTACTTAAACACTTAATATTCCCTCTCCATTCCCCTTGTTCACAGGTCATGTATTTGGAGTAGGGGTGACGCTGAACCAGTGTGTATTTATAAAAGCAGCTGTATTCAACTCTCTCCCCTGAATTGTATTCAGGTTTTGTCATCACTGTTGTATCTGCAAAGTCTACTTGTGGTGGTCGCTCACATTTCTCTGAGGGCAAAGACATTTTTTAGTTTGTTTTTAGATCACCAAGTAAATGTGGCATTAACACATCTCAATATAAGCCAGATGCCTTTGTATGGCCTTAAACAACAGAACATGTTTTTAATGTAATGCACATTAAAATTATGTGAGAATATAAAGTAATTTTAATAAAATGCTTGAAGAAAATGACTTTCTGCTTTGAAGAGATCGGGGTTGGATTTTTCAATATAATATAATATAATATAATATAATATAATATAATATAATATAATATAATATAATATAATATAATATAATATAATATAATATAGATCTAAATGAGACATTCTAAAGAAAGTTTAAGTTGCATTTATCCATGCAAAACTCGTCATCATGGAGCTAGTGCAAAGGTTGTTTTAGATGGTTGCTGATGAATTACATACCAAAGCAACTTCTTAGAACACAGCGACAGAAAATCTGAAAAACCTCCATGTCTGTAGTTTCCCTTTCAAACGGGATGACTATGAACACAGTGTTTAAGGACAAACAGAGGGGAAAAACTAAAAGAAACTGCTGTTTTATCAGTTCTGTCCAACTCCCTGAAGGAATACACTGTTGTGTAGAGAAAGCTGTTTCCATAGTGATCCATTTTTACCATAATGCTGTTTAAAATGTAGACAACCATACAAATTTCAGTGATAAACCTACTCTTATAATAACCGTTCTGTTAATAACCCTGTGTCGGTCCAACTGTTTGGGGGCGGGAATACAAAAATGCGGAAATACAATCTGATCTTTTCACAAAAGCCTTGGAGTTTTTATCGTCATCCAGCAGACTTTTGCTGATGAATAAAGTGGAATTTCTCTGTCCAGGTAAAACAGAGAAAGAGTAAACATTGTTCATTTACATATACTACAGACAATGTAACAATACAAAGTGGGCTGAAAATCGGCGAACCTACACTTTATTATGAGCAATAGTGATGGTTACAAAAAACTCGACTAGTAAACCTGTGAACCTTACCTCTTACTACACATTTAGGAAATGGGACGTCCCATTCTCCATTTGGCAAGCAGGAGATTTCACTCTGTCCTTGTAATTTTGTTCCCTTCCCAACACATGAAAGAGTTATTGTGTGTCCAGGTCTGATTGAAACCTCAGGCCCCGGGTGTCCGTCTGATCTCATGTTTGCTGGCAGGTTTGCGACACACATTACCTCTAAAGAACATAAAGATCTGATAAATCAAGCATCCTCCATGTGAACAACAGATCTATCATTAATCTATCTTTGTCCAATCCAAGGCTTTTGCTGTCTGTGGCCTTACCTTCACATTTAGGGAAAGGGCTGCTCCATTCTCCATTTGGCTGACAGGTGATTTCTCTCCGTCCTTTTAATATCAGCCCTTGTCCATTGCATGAAAATATTAACTTGCGTCCATGTTTGACGGGACCCTCAATATCAGGGAATCGCTTTATTTTTAAGTCTTCCACTGCTGTGTTTAGAGGACATGTTACCTCTAGAGAAAGCAGACATTAGATCACATATTTATCCACACTATTCTACTGATTTTCACTGTGTACTACTGAGTAGTGGTTTAGCATTACAATTACATTTTTGTTATACGGTATTGAGTTAAAGATGGAGAATACGTTGCAAGACAATTCAGACACAATAATTTGTTATATTTAACAAATAATATTTAAAACTCACTCTGGTATCTATGGTCCCATCCCCCCAACTAAGGCAAGACTTTCCTGCATTAATTTATATATATAAATGAACATGCATCCCAGAACATTGTGTGAATGATTTACTGTCTTGTGTAGTGTCTTTTAATTATATACAGTATATATTTTTTTGATACTGTGTATTTTATGATCGAACCAACGGTCAATGTAACCTCACCTACACTATGCTTGGTCTCTATAAATTATACTTGAAGATCTATACTTTGAAGATCGAAATGATCATGTATATGATATATCGATGTGATAACAAAATGTAAAATATATAATTTGGTATGCACTACAGGTACAAGAGGTACAAGAAAATATTTATTACGCCTCATTCTACATCCTGATCATCACATTACACAAATTTAGCTGCTAATGCGTATGCGAACATGTCCGTGACATCAGGAGCTTGTAAAAGGAAAAAAAGAAAATGACTTGAAGCAAAGAGAAGCCATGGGTTCTCAGCCCGTTATCACACACGAACATATATCACCAGCCACACCAAAAGTTTAACCACAGTGAAATCTTGGTAAGCTCTGACCCAGCAGAATGGCCAGTGAATGAAAGTGCTCGAGACTACTACTTACTTTTGCTTCAACAAACCTGAGCATAATATCTGAGACTTCTCTGCATCAGTTCGGAACAATTCATCAGTTTAACAAAGGAGCACTTCTACAGACGGATGACAAATGCAGAGGTTCTTCTGAGGGAATGGTTAGTGTATTCCCCATAAAATGGGCCTGTGTACTGCTACTACTGAAACAGCCTTTACTTCAGGATACCATGACTGGAAGAATATATTGAGTCGTTTATCAGAACATGAAGGGTCAGTGGAACATATCAATGCAGTGCTAGTTCATTCAACACGCTTGTGCGGTGCGTGACTGCTGATGCACGAATAGACTCCAGTTTTGCAAATGATGTTCTTGCATAACAAATACTGTATATTGGCGTCATATTATAAGGCGCATAATTGCCATGGTAAAATTTCCGCGGATTGCCTTTTTGTGGCGAGAACAAACAGCTTGCCTCACAAGAAATGGACATTTTTTGGGATGTCTTGAGTTGATCAGCGAATTTTACCCCCTGTTGTCCGAACATCTTTCTAAGCATGGACACAGAGGTTCTGGAAAACTATCTTTCTTCTACAATGTGTGATGAGTTTATTTGTGTCATGGCTGACACATTTTTACACATGATTTTGAGTGAAATGACAAGCACAAAGTATTTCTACTTGATTGTAGATTCTACTCCAGACATCACTCACACTGACCAACTTGCTCTGATCATTCGCTATGTCCAATAGGACAGTGGTGAACCTCTAGAGCCATACTGCAGAAAACATGGCAAACGAGCTCATTTAGGCCATACAAGAACATATCATTGAGTTGATGGATTGTCGAGACCAAAGTTATAACAATGCTAATAAGATGTCTGGCAGATATTCTGGACTTCAGGACAGAATTAAAGACGCAAATCCACTTGTAGAATATGTCCCATGCTCAGCCCATTCTCTAAATTTAGTGGGATCATATGCTGCCGAGACTACTACTTACTTTTGCTTCAGCAAACCTTTTTTTTACTTTTGCTTCAGCAAACCTTTTTTTACTTTTGCTTCAGCAAACCTGCTTTTGCTTCAGAAAAATATACCAAATTGCAAAATGACGAGCTGTACATGATCTTCATTGACTTCAAGAAAGCATTCGATAGAGTGTGGCATGAAGCGCTTTGGGCGATCTTGCATCACTACGGTTTGCAACCAAAGCTGATCGGTTTGTTGGAAGATCTATATAAACGAGCCGAGAGCGCAGTAATCGTGGGCCATGATACAACAGATTGGTTTAAACAAACAGTCGGGGTTAGACAGGGTTGCATAATATCACCAGATCCATTCAACCTGTATTTGGAACACATCATGAGACTTGCCCTAGACAGACAAAACATGGAAAATGTCGGAGCAAGTGTCGGCGGAAGACAGCTCAGCAACTTAAGATTTGCCGACGACATTGGTCTCATAGCTGAAACTCTGCAAAATAGCCAAGTATTAATCGACCACGTAAATGAGGAGAGCACCAGGTTCGGACAAGAGATCCACAATACAAAGACTGAATGGATGCGGGTAAGATCAACACCTAAAGTAGGCGAGGTAATTGAACAACAACACGTCTTGCTGAGAGGAGAACCGCTCACAGAAGTAAAGACCTTCAAGTACCTAGGAGCAACAATAGCTGCAAATGGAGACTGTATGCAAGATATTCGCATCAGAACCGCAACAGCGCTCAGTTCAATGGGCGATCTCCAAAAGACATGGAAAGGCAGAGGAATCAGCATACACACCAAGATGCGCTTGTATAAAGCACTGATCCAGCCAATAGCGCTATACGGCTGTGAAACCTGGACCCTTAAAAAAGCGGAAGAGAAAAAACTCCTTGTATTCTAAATGGCCGCCCTAAGAAAGATACTCCGGGTTAGCAGATTAGACAAAATCCGTAACGAGATAATACGACAGCGTACGGGGTGCCATCAAACGATTGTGCAAGTAGTACATGAGAGGCAGCATAGGTGGCTAGGGCATGTGCTGAGAATGAACGAAGAGCGTATAGCGAGGACGGTACTACAAGGAAAAGTAGATGGTAAAAGAAAACAAGGAAAACCGAAGACAACATGGATAAGATCGATAGAATATCGGACAAGTATGAGTTTACACCAAGCCTCAATTGTGGCACGGGACAGAAATATTTGGAGAGAACTAGGTGAACGTATTGGAGCCCACGTCGGACTCACCAGCTGAGTGCTGATAAGGTGTAGAAGAAGATGCTGCCGAGTACTGCATTGAAGCAACATCGTTTTTTGTGTTCGCTCAAATGCTGTTAAAAAAAAATAATTCAGCCTTAACAAAACGTTGGAAAAAACTCATGTCATACCATGTGAAGTGTGAAGGACGGACCCTTACTCTGAAAATCTTAACTGCCACTAGATGGTCAGCGAAAGCTGATGCGAGAGCTCTCAAAGTTGAATTTGGAGTAATCAAGGAAGCTTTGGAGAGTATCCATAACAATCACGAAAACCCCAAAAATGCACATTTATGGATAACCTGGAAACCACCATTTTATCTGTTGTTTGGGACGAAGTGTTTAACCGGGTCAATGAAGTAAGCAAAGCACCTCAGCAGGTTGACCGAGACCTGTGCACTGTTTCAGTTTTGTACAATTCATTGATCACTTTCATCGGTGAAGTCAGAGAAAAATTTGATACTTATGAGATGGAAGCAAAGGGGCTGGTTGCGACAGACTGCTACAAATCAAAAGAAAGAGAACAAAGAAAAGGATGTTTGATGAGTCTCAAGCATCCTGTGAAGTCAATATATCGTTGCTGTCGGGCGGAAACCTCCTATGTCCAAATTTGGTCAATTTCATATTTTTTCACAAATCGATGCTATTGTTCAGTCCCCACGTGGGCCTGTTACTTATCTAAAGTTTTGAAAATGACTTGAGAGCAAATCTCTTAACTCCATTGGACACTTCAACTGTCTGAGAATCCTCATAACTCCACCTCTTCTTCACTCCGCGGCGGGAGCCTCACGGCATTTTGTCTCCTCAAGATTGAAAATCGCAACGATTAAGAAATCCTCGTCGAGCAACACGTTAACTAGGATTTTATCTGTGTTAAACTAGGATATCAGTTATTGATGTATTTTAAATATCTACTTATTACTAGGCTTATTATTAGGCCTACTATAGGCTTATTATACATGTGCATTGACGTATTATCTAATATAATACTTGAATTGAATTAAATGTTTTGGATACCACCATTAAATTATTGTTTTTTATTATTATTATACTGACTCGAAGTTGGCACTGTGCATGTAAAATACCCAAAGTAGCAAGGTTTTTATTTATGGGAGAAAAAGGGCTGTCTACTGGCGCCAAGTAAGCCTATCTTTGGATAACTCTGTTTTTTAGACAATAACGAGTGAAAATATTTAGGTTAGAGACATTTGAGTAGGCCTGTTTTGTTAAAAATCGATAGCTGTAATGTTTCGGTGCAGAAGGAAGCCTGTGAGCCACGAAATTAAGTTTGCGTGCAGATTAGGCTATTTCCGCCTCATCGTTTTTTGTTTTGCATCACTTATAGCTCTTAAACCTTTAAAATAGAGTTTAGGAAGATGTATGTAACCACAGTCGTTAGCTCTGGTTAACTATTGAAGCCTTTCCTCTTGTCAAAAGGCTCAACGCGACCGCCGACTTTGTTTGCATGCAGATTAATTTCCGCCAATTAGACAGCCTAGTCAGTTTATCGTTTTATTTTGGTAGTGAATCACTCATAGCTCTTAACCATTTAAAATAGAGTTTAGGAAGATGTATGTTACCACAATCATTAGCTTTGATTAGCTCTCTTGTCAAAAGGCTCAACGCAACCGCAGACTTTGATGAACACTACGGGCAGCAGCGACGTCTGTGTCCGTTCCATTCTTATCAATGACAGCGTAACCTTGTATATCCCTGCTCCAAAGTCATAAATCTTGTATCTCCGATTAAACATGATTTTGGGGAAATGTTGTGTTAATGTTGGTACACAACAGTATATGATAGCAATATAAGGTATGATACCAACTTTAACGATACAATGTCTAATGACTCAAAAAATATGCGTTTTTTTAATTTCCTGAAAAACAATGGTTTTGGAGATGCGAGGATATATATATATATATATATATATATATATATATATATATATATATATATATATATAGATATAGATATATAGATATACTGTATATATATCCGAGGCGTTCCCTTTCTAGGGAACTTGCGCTGCATCGATTGATGCTGTGGGAACATCTTTACCCATGCCACCAAATCATGTGGTTTTGGGTTTTGTTTCATGCTTGTAGTTTTATGTCTTTTATTTTGAAATACTCATACTCTTGTTTCCTGGTCCCATGTCATTTGCTTCCCTTGATCCTCATATATGTGCCATGTGTATGTGTCATATTCTCATTGTTTTTTTTGTCATGTTTTTCTCAGTTCTGTTTTCTTATTGGTTCTCTGTCCTAATTGTTCACACGTGTTCCTTGTTTGGTCATTAGTCTCTGTATAAATAGCCCTCATGTTTCATTGTTCCTTTGTCTAGCTTTGTTCAGTGTAACCTGCTGTTGGTGATTGTTTCGGTCAAGTCTGCTCATGTCAAGACCGCTCATGTTCCAGTCAATTCTATGTTTTGTATTTGCTTACTTTGGATTAAATAAACTGCACACGGGTTCATTACTACACTCGCCTCCAGTGGACTTGCATTAAAAAACGTCAGCATGACGTCACATGAAGTCAGACTGCATCTCTACCCCTTCATTTATGTGAATCTCTGAACCAATTTTTTTTATTCCTACGCTGTATTTTACCTAGCAATATACAAAAGAATTTAATAAAATATATAATAATGAAAGAATTGCACCACAATATGAAATATTATAAAAGTGAATATATAATATGAACACATTAATATTAACTATACAAAAAAAAAAAAAAAAACTGTGATATAAAATCATGTATAATTAAAATATCACACCTGAAATCTTATAACATAGAATGAGTAATATTATTAAATAATAATAAACATTAATTATACAAAATATTTTGTAGCAATATTCAAAATAGTATAAACCAAAAATTATATACGAAGTCTTATTCATTTATAGATATGTACTATGCCTTTTGTTATATTAAATTTGAATATACCCTCTGTGGCCTTACCTACACATTTGGGAAATGGGCTGCTCCATTGCCCATTCGACAGGCAGGTGATTTCTTTCGGTCCTTGTAAAATCCGAGCATGACCAACACATGAAAATGTCAACCTGTGTCCATATTTGATGAATTCATCATAATCAGGGAGTCCCTCCACTTTCATGTTTCCCTCTGTCTTGTCTGGGACACATGATACCTCTAAAAAAGAAAAGAAAAAAAGTCTAGTTTCAGGACCTCAGATGGCAAAATCCATGCAGTAACCAATGCAGTTATATCAGGCTGTCCAGCCGCTTAAACAGGTAAAAATAATTTAGGATATTCAAAATATAACGACAACAATCTGATGTCACCTGCATTTTTGTGTGAAGTCAAAAAAGGAAAATATAGGCCTAATGCACTGTTTACAGTCTTAAAATAAAGGTTATTTAGTGACTTATGGTTCCATGAAGAACCTTTAACATCCATAGAACCTTTCCTTCACACAAAAGATTCTTTATAGTGGAAAATGGTTCTTCAGATTTTTAAAATTATCTTCACACTAAAAAAAGAAAAAGGGTTCTTTTAAGAACTGTTCACTGAAAGGTATTTTGGGGAACCAAAAATGGTTCTATGAAAACCCACTTTTGATTCTTAATTTTTAAGTGTATGTGACTTTTTCAGTACCTTCACAGGAAGGTATTTGATTGTCCCATCCACCATCCCGACATGTTCTGGTGTCAAATCGACTCATCATCTGGTAGCTTGACAAACATATCCATAAGATTTTTTTTTCTTCTTTTTTTTTTCTCAAATAGATCTGTCTAAATATAAACTTACATACTCACCCATCTCTGCAGATGTACTTGATGGTTGTTCCAAAAACAAAGTTGCTACCACTCACAATAGTGTATTGACCATTTGGAATATCTTCAGGCAGCTCACAGCGTTTGACTGATTGTGAATCAGAAACAAAAGATACAATTCAGAGTTCTGAGAAATCAGCTTTCGAAGTCCAAAGAAATTACATGATAATAAGTTACTCTGATTATTTTGAATGCATACAACTAGAGTTAAAGTATTTTTAGAGCAGTCCAATAATTTCTAAACATTGTGTGTGTGTGTGTGTGTCTTGTATACCTACGTGAACATTTTGCACCACGCAATTTAATCCATTTATTAATACTACACATGTAGGTGATTTTTTGTGGAGATGTATAGCCATGTTTGCAATTGTAGTCAAGTTTATCACCATCAGAGTAGTTATCTTTCCTTGAGCTTTGAGAAACTTCTGCATTCTCCTCCTCTGGGATCTCAGAGCAACCTGTTAGACAATTAGAAAATGACATCATTGCTGTCCTTTCTGTATGTTATTCATTTAAAATAGAAATGCCTTACCATTCTGTATCGATGCATCAACACTAAAGCACATCCAAACACATAAAATAGCAAAAAATGTATCTAATTTTCCAGTCTAGGAGATGAAGAAACTTCACGGTCTTTAACTTAGTTAATATTTGCCCGTTCTGGGCAGGACTTTTGTGTGCTGAATGATGTTTATTTGGGATCATATATGTGAAAAAGATGTAATTTCTGTTTTGCCTAAATAACAACAATAATAATAATGAAACATATCTAGAAAAAAGGTCGCACCACAACAATTACTTGCACTTGTAATTTCGGGGGCATATGCGACCAGATTGGTCTCAAGTTTGAGCCTTGTACATTTACATATACTACAGACATTGTAACATCAGCTGAAAATCATCGAATCTACACTTTAATATGAGCAATAGTGATGCTTACTGCTAATAAAACTCGACTAGTAAACATGCAAACCTTACCTCTTACACATTTAGGAAATGGGACGTTCCATTCTCCAGTTGACAAGCAGGTGATTTTTTTCTGTCCTTGTAATTTTGTTCCCTTCCCAACACATGAAAGAGTTATTGTGTGTCCAGGTCTGATTGAAACCTCAGGCCCCGGGTGTCCGTCCTCAGTGACGTCTGATCTCATGTTTACAGTCAGGTTTGCGACACACATTACCTCTAAAGAACATAAAGATTTGATAAATCAAGCATCCTCCATGTGAACAACAGGTCTATCATTGATCTATCTTTGTCCAATCCAAGGCTTTTGCATTCTGTGTCCTTACCTTCACATTTAGGGAAAGGGCTGCTCCATTCTCCATTTGGCTGACAGGTGATTTCTCTCTGTCCTTTTAATATCAGCCCTTGTCCATTGCATGAAAATATTAACTTGTGTCCATGTTTGACTGAACCCTCAATATCAGGGAATCGCTCTATTTTTAAGTCTTCCACTGCTGTGTTTAGAGGACACATTGCCTCTAGAGAAAGCAGACACTTGATCACATATTTATCCACACAGAAGCTTTTATACCTTATGTGGCCCAGTGTTTTGGATTCACTATACTACTGATTTTAACTGTGTACTACTGAGTAGTGGTTTAGCATAACAACTTACCTTTTTGTTATATGGTATTGAATTACAGATGGAATATACGTCTATCCCTAACAACTTTATGAAAAATTCAATATGGTTTCTTTCCTGACTAAGGTCTGTTATTTCATTTGATATGCCATATTTGCATTTTAAATGTTGCCTGCAAAAGAATATGAATATATGTATACTTTTAAATTACCGTTAATAGGAAAATATTCTGAAAACACCTTGGTTACGACTGTAATCTTGGTTCCCTGAAGAGGGAACGAGAAGCTGCGTTGATTGATGCTGTTGGAAAACTCTGCATGATTGCGTCATAGAGCCATGTGAAATCAGTCCAATGGTGTGACAAGATGACAGAGGTGGGTGATGTCACGAACCAGGAAACTATAAAGCATGCCCAAACAGTTCAAAGCTAGCTTCTAATATGCTGAAGTAAGTCCCCTGACTGACACGCAGGAAGTATAAATGGTTTAGTAGTTAGTAATGGTTTACTGGTTCCCCAGTACTTGACCGATCTCCTAACGCATTATAGTCCTTCTCGTCTTTGCAATCTTAAAATTCTGGTCAGTTGATAATACCTAGAATATCAAAATCGACTGCTGGCGGTATATCCTTTTCCTATTTAGCACCTAAACTTTGGAATAGTCTTCCTAGCATTGTTTGAGAAGCAGACACACTCTGTCAGTTTAAATCTAGACTAAAAACGCATCTCTTTAACCTGGCATTCACATAGAACATTATACACTTCTATTATTCAAATCAGTTAAATGATTATTAGGCTGCATAGATTAGGTCAGCCAGAACGGGAGACACTTCCTAAAACACCTGATGTACTTACAAGCGACTTGAATACTACTCACCATTAATGCGAGTTTTGGTGCTGGTTTTGTGCTGTGCTTTGTAGTCAATTAACATCCATTGTTTCAACGACGCAGATTCAGATCGCTTCATGAATGTAAATTCGTCTGTCATGTAATTTTCAAACGATTTATGAATGAAAGATACGGGTTCACTTCACATTGTCCAATGAAATTTTAACTTGTTGTGCCTAGATGACGATTGGTCATGCACATGACAAACAGGCATCAATGAATTATGTAATATTTTAAAATATGTAATACGTGGATTTTTTTATTAAATCGACACACTACCTTTGATTACTGAAAAAAAAAGTTGAAAAATTGTTTGGTTTATTTCTTCTTGCCGTTGAGCCATAGGTAGGCAACTCAAATACCTATGGCTTTGGGGAACCAAAAATGATTCTTCTGTGAAAACCAACTTTTGGACCCTTCATTTTCAAGTGTATAGGTGACTTTTTCAGTACCGCCACGTGCAGTCCAATCCAATGAAATTACGTGATAATAAGTTACTCTAATTACGTTTAATGCATACAACTAGATTTAAAAGTATTTTTAGAGCAGACCACTGATTTCTAAACTTTGTTTGTGTGTGTGTCTTGTATACCTACGTGAACATTTTCCATCATGTGATTTAGTCCAATTATTATCCCTGCACATGTAGGTGATTTTTAGTGGAGATGCATAGCCATGTTTGCAATTGTAGTCAAGTTTATCACCATCAGAGTAGTTATCTTTCCTTGAGCTTTGAGAAACTTCTGCATTCTCCTCCTCTGGGATCTCAGAGCAACCTGTTAGACAATTAGAAAATTACATTGTTGCTGTCCTTTCTGTATGTTATTCATTTAAAATAGAAATGCCTTACCATTCTGTATCGATGCATCAACACTAAAGCACATCCAAACACATAAAATAGCAAAACTTGATCTCATTTTCCCCAATCTGTTAGTTTGTTCACTCTAGGAGATGAAGAAACTCACCAAACAAGGTCTTTAACTTAGTTAATATTTGCCAGTTCTGGGCAGGACTGTTCATATAGGGTTATTTATATCTGAAAAAGATGTCGTGTCTATTTTGTCCAAATAACAACAACAACAACAACAATAATAATAATGAAACAGATAATGAGATTTTAAAAGTCTGAGCGCTCGTGATAATGGACCCATTTTACATTTTTCAGGTTTTTTTTAAATTCATAGTAATAAATTCAAGTAAATCATCAGCAATTATCAACAATGAGTGAAAAGCGAATAAAAAAACCCCAGAAAATAGAAGAGAACAGAAGAAAATACACAATTTATTCAGCATTGCAAACCTATGAATCTTAAACATTTCATAGCTTTTGTCATTATTTTTTAATTTTTTCTCAATATATATAGGTTATTATTATATATATTTTTTAGAAATTACAGTTTGAATTTATTTATACAATGTAAAAAAAGAAATCAAAGTCTAAGATCACAAAAAAAAAAAAAAAAAAAAACTTTATTCGCAATAACCACTTGAGGGAGTTGTGTAATTTCTCTCTCCTGTGTGTGATGTACTCTAGCATCAAAACATTGACAAATGTGAACTGAGGACCCTTGGAACTGTTGTGGTAAAAAAGCACATTTTACATACTTTGCAAATTGAACCACGTTGCAAAGCAAATACTCTGTGCAAACATGAAGTGCTCTTTGTATGGGAAGATCAAATACAAATATCCTGGAATTGATGTTTTTGAAGGTAGATGAAGCAAGTCTTCTGCGATTTCACAATGTATTGATATCTGACCTCTTCTGAGCAAATCGTGTGAGGCTGATTATTTAAAATTAGTACGATTAAATTACACATTTTCTCTCCTGTTTGTCTGTCACCAGAGCTGCCCTTTTTATGTTACATGTAGCATAAATTAGAATGAAAAACATAAAAAATATTTTTTTTACATTTTGCATAAAATACAGTTTTTTACAATCGCTATGACAGTTTTTTCAATACATTTAACAAATTTCCTAAACTCTTAACGCACCAACACACCTAAAACACACAATTGGCAAAACGGTTAATTTCATGCTCAAAATCACACATTGTAAACTAAACTCCAAAACTAATTTTCAAAATACAATAATACACTAACACAATACACAATGTCTAACAAAACACTGCAAACTTGTTTCAAAATCAAATAATTATTCAAAACACTAACACATGTTCTCTTCCAACAGGAACATTTAGTCAATCATAACACAATGACAAAAAAAAACACTATCATCAGCTGAAATTACAGAAACTGCATTATTTTATGTGTCAGGTATGCCCTTATACAACAGACAGTATATTGTATTGATTATAGATTGTGTTTTGCACTGCAGTTTTCTTTTTCTTTTGGAAGTCTCTATATTTTTGTTTTGTTTGTAATGTAAATGCATGCATTTTGTTGTTGTTGTTTTTTGCAGCAGAAATTCAATACAACAAAATAAATGACCCTTCTTAGAGTAGCTTTATAGAATGTATGGTTTGTGAAAAAAAGAAGACAGAGACAGAATTGCTGTAGTAACGGCTTTATTTGCTACAGGACATTTCTGCAAGATAACAAAAATATGCAATATAGCTGCCATTTACAGTATTACTGTATGTGAAAATACAAAATATACAAACAGAAAAGGCCATCTTCTAATCTGCCCGGTCTTCTGCATTTGTCCACATGTTCTCATTCACATCACACCTGATATCTTCCCTGGCAAGGCATCTTAGGAAGAATCTTTTACAGTAACATGCCTTATCTACCCCTGGCAGTGTTCAGCTGTGATGTCTTGGTATACAGCATCTTTTGCATACAGGAAGGACATTTGGTCCTGTGGACTGGTCAAAAACCTTTCATCTCCAGGCGGAGAAAACTCCTCAATGGGGGTTGAGGAAAGGGAAGTAAGGGGCAAGGAAAATAGACATCATCCTCTGATGGGCGTCAAACCAGGATGTGACTAGATGGGAATGGTGGAATGCCACATTGTCCCATATTTGCATAACTTCAATCAGCTGTTTCTCACTAGCAATGGAATAATGTGAAAATACAAAATATACGAACAGAAAAAGCCAACCCGATCTCACGAGAAAACGTACAAATTCTACGAGGTGGCTAATTCGTACGAATTCATACGATTTTTGCAAAATCGTACATATTTTACGAATTGCCCAATTCGTATGAATTCATATGAATGACCTACCCCTGACCCCGCCCCTAAACCTACCCATCACGTGGGTTTAGACAAATCGTACAAATTCGTATGAGTTTTTAAAAAAGAGTCATCTTCTAATTATTTGCATAATTCTATCAGCTGTTTCTCAGTAAGAATAGAATAAAATACAGGGGATATATTTGTGTTTCAATTCACAATATAAACAGCTGTTTACCTTGACTTTAGCCTGTAAGGTTAGGTTCAGAACATGGTGTTATCTGTTCTGACATACAGTGTTAAAGCATTGGTAAATTTGGCAGGAAAAATCTATTGTTTTGTTCTTGTTTGAGCTTGTGTGTAAAAGAAGTTCAAGCATTTTAAATTTGTGTTAACTGTGTGCATTTTGTGTCAAAGCAACAAGAAATGTGTTAATTGTATAGCCTACACAGACGGATGTTGTGCTAACTGTGTTAAGAGTTTTTGGAAAATTGTTAAAAGGATTGAAAAAGTTGTCATAATGATCATAAAAAACTGTAAAAAAAACAACAACAATTCAAAGAGTCACCTTTTTACTGTGTATGTCCAATTACAGTTTTTTTCAATCGCTAACAAGCGCTTACCCATACTTCAGATACTTTTTCTAAACTCTTAACACAGACTCACACCTACAAAACACAATTGGCCAAATGGTTAATTGTCTTCTCAAAAACACATTTTGTTAAATATATACTAACTCTTCATTTCAAAATAGAACACATGTTTATCTGCACACACTAACTTTACCAAAACACTGGAAATCTGACTCAAAATGAAATTATTCTGTCAAAGAATAACACTTGTTTTCACTTCACAAGGTACATGCAGTCAATCAAAGTACACCAGGTTTCAAAATACTGGCTATTGTTGACATTACAAAAACTGCATAGACTTTTATGTTTCAGTTTTACAGGTATTTGCATGCAAAACATGCAATCCATCATTTTACACTAAATTTCTTGGTTGGGAACTGTATGTCCACATGTACAGTACTGTTCACATTCATAAGCATTCCAGTAAAAAGCAAACCAGTTTTTATTCCTTTACTGTTTACTACAGGAGGTACAGTAGAAACACGGTTTGATAGAACAGAAAAAGTTTTACAGTATTGCTTACAGTGAACAAAATATCCACGAAACACACAAGAGCGCAAAATTACTGTATCTAATCTCTGTGATCTTCAGGGTTAGGCCACATGTTTTCATCAAGATCACATCTGATATCATCCAAGGCGATGCACCTGGGATAAAACCGCTTTGTATGTCGGATCCACCCTTGGCAATCATGAACTGTGATGTCCCTGCAGCCAGCATCCATGGCTTCAAGGAGGGACATCTGGTCATGTGGCTGATGGTCATAAACCTTCCACCTCCACATTACATTTCGTCCAGGTCGACGCCTTTTGGCCAGATTGAATCCTGCCTCATCTATGTATATGAATTCATGAGGGGTCTGGTTGGCCTCCAATTCCATAACTCTCAAAACAAAGTTTATGTAAATCATGTCTTTACTGTATACTATACTGTACTGTGTAGGTTACCTTCTTGCAAAGTGCAAAGCTTATAGAACTGGACATTGAATTGAATATACAGTACACTACCTGGACATATTGTCGTTGAAGCTCCTTGACTCTCTCACTGATATATTGTTTTTGAACTGATATCATTGCAGAAGCAGAGGTTTTTATAATCTTTCATATTGTGAAATATTAGTACAATTTGAAATAACTGATTTCTGTTTAAAAATATGTATGTCATGTAATAAATTGTGTAAAATGTAATTTATTCCTGTGATGAAAAGCTGAATTTTCAGCATCATTACTCCAGGAAGATGCATATGGACTCGAAAAGCTTGTTTCTTCATGACATTGTTCAAAAGCAACACATTTTGCTAGCAATCAAAATCACATTTTGCTAAAATCATGAAATTTACAAAAATGGTAAAAGTTTCATGTAAATGGTAAATAAATAAATGCAGTCCATACTGTATCTAAGGTTTGGAATATTGTTTTTGCTATTGTGGGATGTTGTGTGTTAACATTTGTAAATACTACAAAAACAATCCATCATTTTGTTGGGAGGTATAGCTTGTCTGTTAAGAAAATGTAAGCATTATGGAAATGTGTTTACTGACTGCATACTGTGTGAAAACGACAATAAATGTGTGAATGGTATGGCCACAAAAGACAGATGCTGTGCTAATTGTGTTTAGAGTTTTGAAAATGTGACAACTGATTGGACAAACGCTTGTTAGCGACTGAAAAAAACTGTAATGAAAAGAACTTCAACACCTGACTATGCCTCCAACTGAGATTGGATTTTCAATATTTTAGTGATCTACCTAAAAATGCTTATCAGTTGTTTCAATATTTCATATATATTTTTTCAGTACATTTGAGCTTCTGTTGTTGCAGAAGTAAAAGCTTTATACTATATTTAAGGTTTAGTACATAATGCCTTCATTTCTGTCATACGGTGTTTAATCATTTGTAAATAAGACCAGAAAGATCCATGATTTTGATATTGGGTAAGCTTTTGTGAAAAGAAAGTTTAAGCATTTTAGAAATGTGATAATTGACTGTATATTGTGTGAAAACAACATGAATTGTGTTGATAGTATGGTCACAACAGACTAATGTTGTGCTAATTGTGTTTAGAGTTTTGAAAATGTGACGAAAGATTGGACAAAAGGATGTTAGAAATTGAAGAAAAACAAACTAAAAAACTAAATCAGTTAATGTCATTTCCATGTACATTTAAACATGTTGCTTTTATCATTTAGTTTTAATTGCAAGAATTCAAAACAGAGAAACTGAATTGGGAAAAAGGATTTATTTAGATTTTTTTTATTTGCATTTTTTTTATTAGTAGTACAGCTGATGCATCAGTGATGTTCTATTCTCCTTGTCACACACACTCAGGCAAATTCATCTCTCCATCATTACAGAATTGTTTTAGGGGGATACTGCCTTTTAAATCTTTGCCGCTCTGACATGCAAACTCGATATAATCCCCATGTGCGAATATCTTTTCCCGTTCAGCCCATCGCAGCTCTATTCCTCTTTTATCCATTTCCTCCACCGTCACTGAACAAGGCTCTGAAACAAACAACATCTCACTGTCACTGTTACAATATACATTCATTGATTCATCAGAACCAGAACAACTACAAGATTACATCAAACTTACAAAATAAAATACAGTTAGAAAAGCCTTACATGTCTTTGTTGTATATGGTTTAGAGTGTTCATACTTACTTAAACACTTAATATTCCCTCTCCATTCGCCTTGTTCACAGGTCATGTAATTGGAGTAGGGGTGACGCTGAACCAGTGTGTATGTATCAAAGCAGACGTATTCAACTCTCTCCCCTGAATTGTATTCAGGTTTTGTCATTTCTGTTGTATCTGCAAAGTCTACTTTTGGTGGTCGCTCACATTTCCCTGAAGGCAAAGCAAAGTTATTTTTTTATTTTTAGATCACCACAAAAATTGGCAAATGACATTAATAAATCTCAATATCAGCCACATGCCTTTTTATGGCCTTCAACCATAGAACATGATTTTATGTAATGAATAATATTAAAATGAGAATTTGGGGTCTTCTTTTAAATGTTTTAAAAAATGCCTTTCTGTATGGAAGAGATCTGTGGATATTTCTATATAATATATTATAACCAAATCTAAATTTGTGTCTGAAGTTGCGGTTATGCAAGTAAAGCTCATCGACACGGTGCTAGTGCGTAGCTATGCTGTTGCTAGGTTATTCTGGGTGGTTGCTAGGACATCTTCTTGGCCCAAATCAAGATAGACGATGTGTCGATGAATTACGTATCAAAGTTGAGCATTTACTTTAATATGAGCAATAGTGATGCTTGCAAACACTGCTAATAAAACTCAACTAAACCTGTGAACCTTACCTTATGCAAAGAAAATATATTTCATTATATATAAATGATCAATATATTAAACGATTTAACAACATAGTTGAAAATGTTCAGAATAATATATTGTGCTAATATATCACCATATATTGAAAATTACATAAGGAATTGCTGCTTTTCATTTTGAAAAATATGTGACAATATATTTACTAATATATCATAATGTATGTAATTTTATATTCAGTACACTTCATAATATATAGATGTAAGATATGGTACGGCATGCATGTGAATAAATATATTGCAGATATATTTACTCATGCAGTATAAACACACATAGGCTTTAAAGAGAAATATATAATGTAATACTTTTCTGATATTTTATAATTATTTACATTATAAATGTTTCATATTTTCAATCTAAAAATAAAAAAATATATTAAAAAAAAACATGCACACCTGCATGTACTAAAGTATTTAGCAAAGACACCATCACTGTGCATAGGAGTGCACAGCCATTACTTTTTAAATATTGTAACATATAGAGCCCTATTTTAATGATCTAACGCATGGTCTATTTGCATATGCTAACAACGTGGCGCAGGCCGTTGAAACCTTTGCCTGGCACTACATTGCGCTGGGTGTATGATAGGGCCCATAGTCTTAATGGTGTTTTGCCAATTATTGTCAAACTAACCACAGGCTCTACTCTTCAGCACAATAACCCCAAAAACACACAACAGAAAACCTTTTAAATTCCAAAATAACAGAATATTAAACACTAGCAGCTTTCCCACTACATTAATACTGACCAAAACACATGAAATAACACTTCATTGTAAAATGTACTCTTCTTTAACAGTCAGAAGCAAAGCATGCTGGGAACTAGAAATCTGCTGCAACTCATTCCGTGAATGTGTGTATATATGCGTGCAGGGGTGCCGCCAAAAATTCTGGGCCCTATGGAAACCAAAATTTCTGGGCCCCCTACATTTTTTACAGATAAAATTTAACCCAATAAACATGCCCTGTATACTTTAAAAAAGATACTTAGCACATCAGCTAGAACTAACTAACCCATAATTAAATCAGTCCAGGAATAAAACTAGCTAGGCCACTGAGAGGACTGGGTCATTAGTAGGAGGACGAGGTGCAAACAATAAAGCTGACTCTGCATCTGTATAAGTCAAACACACACACACACACACACACACACACACACACACACACACACACACACACACACACACACACACACACACACACACGTAATAACCATATTAGTTTTATTGGCCTATTTAGTTTTCTTAATATAAAATATTAAAATATCTATTTTGTAAACTCCTTATAGCCAATGGTTACTACAGACACATGTTTTATTCAGTTTTATATAATTTTTTCTGGGGCATTTTATTCATATTAAGAACGTCAAGTTTGACAGCATCGATCATAGCAGCAGCACTGTCACTTCACAGAGCACACGACACACACGGCAAACTGATTTTGTAATTTTTGAAGCGTGTAGATTACTTTTTGTTTTGTAAAGTTATCATCATGTGGCGAACACACAGTAGATAAGACGTGTTTAGAGGCTTCAATCTTCGTGAAGTTTTGCGCTCAGGCTCACCTTGTTCGGCTGAGACGGGGACGGGGGACGTGGGGGAAGGAGGACGTGGGTGTGCAGCAGCCGCTGAATCTGTGTCTACGAGACATGAGAACCCGGAGACAGCAGAGATGTTATTGTTGGATGTAAATCATAATTCAGTAATTATTTTACTAAGCTAGCTAGATAAAAGCAGGTCATGTAGCAACAAAAATAAGTAGCCTAACTCTGAAAGTTTTGGAATACAGCAATAGGGCAAGCTACCTTTCTTTTTGAAAAACTGTGTGACATACTGTCGACTTCGGCGTTCTCTGTCTTCTCTTTCCTTCTTTTCTTTCCGTTTTTGATGCCCTGACTTTTGATGTAACATGCCTGCACGTGTCACTTTCTGCGCTGCATCATAGCAAGTGCAATAAGCAAGAGACGCTACACTAACGATCGTAGCTCGGACAGCGCAGGTGGAATGAACCATTGTGAGGGGGAGGGGTGTGATTGAAACAGTAAATACATTATTTGTTTTTTAAATATTAAATCTATGGTCAAAACGGACAAAATACACATTTAGTGCATGAGGGGTCCTAGCACATTTAATGTAAAAAAGAGAAAAGAAATAAGAAAAGAAAAAGGGGGTCTGCTCTTCTGGGCCCTAAATCAGCCTGGGCCCTTAGAATCGTCCTAACCTTCCACCCCTTTACGGGGCCCTTGTATGCGTGTACATACATTCACATTTATATGGGAACATGCATGTGAAATATATGTACACAATAAAGGATACAACTTTATGAATATGACATGTAATGCTATTTTTGCCTTAATTTCTAAATATTTTATATGTATCAATATATAGCCATACATGGTCAATGCATATTGCAGTATATTGAAAAAAATAAGCACTACTTTCCCATTTATGGAAATGTATTATATAATTATATTTTGCAGTATATTCCCATATATTTATAAGGGTTACCTCCTCCTACACATTTAGGAAATGGGACGTCCCATTCTCCAGTTGGCAAGCATGTGATTTCACTCTGTTCTTGTAATTCCGATCCCTCCCCAACACATGAAAGAGTTACTGTGTGTCCAGGTCTGATTGAAACCTCAGGCCCCGGGCGTCCGTCTAATGTCATGTTTACAGTCAGGTTTGCGACACACATTACCTCTAAAGAACATAAAGATTTGATAAATCAAGCATCCTCCATGTGAACAACAGATCTATCATTGATATATCTTTGTCCAATCCAAGGCTTTTGCATTCTGTGGCCTTACCTTCACATTTAGGGAAAGGGCTGCTCCATTCTCCATTTGGCTGACAGGTGATTTCACTCTGTCCTTGTAATTTCGATCCCTCCCCAACACATGAAAGAGTTACTGTGTGTCCAGGTCTGATTAAAACCTCAGGCCCCGGGCGTCCGTCTAATGTCATGTTTACAGTCAGGTTTGCGACACACATTACCTCTAAAGAACATAAAGATTTGATAAATCAAGCATCCTCCATGTGAACAACAGATCTATCATTGATCTATCTTTGTCCAATCCAAGGCTTTTGCATTCTGTGTCCTTACCTTCACATTTAGGGAAAGGGCTGCTCCATTCTCCATTTGGCTGACAGGTGATTTCTCTCTGTCCTTTTAATTTCAGCCCTTGTCCATTGCATGAAAAGTTTAACTTGTGTCCAGGTTTGACGGGACCCTCAGTATCAGCGGATCGCTCTATTTTTAAGTCTTCCACTGTTGTGCTTAGAGGACATGTTACCTCTAGAGAAAGCAGACATTAGATCACATATTTATCCACACAGAAGCTTTTATACCTTATGTGGCCCAGTGTTCAAGAGTAACAATGCTACTACTTTGCAATGAATAGTGGTTTAGCATAACAATTCAATTTTTGTCATATATTCAACAAGCAGCGTTACAGCCAAGAAAACTGAGCTTAAAATGGAGTATACTGTACATCTATCCCTAACAACCTCATGAAAAAATCAATATGATGCATATCCTGACTAAGGTCTGTTAGCTTGTGAGAGATTTCTGTTATAAATAAATAAATAAATAAAACAAATTACATTTTTCCACTTAATTCACCATCAGTCCCAGCTGATGTTTGTCATGTATCTAGTACATTTTTACCATTATGTAAGTAAATGTGATTTTAGATTCATTAAATTTTAAGTGACTCTCTTGTGCAGAAAAATGTTTTCACTCCATTTTCCATTTTCACAGATCCATCGTCCTTCTGGAATTTCTTTATATGGCTCAGTGCATTTGTATCTCAGAATTTCTTTATTTCTGTACACATCTTTCCTTTCATACTTTCATTTCATGCGCCCAAAATTTCTCAAGAAAAAATATATGTGGAGAGAGACTAAGGAGTTAGATTTCCCTCATTAATAGCTTCAGATGCATTCAGGTGTGTACATTATACTTAGTGTCCCCACTACTTTATTTAAAGAGTTGCTATCATAATTTTATTTTGCGATTTCACTGAGGATTAATGTGACCATTTTTAAATCACTCAATCCTTTTTCTCAGGTTAGAAAACTTTTTTAATATAGCACAATACTCCTTTCATATAAAAACACTCATTTGATTTTGATCCTAGAGATCATTTGATTGGACGTAAAACTGTGTAGCTCAGGATGAGTCATCCAGCATATATCAGCAAAAACTGATAATGTTTATTACAATAACATATTAATCTAGTGCACATGGACTAAACTCAAATTATGATTTTACTGAGTCTTCAGAGCAAATTGATTTTTGTAATTATTGCTGTCCCCACCACAAATTATCTGTGGACTTGATGTTATTCCACTTGATTGTCAAATATCTAACAGTCTCTCTTCATTTTCACATTCACATTTTTTTTTACTAATCTGTAAGAAGTTTTAAAAGTCAGTTATCATAACCAATCAAAACCTTACCTTCACATGTTGGTGTTTTTCCCCAAGTTTCATTGCGGCAGAAAACTGTATTTTCCCCCTTCATTAACAATGGTTTTCGACATTCATATGTTACACTAGATCCATGTGCATAAAATTCTTCAGGTTTAGATGTTATGACTGCATTTTCCACCTTTGGAGGAATGTTACAACTGACGTCCACTAAAAAAGAAATGTTTTGAAATTCATGAACTCCAATCAGACTGAGATTGCAACGTGATCTCATGAGAATGCGTGTGTATTTTTACGTAAAGTGTAATTCTACCATACGTACATTTACTTACGTTTTATACACAAAGAAACGTATAATACTGACGTATTTACAGCACTAAAACGTAAAATATTTACGTATTAACAGCACAAAAACGTAAATTATTTACGTATGAACAACTCTACCGACGTACATATGTGTACGTAGGCTATTCTTATTTATGCATATTAAAATCGTGGCATTAATGTTTTGACTCTATTGCATTCAAATGTCTTATCATTTACGTTTTCAGTCGCATTTATTATTATTAAATGCAGTTTACTCAAGAAATAGGCTAATAACCATTCGCTCTGTTCGTGCCTTCTACTGCAATCTCGTTTCGGAGGATTAGCCTACATGCAGTTACACAAGAATACACTTTAAAACCTTAAAAATAGGCTACCTTATTTAATCGTTTAACCATTTTGTAATATTAAGTTTATTTACAGTGAGACACAAAATGTGTTTTCTCCAGAACAATAATACACCAAAACCCAACATAAATTCACAAAAGAACAAAATTCAGCCCTTTATCCAGTGAGTGATCTTCATCTCCATTTCACAGGCTCACAGAGTCCGTAACTGTCAAATTCCGCGCTCGTGATGAATTTAAATTCAAAAATTGCGCCCTTAAAGTCCATGTTGCAGGTTAACCACCACTGTCGATAAATCACTCAAGATATGTATATCATTTTTAAAATGTCATAAAAATGGTCTTAAAGACTAGTTTTTTACGTTTTTGGTATTAACGTTTTTTTTTATGCATTTCGGTGATGACGTCACGTTGGGGAGAAGACGTGGAGGAAAGGTAGCCTCAGTCTAGCATTATGGTGCGTTCAAGCCATCTCAGATCGTATTTACGAGTTAAACGCACTTGAACGCCACCACAATGTCATAAATACTTAATTATAAATAATAAATAATTACTGCTAAATGCATGGTCCAAGGAGAATGAATGGAGAGTTGGTGAAGTGTCCTGGTGAGTTCATTTAGCAACGCAGAAATGAGCACTGGAGCTAGTCTACCATAGACTGTAAAAAATAGTCTACGAGCAGCAGTGCACTAACGGCACTTTTTTTTTTTTTTTACTGTCATTGAATAGCACCGAGTGAAAAATCAACTAGATTCTTTATATCTAGTCTAAGTGATTATGACGTTAGTTCAGATAAGTACCGCTAACCTTTGTCATAGTGTAGTACTGGTAAACTTCGTCTTTGTCATCTAGAAATAGAAGGCATCATGCTAGCTATATGGGTGTTTCTTAGCGTTTATCTCTTACTCCGGTGAAAATGTTGTTGCAAACGTAGCCGCCGCGTGTCTGCCGCTGTGTTTGGCAGGTGCTTGTGTGGGCGCCGGCGGTGCCGTCCCATGGAAACTGCGTTAGAAAGCTTGTGCTGTAGGGAAGTGAGTGCGTTTTGGTCGCTGGTCGAGGAGCTCACCCCGCAATGTGACGTGCCTCACTCAGCATCCAGAGTTTTTACACTCAGCACAAACACAGTAGTTCACCATTGTCAATCTACCTACTATATATTTCTATAAATGTATCTATCTAGCTGCTAGCTATCTATGCTAACGTTATGCTATCTGGCTGTCTGCCTATCTCTCTCTATGCTAGCCTATCTATCTATATCTATCTCTCTGTCTATCTATGTCTATGTATTTATCTATTTATCTATAATCTGCGCTATCTGAATACTCGTCTCGTCTACTAAGTTACTCGTCTCTCTAGTCACTCTCAATGCTCTCAAGGCGGGCTTTATTAAATTCTCTCCCCAACGTGACGTAATGCAATGCATTGTGGTGGAAAGGAGAATTGCAAGCCGCTGTAAGATAGTACCTACTTTTTCGTATTATATTCCGTTTTGTGATACCCAACAACATAAAATACAATGGATAACAGTTTAAATGTATATTACCAACAAGTAAACTGCACAAATTCGATGAAAAAAAAAAAACCTGCAACATGGCCTTTAAGAAGCGTTACGATATGTTTTACGGCAGTAATATCAAACGCTCATTGGCTCTCGCCACAGATTGCGACATGCCGTATTTCAGTCGGTAAACTACATTTGAAATGGAGAAGCGCGCGCGCCTTCACACAGAGCGAATTAATAACTTAAATTCTGCTCTGTACCTCATTCAAAACTATTATACTGAAAGAGAGGACTGTGACTGCAACACATCGTCATGTGACATTTTCGCAATAAATAAATTATTGTGATTACACATATGTTGTAATTTTTCTTCATAATTGTAGCCTATGTAGTTTTAAAAATTGTTATGGGTAGGTTTAGGGGTAGGAGTAGGATTAGCTGCTAAAAAAATCTTTTAATGCTATATTGTTAATAAAATTGCCATTTCCCTACACATCTCTGTACGTTTTGTCCTTTTTATATTCTGTATAAAATGGGTAACATTATGTTTAGGTTTTCTATCTTTGAAAATTACGTATTAATGCTACGTATTAACAATGAGACCAGGCTGTATAAATGCATTTATGGATATACGTTGAATCTATACGTATTTTAAGTTGTAATACGTAAATATAGATACGTATCGAACCTGAAATAACGTCCATATGATACGTAAAAGTCACTATAATACGTAAATATATAGCCTATACGAATTGGATCGTTTTTATTTACGTCTAAATATGTACGTTTCGTGTGTGAGATCAGGCTGGAGATTAACATTGTCAATAGATTATATTGTCCACTATAATGCTGTCGCTGCTCCTTACAAAAATACAATAAGAGTTTGAGAAGCTCACCCTTACACACTGGTTTCTCCCATGTACCTCTGATACATTTTATGAAGCGTTGAGTTGATATGAACCCTGGATCACATTTCACTTCAGCAGTTCCTCGATCACGAGGGATTTGCTTTAGTTTTCCATGGTGAACACTGGGAAGAGCACCACATTCTTCCTCCCCTGTAAAGACAGAAAACAGGAAGCACATTTCAGTACACTATCATTCGTCTAACACCCGAGACTGACAATAATAAAACTCACGGATGCACCGAGGTACTTTAGACCAAGAGCCTTTGCTGCATGTCACTGAATCCCACCAGTTCCCAGTGAAGGGTTTATAACCCGTGTTGCAGGTGTAAAAGATTTCTTCTTCATTGGAGGGGAGGCTGTGTATCAACCCGTTTTCCACGGATAGATCACGGCACGATCTCTGCTTTGCTGCGAGAAAACAGTTTCAAAACTTGTCTCAAAATTCTGATTACATGTGTTTTTATGAATTATCATTGTGCTGATATATAATGATTTGATTGAATATTGAAAAAGTTCCAGTATCTATATATGTAACTGTATCATACCAGTGCATTGTCGTATGCCTGTCCATTCAGTCTGGGAATTACAGGTGATTTGTACAGGCTTCTCTGGTTCAAACCCAGGATGACATTTATATCGTATTCTTGAATTGATGTTGTAGTAGTGTGTTCTCTGATCTCCCACAATCTCTGCATTTGGGATGTTTGGTGTTGCACACATGTTTACTGTAAAACAAAAATATCCATCATTCTAATTTGAATTCATGATATATGCACAAATTGTAAGATTTAATATCAGCCCATACCACGACACAGTGGTTTTGGTGTCCATCCGTCTAGTGTGCATGTGGCCTCTGCTGACCTTGGATAATATCCATCCATGCAATAGTAATATTTTTTTGCTCCCAATGTCTTATCTCCCAAGAAGTAATATCCTGGGCTATACACATGCTGTTCATATGGAACTTCACATCTAAATTCTGAAACAAGATTTATATTATTTTAAGAACATGCATTAAGTTCAGCACTAAATGCAGAATTGTTTCTCTATAATCTTACCCTCACAAACAGGCTCATAATCCCACTGCCCATTCTCTTGACATGTAAATGATCTGATGGTTTCTTTTGTTTGAAAGATCATGTATTTTTCAGTGCAGGTGATCTCCACTCTTTCTCCAGCTCTGAAAATAGTTTTACCCCTCGGGTTTATCTTTTTTACTCCGTATGTGGTTGACTTAAGCTCACAAGTTACTTCTGTACAAGACATAATTAAGAGATAAAGCAACAAAAAATTGGGAAACAGATCTGTGGATTTGCATGCTGTGTCTTTTGCAAGAGACAATCCTGACAATTAAAAAAAACAATGGAAAAATAAAATTCTAGCTTTCCATGAATAGAGTGTTGTATTGGAAGCACATTTTCTATTTTAAGAACCTTTATAAATATTTGTTAAACTATTATCTGAAAATCAAGCTAGCATGAAAAGTATAGTTTCAAATATCTGTATTACCCCCTAAGTTCTTTACCTTCTCGACAATCCAAATTATAAAACATTCTCACTATTTTGAAATAATCAGATAAATTGATAATCATAGTAGTAAGTAGTTATTAGCTCATTTTGTAGTTAAGTAAATAATCTCATTCTCTTTTCTCACGTTTTACAAATATTGGTGTGTTGACTGTATTCATCAAGCTCATAAAAAAAAAAAAAAATCAAACTAATATTTTATTGAATGTATGTATGGAACATTTTTCAATAACTACATACTTGCAGTTTTGTTTTTGATTTTACAGTTTTTAATTTAAGGGTTAATGGCTATCTAATATTATTTTAGAGTGTTTCAGTGTGACAGTAAAGATGTTTTTGCGTAATGAAAGCTATATGGAAGAAGTTTTATTTCCCTTATGAATTCTTTATTATGTAAAAATAACGGTGTATTACCATCACATTCTGGGTTCAGAGTCCAGCCAAATTTAGCACATCTGGGGATTCCCTCTCTAGGCTTGAACTTTGGTAAACATCTGTATTTTAATGTGGCATCTTTCTGGTATTCTTGCATTTTCTCAACAACTTCACCATTTGGTATATCTGGTGCTGTGCATGTTATCTCTGTGTGAAAAGCAAGGGAAAGAGGAATAGTTAAATTGGTGTTTTGAATAAAGCTCAGAAATCTGTGATCATTGGGCGAAGATACAAACAAACAAATAAACAGTGAATGAACCTTTGCACTTTGGAACGGAGTCACTCCATTCGCCCGTCTCTGTGCAGTGAATGTCACTACTTCCGTCTATCTTTTTGTCATTAGATACACACTCAAAGTGAATAACATCACCATAGCCTCCCTCCTCTGTGTTGCCCGATGCAATCACATCCACATCTGTGCGAATGGCTGGACATGTCACAGCTAGGCAATAAAATATTACAATAAATACAAAATAAAGTAACCAACAAACCAATAAATTATTTTAGTTATAATTCTCTTGTCACTATAGTTCCAAAGTTTATGACTGAGAGGAAATCAAAAGAAATCAAAAATATCAAAAGACAAAAAAGAAAAATAGTTACTGAAGAAAGCGTACCTTCACAGATAGGGAGAGTATTGTCCCATCCTTGAGCTCTGCAGGTACGCTGATTGATTCTGCTTGTCATTTCAAACCTGTGAACACAAGTACAAGTGCACACTTTTTACAAGTACAAGGAGTGCTAAACTGAAAAGGACAGTATGCATGTCATACAAGAGAATAAAAAGCATAAAGCACATTTACCCTTTCTTGCAAGTATACACCACTGTTGCTCCAAAAACAAACTCAGATCCTGATATAAGACTAAAATCACCATTTGGTGTGTCCCCTGGGTGACTGCATTTTTTCTCTGCAGAAATCAAACAAGTTTTACTTTGCATTATGACATTGATCTAATAATAATAAAAAAAAAATGATGTGGTCATTGGTGATGTGGAATTGACAATTTTCTCACTTGCACATGGTCGCTCAATGGATGTCTTCCATTTTCCTTTTTCACATTTTAATCTGTACATTCCAGTATAACCTGTCGTGCAGCTCAGCCTCACTGTTTCACCATCATCGTATGACTCTTTCGCAACTGGTTCTGTGTTTTTATAGTTATCTGCTATACGACATTCTGAGAAGCACAAACAAATGTTACACAAAGATGTAACTGTCATGTATTAAATGCTGAAATACATGCAAACTAGTCAAAACAGTCTCTAAATCTACAGTTTGGGAAGTGCATATAATATAACATTTATATTCAAGTCAATAAAATCTAAATTAAAAAGACATTCAAATAAATAACAACAACAAAAAAATCACTTGCCTTGACATCGAACACAATTTAAGGAAAACAACCAAAAGACGAAGCCGAGGAGTTTTACAGGAACTCTCATTTTGATCTCAATTCACAAGTATCTTTGTTGGTCTGTCTCTGATACTCTTGTCTGCTTGGGGATCAACAAGTTAATCATTTATCAAAGTCAAAGAGAGGTTTTTCTTACACCAGACCACTCTGTACACAAGCAATTTTTCCTGTAAATGAAAAGAAAAAAAAGAAAAAAAGAAAAAACGTATCTGATGCATACTTGTCATTTAGACACACCAAAAGCAAAGTTATTTTAGAGAAGTCAGACTTCTTGAGTCATATTTATACAACATATGAACATGAAGCACAGGGCAGTGTCCGGAATAATTGCCATGTTCGAATCTGAACTCTGTAGCTTAATATGTTTATGTTTTTAAGATTCACAACACTTTCAAACTTTAAAATATTGCAAGTCATTGCAAAATGAATATGTAACTGCCATTGCCAAATGTGTCCAGTAGAATTAAGCAATCTATTGAACTGATTAAAAAAAAAGAAAAGAAAAAAAAGAGCATGACACTTAAAGTATTCGACATTTTTGTTTTCTCTTATGGCTAGATGATACATTATACCTTATACCTCCTCCTGTCACATTACAAAGAAAATAAATAATAATAATACTAATTTTGGAAATGTAAAAGCTGGATGTCATTTACTGGATCTTACTAGACTTTTGGTTAACAGAATTGTTAAACTCAAAGGTCTTTATTTGCAAATGGCTGTCATGTGATAACAGATTCTTGGCAAATAATGAATATGTTTTTTTTCCCCCAAGAAATATTGAAAAACAAAACAAAACAAAAAAAAAACAAACAAAAAAAACCAGTTCTTAGCCTTCAGAAATTGTTGACTGTGAACATAAATATCAAACTAAATATAAGGAGTTGTTTTATTTCCTGAGGTTTGTGATTTTTGAAACCCTGTTACCAGAATTTGAGACATGTTTATATACTAAAAACCCTGAATTGAATTAATATTTTTCATCAATAAGCATTAAATAAACGTCAAAATTAAAAGCTTGATTTGTAGTGACTGATAAACCTAATTTTATTTTTGTAGGGATTAAATAACTTGATTAACAGAGTCGAAGGTTTAGCTTACTGAATACAGACAACACTATGTTTGTAAAAAAAAAAATATATATATATATATATATATATATAAAATGGAATGCGATTATTGGTCTTGTTCCTGTTGTAGAAAGCATCCAAATTATGTCACAATTTTAACCTTTTTTCTCTCCTCAAAATACTGGGTAACTGCTAAATATCTGCTTCCAGAATCCCTTAATCAACTGCACCACCAAGTGGTCCCTGTGTAAAGTTAAAATGTATGGTTGTATTTATTATTTTAAATTATACACCAAGTTTTTCAAGTGTATCGACTGCGACAGACAAAAAGATTGTCAGCAGTTTCTTCAGAATACACAGTTATTAACCAACCAAACTCTGAACCCTTGGTTAATATGTAAAAAGTTACCCAACCCCCCCACCAACTACCCACCCACACACTGTCACATGCACTTTGTAATGTCACATTAACTACCCCAAAACAGGCTCATTGGAAAAACGTAAAATGCAAAATATGTGCCAATACGTTCATATCACTGCAGTTCAGAAATGAACACTGGAGGCAGTAAAACAGCAAGCACTTTTAATCGTTTTCACACAAAAATATGATTACAGGGGCAGATAATGGATTACAGTTTTTACAACTTCCTTTTGTCCAATCTGTAGTCACATTTTCAAAACTTGTAACACAATTAGCACAACATTCATCTGTTGTGACCATACCATTACAGTTTTTCTCGATTGCTTGAACACATTTCTTGAAATTATACCTCCTTTTCCTTGAAACTCTAAACACAAATCCATAACTTCTCACCCAATTCCCCATATTTCCTTTTTTCAGGTCAAAATGAAGCAGTATATTGTATTGAGAATGTGTTTTGTACTGCAGTTTCTTCTGAAGTCTCTCTACATATTTGTTTGTTTGTTTGGGTTTAGTAAATGCGTGCATTTTGTTTTGTGTTTGTTTTTTTGCAACCGAAATTGAATACAAAAAAATGAATGACCCTTCTTGGAGTAGCTTTATAGAATGTACGGTTTATGAAAAAAAGAGCAACAGGACATTTCTGCAAGATAACAAAAATATGCAATCTAGCTGCCATTTACAGTATTACTGTATGTGAAAATACAAAATATACAAACAGAAAAAGCCATCTTCTAATCCGCCCGGTCTTCTGCATTTGGGCACATATTCTCAACAGCATCACACCTGATATCTTTTCTGGCAAGGCATCTTGGGAAGACTCTTTTGGCATGCCTTATCCACCCCTGGCAGTGTTCAGCTGTGAGGTCTTGGCTTGCAGCATCCATTGCATACAGGAGGGACATTTGGTCCTGTGGACGATGGTCAAAAACCTTTCATCTCCAGGCTGAGAAAACTCCTCAGTGGGGTTGAGGAAAGTGAAGTAATGGGCAAGAAAAGGGGACATTATCCATATTTGCATAACTTCAATCAGCTGTTTCTAGTAATGGCGTAACATTCAGGGGATATATTTGTTTCAGTTCACAATATGAACAGCTGTTCAGTTTGACTTTAGCCAATAAGTTAGGTTTAGAACATGATAATATCTGTTCTGACATACAGTGTGAAAGCATTTGTAAATTCGGCAGTAAAAATCCATTGTTTTGGTCTTAGTTGAGCTTGTGTGTAAAATAAGTTCAAGCATTTTAAATTTGTGTTAACTTTGTGCATTTTGTGTCAAAGCAACAATAAATGTGTTAATTCTATAGCCTACACAGACGGATGTTGTGCTAACTGTGTTAAGAGTTTAGGGAAATTGTTAAAAGGATTGAAAAAATTGTAAAAACAATTCAAAGAGTCACCTTTTTACTGTGTATGTGTAAAATTAATGAAAAGAACTTCAACACCTGACTATGCCTCCAACTGAGATTGGATTTTCAATATTTTAGTGATCTACCTAAAAATGCTTATCAGTTGTTTCAATATTTATTTATTTTTTTCAGTACATTTGAGCTTCTGTTGTTGCAGAAGTAGAAGCTTTATACTATATTTAAGGTTTAGTACATAATGCCTTCATTTCTGTCATACAGTGTTTAATCATTTGTAAATAAGACCAGAAAGATCCATGATTTTGATATTGGGTAAGCTTTTGTGAAAATAAAATTTAAGCATTTTAGAAATGTGATAATTGACTGTATATTGTGTGAAAACAACATGAATTGTGTTGATAGTATGGTCACAACAGACAAATGTTGTGCTAATTGTGTTTAGAGTTTTGAAAATGTGACTAAAGATTGGACAAAAGGATGATTCACAGAGAAACTGAATTGGGAAAAAGGATTTATTTTCATTTTTTTATTTTCATTTTTTTTTTATTAGTAGTACAGCTGATGCATCAGTGATGTTCTATTCTCCTTGTCTGACACACTCAGGCAAATTCATCACTCCATCATTACAGAATTGTATTAGGGGGATACTGCCTATTAAAGTTTTGCCGCTCTGACATGCAAACTGGATTCTATCCCCATCTGGTGAGAATATCTTTTCCCGTCCAGCCCATCGCAGCTGTATTCCTCTTTCATCCATTTCCTCCACCGTCACTGAACAAGGCTCTGAAACAAACAACATCTCACTGTCACTGTTACAATATACATTCATTGATTCATCAGAACCAGAGCAACTACAAGATTACATCAAACTTACAAAATAAAATACAGCTAGAAAAGCCTTACATGTCTTTGTTGTATATGGTTTAGAGTGTTCATACTTACTCAAACACTTAATAGTCCCTCTCCATTCGCCTTGTTCACAGGTCATGTATTTGGAGTAGGGGTGACGCTGAACCAGTGTGTATTTATAAAAGCAGACGTATTCAACTCTCTCCCCTGAATTGTATTCAGGTTCTGTCATTTCTGTTGTATCTGCAAAGTCTACTTTTGGTGGTCGCTCACATTTCCCTGAAGGCAAAGCAAAGTTATTTTTTCATTTTTAGATCACCACAAAAATTGGCAAATGACATTAATAAATCTCAATATCAGCCACATGCCTTTTTATGGCCTTAAACACGATTTTATGTAATGAATAATATTAAAATGAGAATTTGGGGTCTTCTAAAATGTTTTAAAAAATGCCTTTCTGTATTGAAGAGATCTGTGGATATTTCTATAATATATTGTAACCAAATCTAAATTTGTGTCTGAAGTTGCAGTTATGAATGTAAAGCTCATCGCCACAGTGCTAGTGCGTATGCTGTTGCTAGGTTATTCTGGGTGGTTGCTAGGACATCTTCTTGGCCCAAATCAAGATAGACGATGTGTCGATGAATTACATATCAGAGTTGAGCATTTACTTTAACATGAGCAATAGTGATACTTGCAAACACTGCTAATAAAACTCAGCTATGAGTAATGGGTGTGTTTTAGGCTTTACATTCGTTAAACCAATCACAGTCTCAACTCTCATTCCCTTCAGACCAGCACGCCCATGGGCGCACATGCATATGCTATTTAAACAACGTGGCGCAGGCCGTCGAAACCTTTGCCTGGCACTACATTGCGCTGGGTGTATGATAGGGCCCATAGTCTTAATGGTGTTTTGCCAGTTATTGTCAAACTAACCACAGGCTCTACTCTTCAGCACAATAACCCCCAAAACACACAACAGAAAACCTTTTAAACTCTAAAATAACAGAACATTAAACACTAGCAGCTCTCCCACTACATTAATATTGACCAAAACACATGAAATAACACTTCTGTCACGTTTCTGTTTGTGTTTGGACTGTGTTGTGATTGTCTTTAATTCACCTGTCTCACCTGTGCCCTGTTAATCACCTCATTTAGTTATCTCGTTTGTTTTGCCCCAGCTGTGTCTAATTTCCCTGATCTGTTTCCTTGTGTATTTAAGTCCTGTGTGTTCCTTCAGTCTTTGTCGGTCGTTGTATTGTCAAGGTCTGTGTTGATTCGTGTAATCTGAGTTTGGGAATAAACCAGATGTATTGAAATCCTGTCTCCTCGTCTTCAACCTGCAAAACCCTGACAACTTCATTGTAAAATGTACCCTTCTTTAACCGTCAGAAGCAAAGCATGCTGGGAACTAGAAATCTGGTGCAACTCATTCCATGGTTGTGTGTATATATGCGTGTACATACATTCACATTTATATGGGAACATGTATGTGATATATATGTACACAAAGGATACAACTTTATGAATATTACATGTAATGCTATTTTTGCCTTAATTTCTAAATATTTGATATGTATCAATATATAGCCATACATGGTCAATGCATATATTGCAGTATATTGAAAAATATAAGCACTTTCCCATATATGGAAATGTATTATGTAATATATCACATTATATTTTGCAGTATATTCCCATATATTTATGTTTATAAGGGTTACCTCCTACACATTTAGGAAATGGGACGTCCCATTTTCCAGTTGGCAAGCAGGAGATTTCACTCTGTCCTTGTAATTCCGATCCCTCCCCAACACATGAAAGAGTTATTGTGTGTCCAGGTCTGATTGAAACCTCAGGCCCCGGGCGTCCGTCTAATCTCATGTTTACAGTCAGGTTTGCGATGCACATTACCTCTAAAGAACATAAAGATTTGATAAATCAAGCATCCTCCATGTGAACAACAGATCTATCATTGATCTATCTTTGTCCAATCCAAGGCTTTTGCCGTCTGTGGCCTTACCTTCACATTTAGGGAAAGGGCTGCTCCATTCTCCATTTGGCTGACAGGTGATTTCTCTCTGTCCTTTTAATATCAGCCCTTGTCCATTGCATGAAAATACTAACTTGTGTCCAGGTTTGACTGAACCCTCAATATCAGGGAATCGCTCTATTTTTAAGTCTTCCACTGCTGTGTTTAGAGGACATGTTACCTCTAGAGAAAGCAGACACTTGATCACATATTTATTCACACAGAAGCTTTTATACTTTGTGGCCCAGTGTTCAAGAGTAATATGCTAATTACTTTTGCAAAAGTAGTGGTTTAGCATAACAATTACATTGTCATATATTCAACCGCTGCTTACGTTACAACCAAGAAAACCGAGCTTAAAATGGAGTATACATCTATCCCTAACAACCTCATGAAAAATTCAAAATAATATAATACAATACAATATAAAATATAATGCATATCCTGACTAAGGTCTGTTAGTGATACAAATAAATTAATAAAACAAATGACATTTTTCCACTTAATTCACCATCAGTCCCAGCTGATGTTTGTCATGTATCTAGTACATTTTTACCATTATGTAAGTAAATGTGATTTTTGATTCATTAAATTTTAAGTGACTCTCTTGTGCAGAAGTTTTCACTCCATTTTCCATTTTCACAGATTCATCGTCCTTCTGGAATTTCATTGAATAGCTCAATGTACTTGTATCTAAGCATTTCTTTATTTTCGTACTCATATCTTTCTCATGTGCCAAAAAAACAAAACAAGAAAAAAATATATGTGGAGGGAGACTGTGGAGTCAGATACATTATTTTAAATTTCCTCATTAATAGCTTCAGATGCATTCAGGTGTGTACATTATACTTAGTGTCCCTACTACTTTATTTAAAGAGTTGCTATCATAATTTTATTTTGCGATTTCACTGAGGATTAATGTGACCATTTTTAAATCACTCAATCCTTTTTATCATCACCAATCAAAATCTTACCTTCACATGTTGGTGTTTGTCCCCAAATTTCATTGCGGCAGAAAACTGTATTTTCCCCTTTCATTGAGAATAATCTTCGACATTCATATGTTACACTAGATCCATGTGCATAAAATTCTTCAGGTTTAGATGTTATGAATGCATTTTCCACCTTTGGAGGAATGTTACAACTGACGTCCACTAAAAAAAGATATTAATATAAATTCATGAACTCCAATCATACTGAGATTAACATTGTCAATAGATTATATTGTCCACTATATGCTGTCGCTGCTCCTCACAAAAATATAGCAAGAGTTTGAGAAGCTCACCCTCACACACTGGTTTATCCCATGTACCTCTGATACATGTTATGAAGCGTTGAGTTGATTTGAACCCTGGATCACATTTCACTTCAAGAGTTCCTCGATCACGAGGGATTTGCTTTAGTTTTCCATGGTGAACACTGGGAAGAGCACCACATTCTTCCTCCCCTGTAAAGACAGAAAACAGGAAGCACATTTCAGTACACTATCATTCGTCTAACATCTGAGACTGACAATAATAAAACTCACGGATGCACCGAGGTTCTTCAGACCAAGAGCCTTTGCTGCATGTCACTGAATCCCACCAGTTCCCAGTGAAGGGTTTATAACCCGTGTTGCAGGTGTAAAAGATTTCTTCTTCATTGGAGGGGTGGCTGTATGTGAACCCGTTTTCCACGGATAGATCACGGCACGATCTCTGCTTTGCTGTGAGGAAACAGTTTAAAAACTTCAAAATTCTGATTACATATTTTTTTTTGAATCGTCATTTTGCAGATGTATAATGATTTGATTGGATATCGAAAATGTTCAAGATAAAGGCAAATTCTCAATTTCTCTCAGTATGACTGAGAGACAAAGACAAAAACGAAAACTTCCAAGGAAGCGTAAACTCAAAGGGACATTATTATCCCACCCATGAGCTCTGATTGATTTCATTTGCTTTTCATTTAAAAACTGTGAACACAATGTTTTTACACTTTTTTATTATTATTTTTTACTTAATTTTTTACTTAATTTTTAAGTACAGTATAATCTGAAATGACCTGTCATGCAGTTCACTATCACTGTTTCACCATCAGCGTATGAAGATTTTTAAACTGGTTTTATGTTTTTCATATTTAATGTTTTTTCAAAGATATTATGAGAAGCACAAACGTCACACAACGACACAACTGTGTATATTAAATGCTGAAGTACTTGCACAACTAGTCAACACTCTCTAGAGATACAGTTAAATGTTTTGGGAAGTGTGTATAATATAACATTCATGTTCAATTCAATAAAATCTAGATGAAAAAGTAAAAAAATCAAACGTTAAAAAAACAAAACAAAAAGCACTTACCTTGACATTGGCCACAATTAAAGAAAAACAACCAAAATACGAAGCCGAGGAGTTTTACAGGAACTCTCATTTTGATCTCAATTCACAAGTATCTTTGTTGGTCTGTCTCTGATACTCTTGTCTGCTTGGGGATCAACAAGTTAATCATTTACCAAAGTCAAAGAGAGGTTTTGCTTACACCAGACCACTGTAAATGAAAAAAAAAAATGAAAATCTTATCTGATATATGATATGATTATCTATATTTGCCATTTAGACACACCAAAATACAATTTACTTTAGAGAATTCAGACTTCTTGAGTCATATTTATGCAACATATGAACAGGAAGCAAAAGGCAGGTTCCAGAATAATTGCCACAAGAGCACAAAAACTCTGTAACTTAATCTGTTAATGTTTTTCACTGGATCATGTTCTTCTTGAATCAAATTATAAAGTACATTATGTGATGAAAGATAGAGCATTAGAAAAGATTGAGGTTGAAGAAGATTCACAACACTTTTTAACTTTTGGACATTGTAATGCAAAATGAATATGTAACTCCCATTGCAAAATGTGTCCATTAGAATTGAGCAATCTATTGAACTGAAAAAAAAAAGAGAGGCAGAAGAAGAGTTTGACCCTTAAAGTATTTGCCTGTATTAAATTGTTGTTGTCTCTTAGAAAACACTGAAAAAAAAAAAAAGTTGGAAAAGCTGGATGTCATTTACTGGATCTTACAGTGTTGACTTTTTGTAAACGCTGAATTGTTAAACTCAAAGGTCTTTAACTTTATTTGCAAATGGTTGTCATGTGATAACAGATTCTTGGCACATTCAATGAATAGGTTCAAAACAGGGCCTGGAACTCTTTAAGAAATGCATAATTTTTAAATAGTAATTGAAGAAAGAGTGCTGAACCTTCAGAAAATGCTGACTGTGAAGATAAATGTCAAACTAAATACTTCATGGAGTTGTTTTATTTTTCTGAGGTTTGCAAAAGAATTGCACCATATACCAAACTTTAGACATGTCTAAATATTAAAACCCCTAATTTGATTAGAATTTTTGATAACAATAAGCATTACATAAAATCAAAATTAAAAAAATTAAAATTCATAAGATTAAAAAAAGAGTTTTGGATCAAAGCTTGATTTGTAGTAACTGATAAACTTATTTTCATTTTTAATCTTATTATTTGTTTAATTATTTATTTATTAAAATAGCTTAAGTAAAAGAAGATATTTAGCAATTACCAATTATTTTAAGGGGAAATTTATTTAAAATTGTGACATTATTTGGACCCACAGCTATCAGGAACAAGACAAATGATCGCATTTGATTTCATATTTGTGAAGTTTGAATTTATGATTGTCAATATATGCTTACTAGACTTTATTGGACAGTAGATTACAGTTTTTTTCAATTGTTTAAGCACAATTTTGAAAACAGGGCCCGGTTTGTCAAAACACTACACACAATTAGCACAACACTACACCAAAGTAGCACAACACCTCAGATCATTTGCAAAATGGAACACTTTTGTCAAAACTATACAATGTCTTATAAAAACCTTATTTTGTTGTCATAACATTAACACAAACATCATATGGTCTGACTCTGTTTGAATCAGTTAAACACTCCTGTGCTCAACCTAAAACACTTTTAGCATTTACACAGATGAACACCACATGACACCAATTGTGCATACTAATGAAAATATTTATTTCTTTTCATGTACTCAAGTCAGCCAATACTGGAAATTTCAACAAAACATTCATAACAAAACATTTTCCAGTTTCCATACAGTATTACTGAACATACCATTGTACTGTACGCCTACAGTAATACAGTAACATAAATTACATATCCAGTTCAGTACAAAATAAAATAAAATAAAAAACTAAACATCTCTCCGCCTAGCTGGATCTGGACACAGGCCTCGTCAACATCACAGGCTATATTTTCATTTGCAAGGCAACGTGGGAAGAATCTTTTTGAGTGACGAATCCACCCTTGTATGGATGCTGATTCAATTTGATCACATGCTTCCTCCATAGCTTGAATGAGGGGCATCTGGACATAGGGCCGGAGATCATAAACCTTTCCATCGCCATGTTGAGAAGAACTCCTCAATGGGGTTTAGGAAGGGGGAGTATGGTGGAAGGTATTGAACTGTAAATTGTGGGTGTTGATGAAACCAGTTTTGGGCCAGAGCAGAACGATGGAAAGCAATATTGTCCCAGACGAGGTCCCTTTGGTTTGGTGCTGTGATAATATTGTGCAATCTGTCTAAAAATGTAAGAATGAGGTCAGTGTTGTAATGACTCAAGCTGGCATGGCTGGCACCCCATCCTGTGTAATGGCAGCACAAAGGGTAATGTTACCCCCACGTTGCCCTGGTACATTGACAATAGCCCTGTGGCCAATGATGTTTCTTCCCCTTCTTCACACTGTTGTCACTGCTGTACTCCCAGTCCAGCCTCCCTCAGTGTTAGTCCGTGGTTTATTACATGGTCCACAATTGTAACGAATTTCGTTACACAGAATTGGTTGTCTTCTTCTTGTGCATGTCCTACCCCTCCTCCAGGTCTTCCTCTCCCTCTCCCTCCACCCTGTTCTCTCCAGATTCCCCCTCTCATCCGCACTCTCCCTCTTCCTCTGACACTGTACATTTTTGTTGAAGACAGGTGAACTTACCTGTTGCCTTTTTATAGTGCTAAAACCTGATTGGTGTGTCTACAATTAAGCACCAGTGTGTGTGCGTACCTGGTGGCTGTGTTTAACCAACTGGTTCATGGGTGTGTTCATTTGAAAGTCTTTGCTTTGAAATTGCAAGGAAAGTTACATCATGATAAATTTCTGTGACAAATGCATACAAGTGTGTTTAGTGTTTTGCAAATCACTGTGTGTAATGTTTTGCAAAAAGTGTGAAGCTGACAGTGTGCTTACAGTTGTGCAAATCTTGCCTTGTGTTTTGCTCCTTGAGTGTAAGGTTTTACTAATTGTGGGAAAGTTTTAATTTTAGTGTGTAAGCAATTGAAAAAAACTGTAAGTGATTACAGTTTTTTTCAGTCGCTAACAAGCGTTTGTCCAACCAGTTGTCACATTTTCAAAACTCTAAACACAATTAGCACAGCATCGGTCTTTTGTGGCCATACCATTCACACATTTCTTGTCATTTTCACACAATATGCAGTCGGTGAACACATTTCCATAATGCTTACATTTTCTTAACAGACAAGCTATACCTCCCAACAAAATTATGGATTGTTTTTGTAGTATTTACAAATGTTAACACACGACATCCGACAATAGCAAAAACAATATTCCAAACCTTAGATACAGTATACAAACCTCTGCTTCTGCAATGATATCAGTTCAAAAACAATATATCAGTGAGAGAGTCAAGGAGCTACAACGACAATATGTCCAGGTATAGTGTACTGTATTTTCAATTCAATGTCCAGTTCTATAAGCTTTGCACTTTGCAAGTAGGTAACCTACACAGTAATAGGTTACAGTACAGTATGGTATACAGTAATGACATGATTTACATAAACTTTGTTTTGAGAGTTATGGAATTGGAGGCCAACCAGACCCCTCATGAATTCATATACATAGATGAGGCAGGATTCAATCTGGCCAAAAGGCGTCGACCTGGACGAAATGTAATGTGGAGGTGGAAGGTTTATGACCATCAGCCACATGACCAGATGTCCCTCCTTGAAGCCATGGATGCTGGCTGCAGGGACATCACAGTTCATGATTGCCAAGGGTGGATCCGACATACAAAGCGGTTTTATCCCAGGTGCATCGCCTTGGATGATATCAGATGTGATCTTGATGAAAACATGTGGCCTAACCCTGAAGATCACAGAGATTAGATACAGTAATTTTGCGCTCTTGTGTGTTTCGTGGATATTTTGTTCACTGTAAGCAATACTGTAAAACTTTTTCTGTTCTATCAAACTGTGTTTCTACTGTACCTCCTGTAGTAAACAGTAAAGGAATAAAAACTGATTTGCTTTTTACTGGAATGTTTTTGAATGTGTACATTGAATGTGTACATGTGGACATACAGTTCTACCAGAAAGACTCGGGAGAATTAATACTGTGACAATGAACATTTCTTTAAGAGCTCAGCAAACAATCAAATTCTTTGGCGTAGGCCCCGTCCGTAACTCGCATTCCGAGGGTACGGAATCTGCATATCCTGCCTGAAGACGAAGGCAGGGGTGCAGCTCACCCCCTGCGAAGTAAGGAAGGGGGCCATCTGGTGGTGGTGGGGTGGAAGGAGGAGAGGACATCCTGGCGTCTTCGGGGTAGAGGGGAGAGCCCGTCTGGAGGTGATGGGGAGGATGGAGGGGAGGACCCAGCATAGAAATGTTAGGGAGATGAAGGAAAAGTCCCGTCTTGGTGGTGGATGGGGAGGATGGAGGTGGTTGAAGCGACAGCATCTGCGAACTCAGACATGTGTAAGTACCACCCTTTTATACTGGCTATTAGGATATGATTGGATAGATGAGAAGGTAATACATGATGTGAACGATTGAGTCTTCCTGGCAGAACTTATGCTAGCTTCATTTCCCAACCAAGAAATTTAGTGTAAAACGATGGATTGCATGTTTTGCATGCAAATATCTGTAAAACTGAAACATAAAAGTCTATGCAGTTTTTGTAATGTCAACAATAGCCAGTATTTTGAAACCTGGTGTACTTTGATTGACTGCATGTACCTTGTGAAGTGAAAACAAGTGTTATTCTTTGACAGAATAATTTAATTTTGAGTCAGATTTCCAGTGTTTTGGTAAAGTTAGTGTGTGCAGATAAACATGTGTTCTATTTTGAAATGAAGAGTTAGTATATATTTAACAAAATGTGTTTTTGAGAAGAAAATTATCCATTTGGCCAATTGTGTTTTGTAGGTTTGAGTCTGTGTTAAGAGTTTAGAAAAAGTATCTGAAGTATGGGTAAGCGCTTGTTAGCGATTGAAAAAAAAACTGTAATACATAATTTGGGGATATTTTGGGGATATTTAATTTTATTCTATCAATCAATAAATTCCACTAGAAACAAACTTTGTTGTATTATTTTATTTTAATTTAATACTGTGAAGCTGCTTTGATACAATCTGTATTGTGAAAAGCGCTATACAAATATACTTGATTTGATTTGATTTGATTTGATCATTTAAACTGTTGTCACTATGCTTTTAATGGCTAATAAGCAGCCCAACTCTGTACACTTTGTTAATATGTAAAAATACTTTGTTACAGTTTTTCTTGATTTCTTAACCAGTGAACACTATAACCAGGCTTTTGAACTAAAATTTCAAAACCATAACGCCATTTATCAAAAAAGCACACCCATTTCCCTAAACTATAAACACTATTCCCCTGTTTTGACACTAAGTCAGATTTGTTGAACTGTCACTGCAAAACTCTACACACAAATCCCTTCATTTCTCATTGCCTAGACCATGTTTTCATTTAGAAAGCACTAGCATTCAATATTGTTCACTCAAGTCAGCACAGCTTCAGCTCAGTTAGCACACAATTACCCAGGTGGAAACACTGAGAATCAAAATTGATCACACACCAATCAGAACCTTCAATAGGCCAGAGTCAGTTCATTCAATGTTGGAACAATGGATCCAGAAAGACATGAAGGAAGAGGTTGAGGACACTGGAGTGGAGGAGGAGGAGGAGGAAGAGTAAATGGGAGTGGAGGAAGAGGTGAAGGAAGGGGAAGGGGAAGGGGAAGGGGAAGGGGAAGGGGAAGGGGAAGGGGAAGGGGAAGGGGAAGGGGAAGGGGAAGGCCAAAGAGACAAGCAGCGCCACTCTAGTTGATGTCTTTGTCCATGACTATGAGGGAGGCTGGGCAACAAGTACAGCCAAATTTGAGTCGCTTCACCATCGCCTCGATCATAAGAACCTTCCGGGAGAAAAACAGGTAGATGTACTTCAGACTGCTCTCTACTGTAACTTTGGAGTGCAGTACACTGTGCTGTTACAAATCATACATGCACTGTAGCTGTTGCAATATACTACTGTAATAAAAAGAAATGCATCAAATTGCCTCACATACAGATCGAGTTTTCTGAATGCTTCCATTTTGTAAAAAGGATGTGTTACAGTTACAGTAATCAGTACTTCTATTTTTCTAGGACACAGAGACGATGAAATGGAAGAAGCCTGCCAAATATTTCGGTTGATGCATGCATTGGTGTATTGTACTGTACAGTACATTAAGCAATACAAAAAATTTTTTGAGGGGGGGACCACAAGCAACATAACTTACCAGTTTTGGAAATGTCGTTTTGAATTTATAGCACAAGTGTGTAAGACTATGTTGTGGTGTGTGTGTTTGTGAGGGCTTGTGTGTGATGTCTGAGGGAAAAGTTTTGTTCCCTTTCAAGGGAACTCGCGTTGCGTCGAGATTTGACGCTATGGGAACGCTTTGCGTGATGATGTCTTGAAGCACATGTAAAATCAGTCCAATGGCGTGGCGGAACGTCAGAGGCGGGTGACGTCACGTACCAGGAAACTATAAAGCCTGCCTGAAAACAGAAAGCGAAAGCTTCTGTGTCTTCAGTAGCGCTCTATGTGAATTTGTCCCGTTATTTGGTGTTGTCTGTCTATATTATATATATATATATATATTCAGTATGGCGAGCAAGCAGCAGTTTAGGTTGTGTGTGCACCCCTGCCCGCGTTATTTAACGGGTGGGGACACTCACGTCCTTTGTGTTGCCTGTTTGGCTGAGGAGCATGCCCTGTCAGCACTCGAAGGTGCTGGCTGTGAGCATTGTGACGCGCTGCCTTTGCGTACGCTCCGTTCCCGCTTGGCGTTCTTCCAGAACGTTCAGGATCGCGTTCCCCAGGGCTCTGGTCCCGCCGCTGCCGAGGCACGGCGTCGATCACAGACCTGGGGTTCGCAAATGGATCTATCAGTGGATGCTGAGACGGGCTCTGCCTTATCTCAGTCTCTTTCTGATAGACCCAGTGCCTCTCATCAGGGTTTGGAAGCACGCGCTGCGGTTGCTTCCCCCCCGATGGAGGCACCAACACTGCAATTGTCCAGCTCTGAGGAGTTGGATGTTGTTAGTGTTGACGCTGAGTCTGAGGATTCGCCACCTCTGTCTCATGCGTTCGAAGAGTTACTAGAGGTAGTGACAAGAGCTGTCGAAAGACTATCTATTGAGTGGCCAGAAGATAGGCAGGACGTTCGCTCGAAGAGCAAGCTCGACGAACGTTTCCTGCCATCTCGTGCACAGCCTCAGTGCTGAAGCCTTCCGTTTTTCCCCGATCTCCACACCGAGGTGTCGAGATTGTGGGGGAAACCCATGTCATACAGAGTTTACAGTGCACAAACATCACACTACTCCACTATTTCCAATTATAAAGAGCATGGTTATGGGGAGATGCCGAAGGTGGAGGAGACGCTTGCGAGCTATCTCTCTCCAGCAACGGCATCTTCCCTGAAGGCTCCTATGTTACCCACCAAGCCAGTCAGAGTCACTTCTTCCCTGGTTAATAAAGCATATTCCGCCGCTGGTCAAGCTGCAGCGTGTTTGCATACCATGTCTTTGATGCAAGCCTACCAGGCAGAATTACTGGGTGATTTAGATGAGGGCAGGGGGATTGGTCCCGATGTGGTTTGCGAACTGCGTAGAGCCACAGATTTGTCTCTCAGGGCCACCAAGGAGACGGCTAAATCCATCAGCCGCTCTATGGCAGCCCTGGTGGCCACTGAGAGGCATCTGTGGCTCAATCTCAGTAACATCAAAGATAAAGAAAAACATTTTCTGTTGGATGCGCCTGTTTCCACTTCGGGATTGTTTGGTAATGCGGTGAATAGTGCTGTAGATAAGTTTCAGGAAGCTTCTAAACAGGCAGCCGCCCTTCAAAAACTTCTTCCCCGCCGTTCTTTTTATGAGGCTGCTGAGCGGGAGCAGCCTCACTCATCTAAAAAGAGCGCTGAACATCGTGCCACTCAAAAACAGAGTGTGTCCTCCCGTGCTCCCCCACAAAAATCTTCGGGACACGGAAGGCACGCTCAAACCCAGCAGCCTTCGAGGGGTAGAACGGATCTGCGGACCGTTATTACCGCCAAGAAGGCTGCTGGGAAAAAGTCCTGACTTCCGAGGACTCAGGACAATGAGGGTAGTCCCCCCCGAAGTGCAGCGGTCAACACCTCCTTTTACGGTGCCCGTCTCCCTTCGGTACCCTCAGGGGACTGTTCTGCCAACCCTGCCGCCTCCGGTGTTTCAGGGCGCAGCGGTCTCCGGCGAGCACATATCTCAAGGACCACCTGGAAACATAGTGGCCTCGGGATGCCCGCCCCCTCTGAGGAGGGTGTTAGAGCAGTCCGTTCAGTCGTTCCCTGCCGGTGCGCCGTTACAGGGCGACGAACCGATTACTCAACAACAACAAAATCCAGAAGCCAGTCTCGAGAGACTGGTACCTCTAGTAGAATCTTTGACAGCGTGGAAGCTACTGCCAAATGTTTCTCGATGGGTCCTGCAGACCGTAGAAAAAGGGTATCAAATACAGTTCAAGAAACGCCCACCTCGGTTTATGGGGGTTCTACCCACAGTGGTGGACTCCGAGCAGGTTCTGGCCATGGAACAAGAAGTGAACACTCTGTTAGAGAAAGGGGCCATAGAATATGTACCTCCCTCCAACAGGGAATCCGGGTTTTACAGCCGGTATTTCCTAGTTCCAAAGAAGGACGGGGGATTGCGTCCCATTTTAGATCTTCGAGTTCTGAACGAGTCAGTCATGCAGCTCAAGTTCAAAATGTTGACTTTGAGACAAATCGTGCCACAAATCAGGTCCGAGGACTGGTTTGTCACGATAGATCTCAAGGACGCATATTTCCATATTTCCATCCGTCCGTGTCATTGGAAGTTCCTGAGGTTTGCTTTCGGGGGCAAAGCATACCAATATCGAGTTCTTCCATTCGGTCTAGCTTTATCACCCCGCACTTTCACCAAATGCGTGGATGCAGCTCTGGCGCCCTTGCGCCTTCAGGGTATTCACATAATGAACTACATCGACGATTGGTTGATTTTAGCTCAATCGCATCAGATGGCGATTCGGCATCGAGATGTCGTCCTCGCCCATATGAAAGAGCTGGGGTTACGGCTGAACGCCAAGAAGAGTGTGCTTTCTCCACTTCAGAGGACCACTTTTTTAGGCGTGGTTTGGGATTCAGTGTCGATGCAGGCGTGCCTGTCACCGCCACGTATAGAGTCCATCCTTGCAGCTGTGAAAAGTGTAAAGCTAGGCCAGCTACTCACTGTCAAACAGTTCCAGAGACTGTTGGGTCTCATGGCAGCAGCTTCCAACGTGATACCTTTTGGACTGCTGCACATGAGGCCCCTGCAGTGGTGGCTCAGGACCAGGGGGTTTTCCCCGAGGGGCAACCCATTTCGCACAATCAAGGTCACGCGGCGATGCCTACGTGCCTTGGTTATGTGGAAGAAACCTTGGTTCCTGTCCCAAGGCCCAGTGTTGGGAGCTCCTTGTCGTCGCAAACTGCTAACGACGGATGCTTCCCTCACGGGTTGGGGAGCGATTCTAGAGGGTCGCTCATCTCAAGGTCTGTGGGAAGACCATCATCGTTCATGGCATATCAATCACCTAGAGATGTTAGCTGTCTTCCAGGCTCTGAGGAGCTTTATCACAGATCTCAGGGGACACCATGTGCTAGTACATACGGACAACACGTCGGTAGTCGCCTATATAAATCACCAAGGGGGTTTGCGCTCACGCCCATTATGCAATCTGGCACGCCATATCCTCTTGTGGTCCCAGGGGAAGCTGTTGTCACTCAGGGCAGCTTACATTCCTGGGGTCCAGAATATAGGAGCAGACACTCTGTCGAGACAGGGGCTGAGGCCCGGGGAATGGAGGCTCCACCCCGAGGTGGTGGAGCTGATATGGAGGGAGTTTGGCCAAGCGCAAGTGGATCTGTTTGCGTCTCGAGAGATGTCTCACTGTCCACTTTGGTTCTCCCTCACGCATCCAGCTCCTCTGGGACTGGATGCTATGGTACAGACGTGGCCGAGGCTGCGTCTGTACGCTTTTCCCCCAGTTGCTCTGCTCCCGGGAGTTCTGGAAAGAGTTCGCAGGGACCGGGTCCATCTACTTCTTATAGCCCCGCGTTGGCCGGGCAGAGTATGGTTTCCCAATCTTGTGTCTCTCCTCGACGGGCCTCCTTTGGAGCTACCCGTCAGGAGGGACCTTCTGTCCCAAGCGGAGGGCTCGATATTACACCCCCGACCAGAACTGTGGAACCTGTGGGCTTGGCCTCTGAGGGGGCCCAGCTCATAGAGTCAGGTCTCTCAACTGAGGTTGTTGAAACCATTCTACAGTCCAGAGCTCCCTCCACGAGGAAACTTTATGCCCTGAAGTGGAGAGTATTCACTTCTTGGTGTAGTGACTGTCGGTTGGACCCAGTTAACTGCCCAATTGGTACAGTGCTGGAGTTCCTGCAGGACCGGTTCACTGCAGGTCTGACCCCGTCCACTTTAAAGGTTTATGTGGCGGCCATAGGTGCTTACCACATTTCTTTGGGTGGAATGTCTGTGGGGAAAGACCCCTTGGTATCTCGTTTCCTTCGTGGCACCTGGAGGCTGAGGCCTGCAGTTCGCTCTAGGGTGCCACCATTGGATTTGTCCATTGCGCTGCAAGGCCTTTCCCTGGCCCCCTTTGAGCCTATTGAGGAGGTTCCTGAGAAGTTCTTGACATTGAAAGCTCTGTTCCTTCTAGCTATTTCTTCTCTCAAGAGAATAGGGGATCTTCAAGCATTGTCGGTTGCTCCGTCATGCTTAGAGTTTGCACCGGGTATGGTTAGAGCTTTTCTGCATCCGAGACCGGGTTATATCCCCAAGGTTATATCCCCACTAATGTGGCTAGACCTATTGTTCTGCAGGCCTTCTGTCCTCCTCCCTTTCAGAATGCGGACCAGGAGACGAATAATTTGCTTTGCCCAGTTCGGGCGTTAGACGCTTATGTCCACAGAGCTGCCCTGTGGCGTAAAAGTGATCAGCTGTTTGTATGCTTTGGGTCCCCTGACAAGGGATCTCCAGTGTCTAAGCAAAGAATGAGCAAGTGGGTGGTTGAGGCTATTTCGCTTGCTTATGAAACGGCCGGGCAGCCTTCTCCTATGGCTGTCCGGTCGCACTCTACAAGGAGTATGGCGGCCTCCAAGGCCCTTATTTCAGGAGTTTCTCTCCAGGACGTGTGTGATGCGGCAGGCTGGTCCTCACCGCACACCTTTGTCAGGTTTTACTCCTTGGACCTGGACTCTACACCAGGGTCCCAGGTCCTGTCATCCTAGTGCTGCTCTTTATGATTTCACACAGGACAGACACTCGGTTACGACTGTAACCTCGGTTCCCTGAAGAGGGAACGAGCGTTGCGTCACCTTGCCATATCTCCTTCATGCCTGTCAGCGACTACTTCAGACTTTACGAAGCTTTCGCTTTCTGTTTTCAGGCAGGCTTTATAGTTTCCTGGTACGTGACGTCACCCGCCTCTGATGTTCCGCCACGCCATTGGACTGATTTTACATGTGCTTCAAGACATTATCACGCAAAGCGTTCCCATAGCATCAAATCTCGACGCAACGCTCGTTCCCTCTTCAGGGAACCGAGATTACAGTCGTAACCGAGGCGTTTTTCAACAAGATTGAATGGTTTTGAGTGTAGAGCTTCATTTTGACCTGAAAATAGGATGTTTGGGGAATTGGGTGAGACGTTATGGATTTGTGTTTACTGTTTTGAGAATATGAGGCATAGTTTTAAGAAATGTGTTGAAGCAATCGAGAAAAACTGTAATTGGTCCAAAGGTGAATACCAGGTGGTTTTTCCTGGAAAATAGATGGGTTAAAATATTTAGGAGTAGGCCTATATGTTGGCAACGTTTCAATGTTAAGCAAAAATTGGGAAAGAGATTTAGAAAAAGATTGGAAAAATGGAAATTGCTTTTGCCAAAAATGTCTTTTAGAGGGAGGGTTATAATAATTAATAAACTGGTGGCTTCAGTTTTGTGGCATTGTTTGGCCAGCACTGATCCTCCAAATGGACTTTTGAGTAAAATTCAAGCCAGTACGGCAGACTATTTTTGGAGCACTTTTCATTGGATACTGCAAAGCATACTTTTTCTACCCAGAGATGAAGGAGGTCAAGGACTTATCCATTTGCCAAGAAGGGAGGCAGCCTTTCGACCTCTTTTTATTCAAAGGTACCTTACAGGACCTAAGGATCTAGTCTGGAGAAAAGTGGCTGATGTTATTTTTAATCAAGCTGGCAGACTGGGATTGAACTCTGATTGATGGTGATTTTCAAGTTTGGGACTTACTTGAAAAACGGAGGTTGGAGGTGACTTCCTCGTTGTACTAGCTTTTGGAGGAACCTCTTGTGCATGGAGCATGGTTTGATGTTACTTGTGAAGTTACACCTGGACTGCTTCATTGTTTAATTACCACTAAGACGTTAAAACTGCTCAGTCCATGGCTTCACATCTAGGTGTGCGGTCGGTACGGCATGTAATAATATGTTATATAATATTATTATAATATTATTATATAATAATAATAAAATATGTTACAGTAATTTAATTTTATAGTGGGAAACTGGTTCCTAATAATACAGATCCCTCTCCAAGTATTTCTTTTAGTCCCAATCTCAAAGGACTGTCTAGACCTTTTCTGAACCTGAGCAGGCTAGAAGGGTTAAGTTTGCAATATGTTTAGAGTAAAGTGTTGTATAAATGTCTTGTAAAAGTTTTAAATAAAGCACATTTAAAAGAACGTAGTGATACAATGTGGAGAGAGAGATTGGGACTAGATGATGAAATCAAACCTGTTTGGAGAGTTTTATACAAACCACCAATTGAAAAACGCACCGGTGATATTTAATGGAGAGTTTTACATGGCAGAGTTGCTGTAAATGCATTTGTGAGCATTAACCCCAATATATCAAGTGATTGTGCTTTTTGTTAAATGAAGGAGACAATTTTTCAATGTTTTTTAGAAAGTTCAAGATTTTATGATAAGTTTTGTTTTCTTGATGTTCTTTTCATTCATTTTGGGGAGATTTTTTTTCCCTAAGATTTGGATTCTTGGACTCAAATATAGTGTGGCGCAAAAAATAAAGAGTCAATTGTTGAATTTTTATTTGGCCAAGCCAAACTTGCTGTTTACGTAACCAGGAAAAACAAAATAGATGGTATAAGGAAAACATGTGGTTATTATTTGGTAAAAGCAAGGGTTATGTTTGATTTCAAGTTCTATAAAATGATGAATGATTTAGAAAGTTTTTTTGCATAAATGGTGTTTTGATGAAGCTATTTGTAAATTTGAGGTAGAAATGTCGATCATTACTACCATGTTACAGTAAGTCTTGATTTTTGCACCTCATTTTAGTTTTTTTGGATAATGTGATTGGATGTTTTGCTGAAGTTGTAATGATATAAATAAAGTGTGTTGAAAACTCTCTCTCTCTCTCTCTCTCTCTCTCTCTCTCTCTCTCTCTCTCTCTCTCTCTCTCTCTCTCTCTCTCTCTCTCTCTCTCGAAAAGCCATCAATGCAACCAATAATACAAATGCCATATGGTTTTAACTCATGGGTCCAAATCCCAAATGTATGAGACCCTTTGCCAGGGTCAAAGCAAAGTAGCCATCTGAGACGTCTGTCTCTCCTCATTGTAGGGTCCAGTTCCTTCAGCACCAATCCTCTTTTCTTACACGCATCCTCTTACATCATCCTACATCCTCTTTTCTTCTTCTCTGCATTTGGCGTACATCCATCGGTACCCATGAAGTTGCCCAGAGGACTGCAGCTGATTACAGATGAAATCAACAAGGTACAAGGTATAATTTTTTCGTTGAGACAAAAGGTGTCTGTCCAAGCTCACATCAGTTTTTGCGAGGGAACGCAAAAATCTTTGCGAGGAAAGGCAAAAGTTTTGTGTGGGAACGCAAATATCTTTGTAAGGGAACACAAAGTTTCTCAGGGGAAACGCAAAAGATTTGAAAAATAAAAAAATACTTCCATCCCAAATTTTTTCCACCACCACGTCCCTTTAGGGGCTCCGTAGGGGCTTCCACATGTGTAAGGAGAAAAAAGAAAAACATAAAGATGCACAGTCCAGCACACATTCTTCCTCCTCTCCACTACCTCTTCTTCTCCGTTGTCCTGATCCAACTACAGTACTCCTCTCCTTCAATCAACTATTCCTCTCCCTCCATCACCTATTCCTCTCCCTCACCCAGACATTATTTTTCTCTCTCTGCTTCTCTGAGTTGTTCTGAATTCACATTACAGTTTTTTTACAATCGCTATGACAATTTGTTAAAATAAACTCTTAACGCACCAACACACCTACAACACACAATTGGCAAAACAGTTAATTTCATGCTCAAAATCACACATTGTAAACTAAACTCCAACACTAATTTTTTAAATATAATACAGTTTTTCTGAATTGCTAAAACAGTAAACCCCATTCTCTGAACCAAATTCTCAATAGTCTAAACCAATTTGTTGAATAAATCACTCTTTCTGTAAAACATTAAACAAGTTCAGGTAGTTAAAACACTGTTTGCAAATCTCATGCACTCTTTTTGCAAAACTCTAAACACATTCTCACTCCCTAAAACACATTTTGCACTGTGATGCACTTACGTTTCAAAATGCTAAACACAGGTAGGCGAAAGTTAAACACAACTGCAACACAGCTGTCATCGTTTACACACAACGACTCAAAATTGTTCACACTTATTTCTAATGATGTGACCAAACCAACTGTACATAATACAAGTCAGTTCAGATTCCCCAAATTGACTCAAAATGTTGCACTGAATGTTGATACCAAAAATGGATGGAAACAATATAAGAGGGAGAGAAGGATGAGGATGAGGAAGAGGGGGTGAACAAGCAGGAAGAGGATGAGGACGAGGAAGAGCAAGGTGTGGAGAATGCTGTCAAGGCTGGATCTGCTTTAGGGTTTTTCCCTTTGCCTGCAGAGATGACATTGTCTGAGATGTGGAGAAACTCTTCCGGCCGGACCAACATGAAGACATGATGCTGAAGCAGAATAAAATCTCTCTCACTGACCTTGATTTTGCAGTTGCACAACTCTTCTGAGTGTACTTTACTGTAACATGCTTTTCATTTAGAGTTTCTTACTGTAACCTTTTTGGCTTTTGCAGTTGGGTCACTGTATTTTCACAGTATGCAAGTGGTGAATATATACAGACATTCGATAGGCCTACAGTAAGGCCTCCAGTAAGTTGTCATTACTATACTTTTTTACGTAATTGCAAAATTTGTTTACTTTTAATTTGTAACTGCATGCTTTGGATTCTGTGTTCTCCATTTTTTGATGTAGTGTCTAATGAATGATCATAGTGTTTATAATTTTGACTCTCTGTGTGTATAATCTGAGAGCATTGTTTGATTTTGAGCACAGATAAAATGGTTTTGAGGCAATTGTTTGATTTTGCCAGAAGAGTCAGAGGTTCTGTGAATGTGGTTTGAAAATGTGGTTTTGTGTTTAAGGTTTTGAGAAAGTGAGTGATGGTTTCAAGAAACGTGTTTTAGCAATTCAGAAAAACTGTAATACACTAACACAATACACTATGTCTACCAAAACACTAACACATGTTCTCTTCCATCAGGAACATTTAGTCAATCATAGCACAATGTCATAAGAACACTAACATCAGATGGAATTACAGAAACTGCATTATTTTATATGTGTCAGTTCTGCCCTTATACAATAGACAGTATATTGTATTGATCATAGAATGTGTTTTGTACTGCAGTTTCTTTTGAAGTCTCTCTACATGTTTGTTTGTTTGTTTGGGTTTAGTAAATGCCTGCATTTATTTTAAAAAATTTTTTTGCATCAGAAATTTTATTAAAAAAATGAATAACCCTTCTTAGAGTAGCTTTTTAGAATGTACGGTTTATGAAAAAAAGAAGACAGAGACAGAATTGCTGCAGTAAATGCTGAATTGCAACAGAACATTTCTGCAAGATAACAAAAATATGCAATCTAGCTGCCATTTACAGTATTACTGTATGTGAAAATACAAAATATACAAACAGAAAAAGCCATCTTTAATCCGCCCGGTCTTCTGCATTTGGGCACATGTTCTCAACAGCATCACACCTGATATCTTTTCTGGCAAGGCATCTTGGGGAGAATCTTTTGGCATGCCTTATCCACCCCTGGCAGTGTTCAGCTGTGAGGTCTTGGCATGCAGCATCCATTGCATACAGGAGGGACATTTGGTCCTGTGGACGATGGTCAAAAACCTTTCATCTCCAGGCTGAGAAAACTCCTCAGTGGGGTTGAGGAAAGTGAAGTAATGGGCAAGAAAAGGGGACATCATCCATATTTACATAACTTCAATCAGCTGTTTCTAAGTAGCAATGGTGTAACATTCAGGGGATATATTTGTTTCAGTTCACAATATGAACAGCTGTTCGGTTTGACTTTAGCCTATAGGTATAGAACATGATAATATTTGTTCTGACATACAGTGTGAAAGCATTTGTAAATTCGGCAGTAAAAATCCATTGTTTTGGTCTTAGTTGAGCTTGTGTGTAAAAGAAGTTCAAGCATTTTAAATTTGTGTTAACTGTGTGCATTTTGTGTCAAAGCAACAAGAAATGTGTTAATTGTATAGCCTACACAGACGGATGTTGTGCTAACTGTGTTAAGAGTTTAGGGAAATTGTTACAGTTTTTCTTGATTGCTTAAACACTATAACCAGGCTTTTTAACTAAAATTTCAAAACCATAATGCCATTTCTCAAAAAGCACACCCATTTCACTAAACTATAAACACTATTCCCTGTTTTGACACATGAGTCAGATTTGTTGAACTGTCACTGCAAAACTCTACACACAAATCCCTTCATTTCTCATTGCCTAGACCATGTTGTCATATAGAAAGCACTAGCATTCAGTATTGTTCACTCAAGTCAGCACATCTTCAGCTCAGTTAGCACACAATTACCCAAGTGGAAACACTAGGAGTCAAAATTGAACACACATCAATCAGATCCTTCAATAGATAGATAAAAGGGCCCAAATCAGTTTATTGAGTTTTAGAACAATGGATCCAGAAAGACATGAAGGAAGAGATCGAGGAGGGACAAGGAGGAGGAGGAGGAAGGGCAAGGGCAAGAAGACAAGCAGTCTCAGATGAAATTCAAGCCACTCTAGTTGCCCATGTGTTTGTCAATGGTATGACTATGAGGGCTACGAGTAAGGCCAAATTTGAGTTGCTTCACCGTCGCCTCGAGAACCTTCAGGGAGGAGTAGTGGCAAACAAAATTCTATCACTGAATAAAAGACAAACATTTCCAATAGTGTTTGATGAGGTTTATTTTGAGGCCAGCAGTCGTACAGTCACACAGAGTGGCTGCAGAGTGTGACAGTGAAGGGAGGGCATCCTTTCTCCTTTATAGTCTTGACTCCCAGAATGTCTTTCTATAGTCCTATACTCCTATAGTCTCCTATAGTCTTTCTAGGCCAATGAAAGACTAAGGCCAATAAGAAGAACATTCTTAAACTTGTTCATCATATTATATCCTTGAGTGGAGGCCCTCCTGTCACGTACCAACACTCTTTACCATTCCAATACAATTCCATATTAGAACAAGGTTTGTGTGGGGAGAACCACAAGCAACATAACTTTTTGCAACATAACCAGTTTTGGAAATGTTGTTTTGAATGTATTGCACCAGTGTGTTAGACTATGTTGTAGTGTGTGTGATTTTGAGTACTTGTGTGTCCAGTCTGAGGTCAAAGTTTGGTTTTTCAGCAAGAGTGAATGGTTTTGAGTGTAGAGCTTCATTTTGACCTGAAAATAGGATGTTTGGGGAATTGGGTTAGACATTATGGATTTGTTTTTACAGTTTTGAGAATACGAGGCATAGTTTCAAGAAATGTGTTTAAGTAATCGAGAAAAACTGTAAAAGGATTGAAAAAATTTTCATAGTGATCGTAAAAAAAAAACAATTCAAAGAGTCACCTTTTTACTGTGTATTTCCAATTAATGAAAAGAACTTCAACACCTGACTATGCCTCCAACTGAGATTGGATTTTCAATATTTTAGTGATCTACCTAAAAATGCTTATCAGTTGTTTCAATATATTTCAATTATTATTTTTTTTCAGTACATTTGAGCTTCTGTTGTTGCAGAAGTAGAAGCTTTATACTATATTTAAGGTTTAGTACATAATGCCTTCATTTCTGTCATACGGTGTTTAATCATTTGTAAATAAGACCAGAAAGATCCATGATTTTGATATTGGGTAAGCTTTTGTGAAAATAAAATTTAAGCATTTTAGAAATGTGTTAATTGACTGTATATTGTGTGAAAACAACATGAATTGTGTTGATAGTATGGTCACAACAGACATATGTTGTGCTAATTGTGCTAATTTGAAAAATAAAAAAAACTTTTTTTCCACCACCACGTCCCTTTAGGGGCTCCGTAGCTTTCATAGGTTCCACATGTGTAAGGGGATGCTACTATGCTACTACAGTAGTGTGCATAACACTGTTAGCTCAGCAAACAACAGACAAACATAAAATACTGTATCCAGTTGTTGTATATTTCACAGTAATAAACTTCAGAGAACTCGACGTTGATCTATATACTTTTTATTACAACATTCTCGCAACACTTCTTCGTGGCATTTATGTCCTACTAGGCAACTGGTACCTTAGTGACACCTACTGTTCATACATGTATTTCAATATACCACATATTCCCCTTTCTTTAAATAACAGATTTGACTTAAACTAAAAAAATATAACAAAGCACAGAACACAAGTAAAACCAATAGTTCTGAATGTCAACAACATGCATAGCATTATATCATTGAATATTTCAAAAGTATGCAATTAAATAACTCAAATGTTTAACCTGCTTCCAGTCTGTGGAAAAGGGTGAACAAGTATTTTCTCTATCACTCATTTCTTTTCTTTTTTTTCTCTTTTTTTCCATGCAACAAAACAAAACAAACTATAACAACATAAATATCTCAAATACCTTTTCTAGACTATGACCAATATTCAATACCTTTTATCTTTCCCCCTTTTATAAATTACTGAGTACCTTTATGTACTATAGTCCTTAAACCACACTGGGGCACGACACACTCTATGAGGATGTGAAGTGCCAGGAGGAGTGATTGACATTTGAGATGTCTGGGGTGCTTGAAAAGGCCTAAAGGAGTCTTCTGCTTGAGAAGGTGTACCAGAAGTGGTAACACAGGATGAAGATGGAGCCAGGTGAACAGCATTCCAAGCTTTTCCATCGGAGAGGAGATATGTTGCAGGGCCTTTCTGAGCTACAACCTTAAAAGGCTGAGAAAACTTGGAATGTCCTTTCTTGACAATTCCTGGCTTCCTAATGCGCACAAACAAACCAACTTGAATCTTTGGAGATTGTGCACTACGGTGCCGATCTGTGTACTCTTTCATTTTGTTTTGTGACTGTGGGATGATTTGTTTCAAGTTATTTTTGTCCTTTGGCGGGCCCACAAATGGAAGACCAGCCACATGCAATTTTGTCTTAATTTGACGGCCAGGCAAAAGTTCAGCAGGTGACAGTTTTGTCACAGCATGAGGAGTTGATCTGTATGTATTTAGAAACTCTGTCACAAAAACTTTCCACTCTTTGCCTTCAATGCTAGCAGTCTGCAAACAGTCTTTGAACACTCAATTGAAGCGTTCAATCTCACCATTCGCTTGTGGATAATAGACAGAGCTACGGTAGTGTTTAATATCTCTGTCTGCAAGGAATGCCTCAAACTCAGCCGAAACAAATTGTGAACCATTATCAGTCACAAGTTCAAGAGGATTTCCTTCACGGCCAAACCCAGCAGACAGAAACTTCACAACAGTCGCAGAAGTGACCTCAGGTGCAAACGCATTTTCCGGCCATTTACTGTAGTAATCAATGAGTGTCATTGCAAAACGACAACATTGGGTAGCATTATTCAAAGGCCCAACTACATCAATAGCCAGTTTCTCCCAAGCAGTTGTTGGAGTAGGCACTGGACAGAGTGGAGCTGCATGGGTAATTGCAGTCTTGTCATGCTGGAGACAGGTGGAACAGGATTTGATGGCATTTTTCCACTTGACAGTCCATGCCAGGCCACCAGTACAAGTCCCTCAATCTCGGAATGATCACTCTGTGTGTACCACGGATTACATATCCATCTTGTACAGCCAGCTCATTCCGGATACGCTGATATGAAGCTATAGCTGTCACAGTGTCTGGGTTGTGTTCCCTGGGTCACCACTAGATGTCCTCCTTCCCCACGGTGTCTGTCACATTTGAACTACATTCCCCATGATCCTTGTCTCTTCATTGCACTCAGCTGTCCCTTGACACTCATTATTACACTCAGCCAATTCTCCATTAGCATTGTCATTTACCTGTGTATTTATACCCTGTCTGTTTTAGTATGTGTTACGGAGTCCTTGTTGTATATCACGCCACTTCTGTGTTCTGTTCCTGCCTGTTCTTGTTTTTGTGTCTCATGTTGGATTGCTTATTTGGATTTTGGATTTCTGCCTGGAGGACTACGATTTGGATTACCCTTAATAAATGATTATACTGCTATTGGATCTTCCCTTGTTTCATTAAGTGTGGATCGTGACAATAGCAGAATTCAAGCTTTTTGTACTACGAGGCCACCCCTTTTCAATGCAAGTCTTTACCTGTTGAAGGATAGGACAGGCATTACAAGTAGACCTCAGTTCCTGTACAGTAACAGCTGCAAATTCAGGAGACAGTAGAGCCACCATTTCAGGCTCTTGGTATTGGCTGTATTCAGTTGATGGAAGCGGAAGTCTGGACAAACAGTCAGCTGTGACATTGTCTTGGCCAGGTTTGTATTCCAATTAAATGAATAAAACACACGTTAATAATTAAAAGTAATTAAAACACAGAAGACGTGCAGACCATTGGCCAATTCTCATACCTGCACGTCCAAGCCCTTTTGTGGAAAGTAATGTACTGTAGATAAGGGGCTGTGGTCAGTGCAAAGAGTGAAATGGCGGTCCCATTGGTAGGTTTTTCTGTTGCCCAAACACATGCCAAAGCCTCTTTTTCTGTTGTCGAATACTTCCTTTCACAGTCAGACAATGTTCTAGATGCAAAAGCAACTGTTCTTTCAGTACTGCCATGACACTGGGTAAGCACAGCACCAATGCCATAATCTGAAGCATCCGTTGTGACTGTCATCGGTAAAGAAGGATCAAATAATGCAAGGGCTGGGCTAGCAGTGATAAGACTTTTCACATGGCTGGAATGTTCTTGAGCCTCCTCTGTCCAGCAAAAACCAGTAGACCTTCGGAGCAGTGCACAGAGAGGTTCCACCAATGTCGCAAAATTGGGAATGAATTTGGAATACCAGCCTGCAAGACCCAAAAAAGAATGCAAGGACTGTGCATCATGAGGAGCTGGTGCTTGTTGTATAGCCAGAACATGATCTGGATTTGGATGCAAGCCTGAAGCTGAAATAACATTGCCAAGAAAAGGTAGCTCAGTTTTCCTGAAGTGGCACTTTTCCTCATTAAGCTTCAAACCACTGCTTTGCAAACACCGAAGTACAGCTTAAAGTCGTTTCTCATGTACTTCCAGATTCTCACCATAGACAATGATGTCTTTTAAATAACATTGCACACCATCCTGACCAGCCAAAATTCGAGACATCATTCTTTGAAAAGCACTTGGTGCTGAGGCAAGACCGTAAGGGACCCGTGTAAAACGATAGAGTCCATCATGGGTAACAAAAGCTGTCAGACCCCTACTACAGTATCTTGATGCAAAGTCACTTGGTGGTATGCATTCTGGAGATCTATTGTAGAGAACATAGAAGCCCCATGTAGTTCTGTAAAAACTTCCTCAATATGTGGCAAAGGGGGACTGTCTATGACGACAGCTTTGTTTGGCTCTCTTAAATCAACACAAAGTCGAATTCCTCCAGATTTCTTTTGCATGACCACCAGCGGCGACACCCAAGGTGATGACGCCACTTTTTCTATGATCCCTTCAGATTCTAGCCTCTGTAACCCTTGCGAGACTGCATCTCTCGCTGCAAATGGCAATCTGCGCAATTTCTGTTGTATTGGCTGCACATCTGAACGTAATTTGACAGTCAGTGCTTTGGAATTGCAAGGAAGTGACATCATGATATACTTCTGTGTCTGATGTATACAAGTGTGTTTAGTGTTTTGCAAATCACTGTGTGTAATGTTTTGCAAATAGTGTGAAGCTGACAATGTGCTTACAGTTGTGCAAATCTAGCCTTGTGTTTTGCTCCTTGAGTGTAAGGTTTTGCTAATTGTGGGAAAAGTTTAATTTTAGTGTGTAAGCAATCGTAAAAAACTGTAATGTCATTTCCATGCACATTTAAACATGTTGCTTTTATCATTTAATTGCAAGAATTCAAAACAGAGAAACTGAACTGGGAAAAAGGATTTATTTAGATTTATTTAATTTTTAATTTTTATTTTTTTGATAAGTATACAGCTGATGCATCAGTGATGTTTTATTCTCCTTGTCACACACACCTAGGCAAATTCATCACTCCATCATTACAGGTTTGTTCTAGGGGGATACTGCCTATTACATATTTGCCCCTCTGACATGCAAACTCGATATAATCCCCATGTGGAGAGAGTATCTTTTTCAGTCCAGCCCATCGCAGCTCTATACCTCTTTTATCCATTTCCTCCACCGTCACTGAACAAGGCTCTGAAACAAAAAAACATCTCACTGTCACTGTTAAAATATACATTCATTGATTCATCAGAACCAGAACAACTACAAGATCAAACTTACAAAATAAAATACAGTTAGAAAAGCCTAACGTGTCTTTGATGTATATGGTTCAGGGGTGTCAAACTCAGTTCCTGGTGGGCCACAGCCCTGCAGAGTTTAACTTCAACCCTAATTAAACACACCTAACACACCTCAGCTAATCAAGTCCTTCAGGCTTATTTGAAAACTGCAGGTGAGTGTGTGTTGAAGCAGGGTTGGAACAAAACTCTGTAAGGCTGTGGCCCTCCAGGAACTGAGTTTGACACCTGTGGTTTAGAGTGTTCATACTTACTTAAACACTTAATATTCCCTCTCCATTCGCCTTGATCCACCCAGAAAAAGAAAATCATCCACTATACTTTTAATTTCTAAATATTTTATATGTATCAATATATAGCCATACATGGTCAATGCATATATTGCAGTATATTGAAAAATATAAGCACTACTTTCCCATTTATGGAAATGTATTATGTAATATATCACATTATATTTTGCAGTATATTCCCATATATTTATGTTCGTAAGGGTTACTTCCTACACATTTAGGAAATGGGACGTCCCATTCTCCAGTTGACAAGCAGGTGATTTCACTATGTCCTTGTAATTCCGATCCCTTCCCAACACATGAAAGAGTTATTGTGTGTCCAGGTCTGATTGAAACCTCAGGCCCCGGGTGTCCGTCCTCAGTGACGTCTGATCTCATGTTTACAGTCAGGTTTGCGACACACATTACCTATAAAGAACATAACAATCTGATCAGTTAAGCATCCTCCATGTGAACAACAGATCTATCATTGATCTATCTTTGTCCAATCCAAGGCTTTTGCCGTCTGTGGCCTTACCTTTCACATTTAGGGAAAGGGCTGCTCCATTCCCCATTTGGCTGACAGGTGATTTCTCTCTGTCCTTTTAATTTCAGCCCTTGTCCATTGCATGAAAATATTAACTTGTGTCCAGGTTTGACTGAACCCTCAATATCAGGGAATCGCTCTATTTTTATGTCTTCCACTGCTGTGCTTAGAGGACATGTTACCTCTAGAGAAAGCAGACATTAGATCACATATTTATCCACACAGAAGCTTTTATACTTTGTGGCCCAGTGTTCAAGAGTAACTATTCTAATTACTTTTTCAAAAGTAGTGGTTTAGCATAACAATTACATTTTTGTCATATATTCAACAAGTAGCGTTACAGCCAAGAAAACTGAGCTAAAAATGGAGTATACATCTATCCCTAACAACCTCATGAAAAATTCAAGATAATATAATACAATATACAATATAATGCATATCCTCACTAAGGTCTGTTAGTGGTACAAATAAATTTATAAAACAAATGACATTTTTCCACTTAATTCACCATGTTTGTCATGTATAGTAAATTTTTACCATTATGTAAGTACTGTAAATGTGATTTTTGATTCATTAAATTTTAACTGACTCTCTTGTGCAGAAGTTTTCACTCCATTTTCCATTTTCACAGATTCATCGTCCTTCTGGAATTTCATTGAATAGCTCTATGCACTTGTATCTAAGCATTTCTTTATTTTCGTACTGGTATCTTTCTCATGTGCCAAAAAAACAAAACAAGAAAAAAATATATGTGGAGAGAGACTGTGGAGTCAGATACATTATTTTAAATTTCCTCATTAATAGCTTCAGATGCATTCAGGTGTGTACATTATACTTAATGTCCCTACTACTTTATTTAAAGAGTTGTTATCATAATTTGGTTTTGCGATTTCACTGAGGATTAATGTGACCATTTTTAAATCACTCAATCCTTTTTCTCAGGTTAGAAAACTTTTTTTTTAAGAAAGGACACTAAAACACTAATTTGATTTTGATTCTAGAGAGCATTTGATTGGACGTAAAACTGTGTAGCACAGGATGAGTCATCCAGCATATATCAGCAAAAGCTGATAATGTTTAACATTACAATAACATATTAATCTAGTGCATATGGACTAAACTCAAATTATGATTATACTGAGTCTTCTTCAAAGCAAATTGATTTTGTAATTATATATATATATATATATATATATATTTTTTTTTTACTAATCTGTAAAACGTTTTAAAAGTCAGTTATCATCACCAATCAAAATCTTACCTTCACATGTTGGTGTTTTTCCCCAAATTTCATTGTGGCAGAAAACTGTATTTTCCCCTTTCATTAAGAATGATCTTCGACATTCATATGTTACACTAGATCCATGTGCATAAAATTCTTCAGGTTTAGATGTTATGAATGCATTTTCCACCTTTAGAGGAATGTTACATCTGACGTCCACTAAAAAAAATATGTTAATGGAAATTCATGAAATCCAGTAAGACTGAGGTTAGCATCGTCAATAAATAGTGTCTATTTTCCACTATATGCTGTCGCTGCTCCCCAAACATGCAATAAGAGTTTGAGAAGCTCACCCTCACAAACTGGTTTTCCACGGATAGATCACGGCACGATTACTGCTTTGCTGAGAGGAAACAGTTTAAAAACATAAACATTCTGATCTCATATTTTTTTTAGTTGTCATTATGCAGACGTATAATGATTTAATTGGATATTGAAAAAATTCAAGATAAAGGCAGTATGACTCAGAGAAATTCAAAGACAAAAACGAAAACTTCCAAGAAAGTCCACGCTGGAGTCCCCGGTTCGAATCCATCAAGGAGCAGGTCGAATAGGACCAGTTACATAAGTACAATATAATCTGATATGACCTGTCATGCAGTTCACTATCACTGTTTCACCATCAGCGTATGAAGATTTTTAAACTGGTTAAAGTTTCCATATTTAATGTTTTCTCGAAGACATTCTGAGAAGCACAAACGTCACACAATGACACAACTGTGTATATAAAATGCTGAAGTACTTGCACAACTAGTCAACACTCTCTAGAGATACAGTTAAATGTTTTGGGAAGTGCATATAATATAACAATTATTTTCAAATCAATGGAATCTAAATGAAAAAGACATTTCAATAAATAACAACAACTAAAAGAACTCGCCTTATTGGCCACAATTAAAGAAAAACAACCAAAAGACAAAGCCGAGGAGTTTCACAAGTATCTTTGTTGGTCTGTCTCTGATACTCTTGTCAGCTTGGGGATCAACAAGTTAATCATTTACCAAAGTCAAAGAGAGGGTTTTCTTACACCAGACCACTCTGTGCACAAGCAATATTTTCACTGTTTGCTTATGTTCTTCTTGGATCAAATCATAAAGTATATTGTGGTGAATTAATCTGTCGGGCATTGGAAATGAGTGAGATTGAAGAAGATTCACAACACTTTCAAACTTTTAAACAAATATTTAAAATGTAGCGTCTTTATTTTGTTACATTTAATTTGGAGAATCATCCAATCAGAATGAAGTAAAATCAAAATTCTGATCATTTCTATATTCACGAGTTCACACGTACATGGAATCTGATGTAGTATTTATGCGTATTTGGCTTGCTGTCCAGGGGAGGGCTCCAAGCTCGGAATTTGGCCCGAACCCATAGTACTCCCCCCTTATACTGGGGTAGACCCAGCCGAGTGTGAGGTGATGGGGTGGAGGAGGGATGCTGAGAAACTTGTCGTGAGACTGAAGGTGAGGAAAGGCTTTATTTATACCGGCTTCCTCTTGTGCTGATTGGTTGATTACCTGAACGTGCTCCTCCCGAACTTTGTTACATGAAACTTCATTTCACGAGTTCACACGTACATGGAATCTGATGTAGTATTTATGCGTATTTGGCTTGCTGGGAGGGCTCCGAGCTCGGAATTTGGCCCGAACCCAGAGTACTCCCCCAAAAAGACCAGGTAAGCGCGGGACAGCTAGCGTAAAATTAATCCCCCCAAAAAAGTGAAGGGCATGAGAATGTATTTACTAGAGAACGAGCTTGACCGTTCGACCATGAGGGCTCTCGCAATGTCCGATGGGAACTTGGATGCTCACGGCATCGGACAGATAAGCCCCGCCAGCAGTTGAACTGACAGCTCGATGACGCCAGATTTATACAAGCGTGATTTGGGAACGAGTTAAGCCGTTCAACCGGGAGGGCTCTCGCGGCATCCGACGGGAACTTGGATGCTCACGGCATCGGACGGGTAAGCCTCGCCAGTGGTTGAATCGGGGGCGCCCGCTGTACTCGGTCGGGAGGGCTCGACCGGCGCTTCGACACTTGGATGCTCACGGCCCGTCGAACGGGGAGCCCGCACGGCGACACGAGGGCGGCCGTCCAACGACTACTAAGACAGGCAGGCTCTCACTGCAATTCGAACGGGAGGGCTCGACCGGCGCTTCGGAAGGGGGGCTGAGGCCGGCCTATGAACGGGGAGCCATCGCTGCGTGCGAACGGGGGAGCCTGCAATTGTTTGTAGAAATGCTATATTATAGATATATTTATTGAAGCGAGTGTAAATGCGGCGAGCAAAAATGGACTCGGAAAGTGGGTTTGTACCGGTACTGGTGCGGAAAGTGACGAAGGATGTGGCGCCGCATGTGATGGAAATGAATGATCTAATTAGTTAGAGCTTGGTGAGCGTTTCTGATGTGGAAGCGGCTGGATCTAATGTAGATTTTGAAAGCTTCAGATGACCAGCGACCGAGGGTTTGAATTTGTTGTTGGGAAAGACCTTTTTGTGCGGCTGTGGTTGCTGCTCCGATGCGAAAAGAATGGCTTGAAAATTTGTTTGCTGTGATGCCGGATTTGATGAGGACTGCTTTGAGATGTTTTTGGAACCAGAATCTCATGGCTGGATGATTGGAGTCGTCTGCGAAGAGTGGATCGAGAGGGGATTTGAGCGTAGAACTGATACTGCAGGTAATTTAGCAGAGAATGGTACGGTTGAATGGGAGTTGGCAGATTGAAAATGTAAACAAAGTGACCTTTTTTAGCTCGATCTGTTTTACTTTGTTTGATGAAAAAAGATATAGTTTCGTTATCTACGATCTGTAAATCTGAAATTGTAGGGTGAATATTTGAGTCGAAATTAGATGTGATGGTCAATTCGGAGCAGCGGAGAAAACCGAAGAAAGCTAGGATGAACATTGCTTCTAGTGTGCGGGTGGTGTTGGTGGAGTGGTATCCGAGACGGAGTGATGAAATACATTTGGTGAGTATGTCAATTGTAATGGGTTGTCTGGTATCCGGGCGAGTGGGATGAGTTCTTTGAATTCCTTTAATGAGAAGGGACGTTTGAGAGTTATTTATGGCAGGGGCGGGCCTACCGTAAACTAATTTGTGAAAGAATTGAATGCCGCTTAAATAGCTTTTTATGGATCCGGCTTGGAGACCTAACGGTTAGAAGAGAGAATTCGGGAAACGGCAGGTTGTGAGAGAGGTGAAATGATTTGAAAGATTTCCACGCGGTGTAATATGTTTGGAGGGTTCTGGGTGAAACTGCTTGGAGGATGGAATCGATGGACATGTCCAGAATGGATTTTAGCGGATGGTTTATGGGAAGATTAGTTGAGAATAATGAGGTAGTGGGGTTGGAATGGGGTCCGCTTCTGGTGCCAGCATCCTGAATTTCTGAAAAGAGAAACGGGAGAGAGAGTCAGCGATTTGGTTTTTGCATTTATTATGAACTGATCGCAGGCGGAGATCCAGATGAGGCGTCTGAGGAATGGCATTAACACAGGTGAGCGAGAATGACCTTTGTTAATGCAGTATACGGTTGCTTCGTTGTCGCAATGGACTTGAATGCTTTTGGATGACCACTCTTTCCCCCATAGGGAAGCTGCGACGACACTCGGGTAGAGCTCGAAAAGGGCAGAGGAGGCTGAAGACTGGGGAGTGTCTAGTAGCTGGGGGGGCCAGGGAGACGCGAACCAGCATCCTTGGTAATAATCCCCGAAGCCGATCGAGGGAGCTGCGTCTGTGAACAGTTTGATATCGAGGGGGAGAGAGATGAAGTCGTCGTAAAAAACAGTTAAGCCGTTCCACTGGTTGAGGAAAGTTATCCATAATTTTAGCTCATTTTTGCACTCGCAAGATAGGATAATTCGGTCTTCCAGCGCGTGAATGGATGACGAGAGGGCGAGGGGATGCGCGATGAAAGGGCGGCCTTGCGGAATAATGCGCATAGCATAGTTTAAGTGGCCAAACAGCGAGAGGAGTTCGCGTTTGGAACAATTTGTGCAGTCTGTCAGATTGGACGCGATTAAAATTATTCAATCGATTTTTTCCTTAGGCAGTGAAGCCTGGAAATTGACTGAGTCCAGATTGATGCCCAAGAACTCGATGGATGTAGTTGGCCCCGTTGTTTTCTCCTTGGCTAACGGAATCCCTAGCTCGGCAAAAACTTTTTTCCACGGGGATGGCATCATGAGGTGAAATGATTAAGAAATCATTGAGCACATGGAGAAGGTAAGGAATTGCGTAATTGTTGGAAAGGATCCAACATATGGCTACTGATAGAGTGTTGAAGATTTTGGGGCTGCATTTGCAACCGAATGTTAAAAGCACGGCAAAATAAAACTTTTTCCGCCAGTTCATGCCGAATAAATGCCACGAATCTGGGTGGATTGGCATTACTTTAAAAGCGGAAGTGATGTCTACTTTTGCCAACCATGCGCCGTGATCAGCTGTAAAGACTGTTAATGCTTGTTTATGGAGAGTTCCTGAGAGATCTATTATCATACGCTTGTTCCCTGAAAATTTTCTAGTAGCCACGCCTATGGGGCTAATGCGAAATTTGTCAAATGGGGGGGCCTCGAACAGGCCGATCATGAAACCTGATTCGATTTCTTTTTTAATTAGATCGTCTACTACTTCAGGCTCTGCTAGGGAGGAAGATTATCGCAGATGATGTTTTGCATGGGCTTACATTCTACACCGGGTTTAAAGCCTTGGTTGAGACCAGACAGCAGATAATTTGTAAAGTTGACATCGGGGTGATGGGATAATTCCTCAGCCAGACGGGAAACATTCACAGGAGTCGAGAGATAATTTTTCTCACTTTTATTTACAGCCTTTTGTACTGGACATACCACACGGGCGTGGGCACCGGCACAATAATTGCAGACGTGGAGATAGCGACAGCGTTGTCTTAGGCATTTCCCCTCGTTGAAATTATTGCAAACTTGCCTGTTGGAAGCGACGTATGGTGCTCTGTTCGAAAAATATTTACCGGAAGAGTGATCCTCTCTTGCAGGTCGCGGAACATAACCTGTGGATTTGATGGGGTTCTGCTCTGGGCCGGGAGGAATCGAGGGATTAATTTGAGGGCATGCTGTGGTGGCATGGTTTACGGATCTGCAAATTGCAGAAGAGATGTTTCGGCACCCGAGAAATGGAGATTTCGGTTATGGAGATCAGAGTCCAACGCTCCCCAATAAGGACACTGATTCCATTGGGAAATACGGACGGCGCTTTTAGCAGAAAACAACTTGTGGTAAGTGTAAAAATGACTACCCCCATAAGACAGCGCGAGCTCCGCTATGATGGAAAGGTAATCGTTCAGCTCGCACCGTCTATGGGGAAAAGCAGAGCATATGTAAGCAATAAGGTACGAGAGGCTGTGCTGTATTGTGAATAAGTAACGGCTGAAGGGCGTTGTTAGGCACGACGCAGAAGTGGAGTGCCTGCAACCCCTTCAGCCGTTACTTATTCACGATACAGCACTTATCTCGAGTACCTTATTGCTTTTATAAAACGGTTACCACACAATACAACTATTAAAGCCGAAAAACATGTATCTATGCAACTTTTATGAAGTAAAATCACTAAAAGCCTTCCTTCCGCTGGAAAAAATAGTCCCTGACCGTAAACAGCAACAAAAGTTACATACATTATTTCGCCAATAGATGGCGGCAAAGACCGTCTTTATGAGTGAGTCAGTCAGTAGAGAAGACTTTTACATTGAAAGGAATCAAACTTGTGAACACGGAGAAGGAAGACGCAACTGACAGATGACTATGGGCATGGAAAAACCCCTTAACTGTTAAAAGGACAAGATATCGAAGCGAACATTCAAACAGATTTTTTTTTTACTATGAATATGACTGACCTGAAGGAAAATGCTATATCTACTGTAAATGCAGGTACACTCGCTTACTCGATCTCTCACAATACTCTACTATAGCTTCAATGAACAATATCAATGAGATCAAACGTGTTTAAGTTACTAAGATTGGTTGCTAGGGGTGTTGTGTAGTGATACATAGAACAGTTGGGTGTAGCGGTCATATGTGTTTTATCGTGAATAAAGCACAGCTATTGACCAATCAGAATCAAGGATGGGAACTAAACGTTTTATAAAATTTCGGTATAGCGGTTGAAAGCAATACAAAATTCGGCCAACGACAGTGTGCGTGATGAAACCTGCATATTATTTTTTAAAGTAACGGATATGTCGCCGCAGTCCACCTGGCGATTGGATTCTGACAGGGGGAACAGTGACAGGAGAGAGCCCAAGTCCACATCCGCACCTGCGAGGATTTGAGCTCTGATGTTGTTCGTCAATGGCGGAGGTTCTGCGGCGACGGCATTTGGAGGGGCTGGTTGAGGAGTAGCTGAATAGAGAGAGAAGGGAGATCGAGCGAGGAGAGGGTTGATAGGAGGGAGGGCCGGGTCTGTGGGCGTTTGCGGAGGCATCCTCACGCAAATGTCAGCCCCCGGTACAGGTGGAGGAGGAAAGAAATGAGCATAGTGAGGAAGGGGAAGGAATTGCGTTGGCGCTTGTCCGGTTAACGGAGGCATCCTCACGCTAGGGTGAGCACCTGGCGCTTGAAAATAGGGAAAATTGAAAGAGGAACCGTTAGGAGGGAGAGGGAACGTGTGAGGAGCTGATATGTAGTTGGTGTTGCAGGAATCTGGAGCTTGCGGTGCCACGGTGGGAGGGGCTGAGGAGAAGAGTTGACCTGGAGGAGATTGAAGCCCTTCCACGACTGGCTCTGGGGCGCGGCCCAGGCTGGCAGAAGGTCTGCGGCGGCGTGGCGCGTGGGCGGGGCCCGGCACTGCGTGTGAGGAAGGTGATGAGGCCCGGCGGGCCTTGCTCGTTGGAGCCGATGAAAAGGGAGCTGAAACAGAAGGGTGAGTAGATTGTAAAGAGACATATAGATTAAATAATTCTGCTTTATTCAATCTGCGAGAAAAATTGACATCGGAGTTAATTAGGGCTTGTCTCAGCCCTTTATCAGTCCACTTCCATATGGGAGGGATGTTTGGGTGGGCCGGAGAGTGTGAAGACGCAGAGGAAGATGGTGGATTCCTCGCCGGGGGTGGTGAGGGGAGTCCTCGGCGTCTTGGCGTGCGTGGAGGGGATCGAGGGAGCTGGCGGCCCCGGTTTGAGGATGGAGGCTCGATGATGTTGGTGGCTGCTGGAGATGGAATGATCCTTGGATCCGCAGATTGCGATGGAGGCTCGTCCGTGACGAGAGAATCATCATCAGAGGGGAAGAGCTCTAACTCAGACATGATGGCACAAGGGCGGAGTCAAATGCTGAGAAACTTGTCGTGAGACTGAAGGTGAGGAAAGGCTTTATTTATACCGGCTTCCTCTTGTGCTGATTGGTTGATTACCTGAACGTGCTCCTCCCAAACTTTGTTACATGAAACTTCATATAATAATGAGAATAATAATAAGTGATAATAATAATAAATAAAATCAATTATAATAATTATTAATGACACAAAAATCATATCAGTGCATTTTCGTATTGTCGCAGTCTGGGAATTACAGGTGATTTGTACAGGCTGCTCTGGTTCAAACCCAGGACGACAATTATATCGTATTCTTGAATTGATGTTGTAGTGTGTTCTCTGATCTCCCACAATCTCTGCATTTAGGATGTTTGTTGTTGCTGTAAAACAAAAATATCCATCATTCTAATTTGAATTCATAATTTGAATTCATAATATATGCACATCTGGGGATTCCCTCTCTAGGTTTGAACCCTGGTGAACATCTGTATTTTAATATGGCATCTTTCTGGTATTCTTGCATTTTCTCAACAACATAACCATTTGGTATATCTGGTGCTGTGCATGTTATCTCTGTGTGAAAAGCAAGGGAAAGAGAAATAGTTAAATATGTGTTTTGAATAAAGCTCAGAAATCTGTGATCATTGGATGAAGATACAAACAAACAAACAAACACACAAACAAATAAACAGTGTAATGAACCTTTGCACTTTGGAACGGGGTGACTCCATTCGCCCGTCTCTGTGCAGTGAATGTCACTACTTCCGTCTATCCTTTTGTCATTAGATACACACTCAAAGTGAATAACATCACCATAACTTCCTTCCTCTGTAATCTCCCAATCACTTTCCAATCATAGTAACAACAATCTACAACCCAATTTTCCTCAAAATTAGTTTATAATATAAATGGGTCTCTATGAGCAGGCGGCAGAGAGAAAAGTCTGAAGGGACCATCTGCCTGAGCTCACAACAGGTTTAGCAAAAGAATGCAAACATCTTTGCTAGAGAACACAGAAGTTTTGCGATTTGAAAATTAGATTTTTCTCCCATCCTAAATTGTTTCCACCACAATGTCCATTTAGGGGCTCCATACATTTCATAGAATATAAAGAGAATAAAAAGCATAAAGCACATTTACCCTTTCTCGCAAGTATACAACACTGTTGCTCAAAACAAACGCTGTTAAGACTAAAATCACCATTTGTTGTGACCCCTGGGTGACTGCATTTTATCTCTGCAGAAATCAAACAAGTTTTACTCTGCATTGTAACATTGATTTAATAACCAAAAAATGATGTGGTCAGTGGTGATGTGGAATTGACCATTTTCTCACTTGCACATGGTCGCTCAATGGATGTCTTCCATTTTCCTTTTTCACATTTTAATCTATACATTCCAGTATAACCTGTCATGCAGCTCAGCTTCACTGTTTCACCTTCATCGTATGACTCTATTGCAACTGGTTCTATGTTTTTATAGTTAATATCTGCTATACGACATTCTGAGAAGCACAAAAAAATGTTACACTAAGACATTTTGTACATTAAATGCTGAAGCACATGCAAAAGGCAACACTTTCTAAATCTACTGTTTGGGAAGTGCATATAATATAACATTTATATTCAAGTCAATAAAATCTAAATTAAAAAGACATTTAAATAAATAACAACAACAAAAAATTCCTTACCTTGACATCGAGCACAATTTAAGGAAAACAAGCAAAAACTAAACTATGTTTCTCTAAACTCTTTAATTCTGTTAATGTTTCTCATGTTCTTCGTGAATCAAATCATAAAGTACATCATGGGCCCTATCTTGCACCCAGCGCAATTGACTTTGTACACCGACGCATGTATCATTCCTATTTTGCACCCGCGCAAAGCGCGCTTTTCCCTCCACAGAAGCACGTCGCTAAACTAGGGAATGAACTTGCACTCCCTGGGCGGTTCAGCGCAAAAAAGGAGGCGTGTTCCGGCGCAAATGTTCCTTCATGCTATTTTGCAGGTTTAGAAAACAATTGCGCCACTAACCAGGAAAAAAATAGTTTAAAGTCAGTGGCGCAATAAGCTATTTTAAGGGCGCATGCTTGGCCATAATCAATGTAGCGTGTGCACAACGCGCACTTTGATTCTCTCATCTACACAGAAGCATTTCATTTTTGCAAATCATGCATTATTACGATAGATAGATAGATAGATAGATAGATAGATAGATAGATAGATAGATAGATAGATAGATAGATAGATAGATAGATAGATAGATAGATAGACAATTTATTATAAAAGCATACATCTAGCTTACACATTTACCCAAATTATCATTATCATACGCCTTTTTAATCGAAGTTAATTTGGGTGGGTTTCTCCATCCCCAACGTCCCTGACGAGAGCGTTGCTCTCCTTGGCTGTGAACCACTCCTGGCGTGCGTCTGGCAAATCCGCCGTTATAATAGGAATCCGCTTTAGAACAAGCACTCCGGCTCTTAAAAGGAAATGTGAGATGACGCTCTGATTGGTTTATTTCACGTTACGCCCAAACCACACCTATGAATAATGAAGCTCTTCAGACCAACCCATTTTAGATTTGCGCCTGGCGCAAGAGTCAAGGTGTGTTCGACATCGGCTGCGACTGGATGCAACCGATCGGCGAGAGTAGCCGCTTGCAGGCGGGGAGGAGCTGCAAACGGAGACGTGAAGTCGGACACTTTCTGGTTCCCGTAGTGACCGCTCACGTGGTGTTTGCATACTTTACCACAGCTGCAGTGAAATAAATGCAATATTTGCCAAATAATACACAGATGTTTCAGAGACATTTTCATTCAATACTTTATGCACAGCTTTATAGAGCGTCTGTTTGAACAAGAATAAAGTTCAACATAAGCTACTATCAATGAAGTGGAGTCTACGTTTTTTAAGCAATTTTAATTTGATAAACATGACACAAAATAACATGACAACGACATGAAAAGAGTGTTCACTGTTATAAACTGATTTGAGAGCTTTAGAGGAACTAAAGGTGTTCGAAATAAACACGAAACACACGTGATCATTGTCATGCGGTGAATCCGGCCAATCGTGGAACAGCTGTGTCGTCATCAGCCCACGTGCAGCCCAGTGCAGCCGCTCTTGAGAAGCTGCACTGGCTGAGTTCTCCGGCTACTCTCGAATTGCTCGCGCGGTACTTTGATGGCATACGTCACAGTCACGTGGCGCCGGCGCTGTATCAAGTCGGACAAAATTTCTAACCGGCATGCACTGCTTCAAGTCAGCCGCCGATCGATCTGCGCAGAGCTGCATGAAGTCGAACAAGCCTTCATTTATCCCGCCGGGAAAATAGCAACAGCGCCAAGACCCGCCCACTTTGCGCTTTGACACTTGCGTTTCAGATCGTTAACCCCCTGAGGTCGGCTATCGCGCCGGCGCGATAGGCTCGTTTTTTTCCTTATCAGTGAAAATAAATAAATAAAATAAAATATTACTTTTTATCTAATATGCTTGTGTTATACATCAATCGATCCTGTTAAATGTGTATTATTTTTGTGTATACTCACAATAAAAACAAAGTGTTGTGCTTTTTGCCAAATAAAGAAAAATAAACATGAAGTGAGTTCTGCTTTCTCTCTGTCTGTGTAGTCCATTCTGAAACGCGTCCGAAAATGAACTGTAACTCAGCGAATACTCAGTCAAACAGACATACAGACACACAGGCATGAAGCTTGAATTCTCTTCTTTTAAATGAAGTAATTTATATAAAAAACAAATATTCTCATCTTGTGAAATCTGAATTAAAAGAGAGCGATTCCAGTCGAGCTAATTAGAGCTCATTCAGATGTAATGTGACTCCACCCACGGAGAGCGCGCGCTATTCAAACGCAAATGTCTGAGGCAATCCTGCAAACTGTGAACGGCCACATCAGCTCGAGAAAACACATCAGATCATTGTACTTGTTTACACAGTCTCGCAGCGCTGTGAGGAATAATACTATAATGGAAAATTTACCTCAGAAGTACGAGGAGCAACAGATCCGAGGCTATGGAATAATGTAGTAAGTTTTTTTTTCATTCTCAAGTGCGGCGCGTATCTGTGCATGAATGAATGAATGAACGGCAGAGATGCCGCTGTTTACCACAACTGGCAAAAGACGGTTTAAATTTGAATCGTTTCTGTCTGTGAATGTTTTGCTTTTAGCAAACTGTATTGCTATAGGCTACTGAGTTAAAATCGAGTTAAATATGTTGAAATAAAATGTATTTGTATAAGCAACATATTAAACTGCAAATTAACATTTATATTTCTTATAATAAAAACGAAAGTTACTATGTGTACAGACATATGAAAGACAACATTTCATTGATTAGTTTTGGATAGATTATACATTTTTACTGTAAAATATCTGCCACCTCAAATAAGCTTTTGTTTGCCAATTTTTGCTCATATGTTAAATATAGTATGTTTTGTCAAAAATAATCAAATAATATGTTATAGTGTTTATTCCAATGTAGCTTAGGCTATATTCAAGTAATGAATCCTTAACTTTGAAATATGTTTGATAAAATGTATACTTTAGTTTTTACAAAGAAAGATTACACTTGAATTGTTGTTGCAATTGTAACCTTTTTAATAATAAAAAAAAACAAGGTAGATGTAAACAAACTAATAAAAGGTAAATATAAGCCTTTTCTTTAAAATCATTTTTTATTGTGTTTTATTAGTGACAAATTTGGGGAGAGGATAAATATTCCAAAACTTAAAATACAGTATGAGAATTAACTGCACAATTACTAGACATGTTTTCCTTTTGATATTATAGGCCAATTTGCAAGCACAATTTATGGAAAAATAAAAAAAAACACGAGATGCTTCCAACTGTTGCTCTTGCATTCTTTCTTGTGACACACCGGAATGAATGGCTCATTAAGTATGTGGGCACCATTGTCTCCAGGTGCGAACCACTAAATATGCATGATCGTTGACGCCCACTCCGCATATTGCCTTTCCAGACAGAAAGTGTTTTGCAAAATTTAAATCAATGCATTGTGTTCTGTGAATGATTAGGCAGGATGATTTTCACATAATTTTGAAGAAAAAACACTAGGCGATGACATCCATTAGTCAAAAGTCTTATTGACACATATTTAGAATGTGTTTTATGGCCTTATTTCAGAAACTTTAGTTTTTAGTTTTTTCAATAACCATGCATAAACATTATTCTCTCAAAAATACAAACATGTACATGCATGGTGCTCACATATGATGGTAGCCCTGTTTGTGCTATATAGAGTGAATTTAAACCTTTGCCATTAATATGTTTATAAGCAACTGAAAAAAGCAAAAATGTCAGGGCATGTCAGAACATCTCAAGGACCCCAAAAACACCTTAGACCCCAGAGGGTTAAAATAGGGCCCTATGTGGTGAATGAATCTGTCCCATAAAGCATACAGAGTGAGATCGAAGATTCACAACAATTTTGAAGAAGAGTTTGAGCCTTAAAGTATTCGACTGACTGTGCTTAAATTGTTGTTGTCTCTTATGACCTAGATGATCCTCATTATCTCACATAAAAAATAAAAAATAAAATAAAAAAAGAGTTGGAAATGTAAAGGCTGGATGTCATTTACTGGATCTTACTTTTTATGTAAACACTGAATTGTTAAACTCAAAGGTCTTTAACTTTGTTTGCAAATGGTTGTCATGTGATTCTTGGCAAACAATTAATTATGTTTAAAATAGGACATGAAAAATGTATACAAATGTATTTTTTCCCCAATAAATATATATATATATATATATATATATATATATATATATATATATATATATATATATATATATATATATATATATATATATATATAAAAGAGTTCTTGTGACTGAAATGCTGACTGTGAAAATAAATGAAACTAAATATTATAAGAAGTTTATAAGTTAAGTTCTGAGGTTTGTGATTTTGCGATTTTTGTGTAAATACTAAAAACCATGAATTGAATAGATTATTTTATAGAAATAAGCATAACATAAATGTCAAAATTAAATTGACAAAATTCACAAGATAAAAAAGCTTGGTTTGTAGTAACTGATAAACCTATTTTTATTTTTGTAGGGAATATTGTTTATTTGTTAAAATATCTTGCGTAGTTGAAGGGTTAGCTTACTGAATGAAGTCGACACTAGTGTAAAACAATTAATCATGGGTCTTGTAATTTTCATTAAAAAACTTTAAAGTGATAATTAAAAATATTGTGTATTTTATTAAGAAAATTGTGGTTCAGTGTTGTATAAAAAAATATTGAGAACATTTCACTAAAAGATACATTTTCCTATTTTTTTAAGGAAACATACACAGTTTTGAGGCTTAAATTGAGGAACAGATTAAGCTGATAAAATTAAGGAAAAAATGCTACCTATTTATTTTAAGAGAATTTGATCAATTACTAGCCTGACTACGTCAAGACTTCGTACTTCCGCTCAATTTCAGTTCGCTTCTGTACTCAGTCTGAGATAGCGACCTATCTTTCCATTTTCCTCCGGCCTCAAAACAGCCGGGTCAATCAACGAACAGAGGGCAGGCTGAGAGCCGTGACGTAGACGCTGATTGTACCGTGGATGCGTAGATTTACTTCACATAATCTGCAAAAGTCGTTCACAGCCATGTTCACTCCGGTATTTTGCTCGATGGTTTTGTTTTCGCATCATACATGTGTTTACAGTGGAAGTTAGATGCGGCTGAACCTGCGCATAACACATGTCATAACCAAACGTTATGTGATTGGCTTACGGGTAACCAATGATTTTAAACTTCAGACAAGTGCCCCCCTGCGAGAAAGAAAACGCTTTTCAATTATGCCATTCCAGACTCTGTCTACGAAGCAAAACGAAGTAGCAGAGTTTGGTATTACCAGGCTAATCAATTACGCGGTTTTAGAGACACCATTGTTAGTTCCCAGGATGCTTTGCACATGGCTGGAAATGGAGAGTACATGTTGAAATTAAGTGTTATTTTATGTGTTTTTGAGCAAAGGGAAACATCTGTTAATGTTTAATGTTCAGTTGTTTAAAAGAGTTTTTTTGTCTATTATGTAAGTTTTGATCAGAAGATTGTGCAGAAGAGTAGGGCTTATGGTTAGGTTGTGAATAACTGCATGTATTGATAATCTGAAGCATGTTGCTTTGTTCATTGAGCAATAACTTTGCTATAATGCTAGTGCAGTAACAAGTTTGTTTCTGTGCTGAGCAGCATACAGTCTTTTAATTATACAATATAAGTCAAAGACAAATATAAACAGGTTATTTCCATTCACTCTAATTCACACACTTTTGAGCATGAACTGCGCTGTGATATTTGTAAAATAAAATGGAGAAAATAGAATGCGATTATTTGTCTTGGTCCTGTTAATTTTCCTATTTCAAATAATGTCACAATTTTTACCCTTTTTTCTCCGCTCAAAATAATGGATAACTGCTAAATATCTGCTTTAAAGGGATAGTTCACTTTGAAATTAAATTTTGGTATGTTTTAGGTTACCTCAAGGGCATCCAAGATGTAGGTGTCTTTTTTTCCACAGTAGTTTCAATTTTGATATTTTTAGGTCAAACCGTTCTTGTCTGTCAGTCATTTCATGCAGGTCACTGTCTCAAAGAGCATGCACAAAGTCCAAATTAAAACAATTCCCCATCGTCCAAATTAAACAATTCCCCATCGTAAGTACACATTGATGGCCTAAGACACGAAACGAGCGGTTTGTGTGAGAAAACGAACAGTATTTATATTGTTGTTTCCTCTTGAACACAGCCGCGTCCAAATGATCTGAGGGCGCGGGCGGGTATAGATATGTACACTAGACGTCGCCTTGGCTACTGCAGTTCATTGGAACGTTTCGTGTCTTAGGCCATCAATGTGTACTTACGATGGGGAATTGTTTAATTTGGACGATGGGGAATTGTTTTAATTTGGACTTTGTGCATGCTCTTTGAGACAGTGACCATAGACCTGCATGAAATGACTGACAGACAAGAACGGTTTGACCTAAAAATATCAAAATTGAAACTACTGCGGAAACAAAGACACCTACATCTTGGATGCCCTTGAGGTAAGCTAAAACATACCAAAATTTTATTTCAAAGTGAACTATCCCTTTAAGAATTCAATGATCAGTTGCACCACCAAGTGGTCCTTCTGTAAAGTTTAAATTTATGATTGCATTTATTATTTTAAAATATACACCATGATTTTAATGTATATTGACTGCGACAGACAAAAAGATTGTCAGCAATTTCATCAGAATATTAACCAACCAATCTCTGAACCCGTGGTTAATATGTAAAAGGTTATGAATAGAAGGGAGCACTAGTCATAATTATTTTCCCCACACTGTCAAATGCACTTTGTAATGTCACATATATTAACCAAGTATTTTTGTACATTTTACAATGATATCTGTATGAATTTGAAGTCAAGTGTCCCAGCTCTGAAGCACTATTTTTAAATATAATAAATGGCAGACTGTACATTATCCCACTGATTGCACGGCTACTCACCAGATAAAAATAAAATAAAATACGTAGACATCAAATATGAAACTTGTATATTATTCTAAAGCTTCTGCAAAAAATCCATTACAAAACAACCTTGCAACACGACGAACACCACAACATGAGTACAGAATAGTATATAGGGGTTGCACAGACAAGACCTTTCAACTTTAATGCTTTGCTGTGACGTTTTAAGCTTGACACTAGTCACTGATCATGTGTTTTTGACACCAATGACACTTGCAGAAGGCCTTCAGTATGGAAGCATATGGGTAGCAATATTCAATTTGAAATGTAAAATGCAAAATGGCAATGCATTTCTGTATTTAAATTTTTCATTACATTTGTGCAACGTTGGTGCAAAATAAATTAATAATATAATTTACATTTGCCATGTCATACGCTAGTTTTAAAATGTAAATTGAATACATATTTTAATGCTTTATAAGTTGCAAAATTAAAATTAAAATGAATTAAAGAAATTATTAGATATGTCTAACATGTTCAAGCAAAGACTGTAGCAAAATTATCATTTAAATGTTATTTTTCTTAATTGCATTTACTCTCATATTTAAGACACTTGCGATTGCATTTTCATTAAATGTCCCGCAATGAATGTAGCAAAATTCAGTGTGCAAATTGAGAATGCATTCCTAGCCGATCACGTCCCCGCCCCCTCCTGCCCTGTCAATAGGGACTTTAAGTAACAGCTGCTGATGGAACGGCAGCGGCAGCCGGAAGTAAACGGTTAACTGCCGTAGCTAAAGAGCGCAAAAATCACTAAGCAACAGAGGACGGCGTAGGGGATAATTTAATCATCAGACAAAATACAAAAAGAAAGTGATTTTAAAAAGTAAGAGAAGGATTGCTTTTGGCATTTAATTATATACAGAAACGATTACAATGCCACATAACGTCTCGGTTACATATGTAACCCTCGTTCCCTGAGGTGGGAACGGAGACGTCACGTCAGTGACGATGAATGGGGTTTCGCTTAGAAAGCCTCTCACCTTCGAGTATACAAAACGAGCCAATGGCAAGAAAATGCCATGGGTCTGCGAAATTTGCATAGCGTAAGTCCGCCCCACCTCGTGGGTATATAAGTAAGTACGCTGGCAACATGCAGATATGTTTCTACGCTGAGGAGCCGAGACTGACCTCCGGCGTTCCAGCGGTACAGCGGAAGTGGCAGGGAGACGTAACATCTCCGTTCCTTTCTCAGGGAACGAGGGTTACATACGTAACCGAGACGTTCCCTTTCGTGGTCACTACGAGTTACGTCAGTGACGATGAATGGGGTTCCCAGTCTAATCACACCACCTCGGCTGTCTACCAGTGCCCTGCGTAAGTCTGAGCTCCCTGTCGTGAGGCTAGCACGGACGAAGGACTCCTACTTAACACAGGAATATCAAGGTACACTGGGAAGCATATCTCAGTGGAAATATGCAATTATTGCCTGCCCGAAGGGGGGGGGGGGGACTTAGGAATACACATATGACCCAGAGGGGGATGCATATGGGGAATCACTGGGGTGTCCAGCTGCAGGTGGAATATTTCAACCCCAGGGGTGGCAAGGAGGCTTGCCGAGGGAAGTCACATGCTCAGAGAGGCTTACAGTGGAAATACACACGTGGGGGTTGCCCAGAGGGGGAACCATGCACATGGAGGCACCTAGCCAAGCACGAAAGCTGCCGGTGGCATAACTCTGCCGTTGGCGTCAACAGCGCTGGAGGAACTCAGGGCCTGCGGGGAGGCTCACCTGAGGAGAATAATCACACGTATCCTGTCTGTGGAGAGGAATGGCGAGCAAGCAAAGACACCCGAGCAGAATCTAGTACCGACTGGTTGAAGCGAGTACATGAGAAGAAACTGGCCCCACTCGGAGATTGTGGAATCTCGCGAATGTGTTACGTGTCGCCCAGCCTGCAGCTCTGCAGATGTCTGTTAGCGAGGCGCCATGCGCTAGAGCCCAAGAGGAGGCCACACTCCGGGTGGAGTGGGCCGTCACACCAAGGGGGCACGGTCGACCTTGCTGCTGGTAGCCAAAGCAATGGTGTCCACTAACCAGTGAGACAACCTTTACATGGAGAGAGCCTTTCCCTTCAGCTTCCCACCATAACAGACAAAGAGCTGGTCTGAGGTCCTGAACACTGCGTTCTGTCTACGTAAGCACGTACTGGACAGAGCAGTGACAAGGCTGGGTCTGCCTCCTCCGAGGGCAGCGCTTGCAGGTTCACCACCTGGTCTCAAAAAGGGTGTGGTGGGAACCTTGGGCACGTATCCAGGCCGGGGTCTCAGGATCACGTGAGAGTAGGCCGGCCCGAATTCCAGGCACGCTTCATCAACCGAAAATGCCTGCAGGTCCCCTACCCTTTTAATGGAGGACAATGCAACCAGGAGCGCTGTCTTCATTAACAGAAACTTAAGCTCCACTGATTTTAGAGGCTCAAAGGGAGCACTCTGCAGGGCAGTTAGCACCACTGAGAGGTCCCAAGAGGGAACGAGAGGAGGGCGAGGAGGATTCAGTCTCCTCGCTCCTCTCAGGAACCTGATGATCGGGTTGTGCTTTACCAGAGACTTACCTTCAACTGCATCATGATGTGCGGGAATAGCGGCAACATACACTTTCAGGGTGGAGGGAGACAGCCTTCGCTCCAATCCTTCTTGCAGGAAGGAAAGCACGACACTGATCGGGCATTTCGTGGGGTCTTCACGACGGAAAGAACACCAGTTGACAAAGAGGTTCCACTTCAACGCATAGGCATGTGGACGATGCTCTAGCGGAAGTGATGGTAGCCACCACCGCTGGTGGTAGGGTACTCAAACCTGCCTCGTCCCGTCCAGGAGCCACACGTGGAGGTTCCAAAGATCGGGACGAGGGTGCAAAGGGTGCCCTGTCTCTGAGAAAGGAGGTCCTTCCTCAGAGGCCAGGGAGGTGCTGTCGCGAGGAGTACTAGTTCGGAAAACCAGGTCCAGTTGTGCCAATAAGGGGCAACCAAAATGACCTGCTCCTCGTCCTCCCTGATCTTGCACAGGGTCTGTGCAAGAAGGCTCACTGGGAAAAACGCATACTTGCGGAGGCTCCGCGGCCAGAACAACGCGTCAATTCTACGCTGACGCAAGCGCTGTGATTGGTCTGCTAGAACCCCTCCCTCGGGTTTCACATGGTCCCTCTGCATGAGTAATTGCGCGTCAACACGGACAACGACGCAGAAGTATAAATTAAAACCAACGCGTTGCCTACAGCGTAGAGGCTCAGGCTTAGGTCAGACGCAGAAGTATAAATTGGGCTTTACGCTATGCAAATTTTTCTTGCCATTAGCTTGTTTTGTATATTCGAAGGTGAGAGGCTTTCTAAGCGAAACCCCATTCGTTGGCACTGACGTAACTCGAAGTGACCACGAAAGGGAACCTAAAACATAACATTAACTTTCTTAATCTGTCACATAGTAACGACTACAGCAAATCAGCTCTCCTGTAGTAGATGGTTGCAGTAGAACGTCGCGAAGTAGCAGTTAATGTCGCGTATGCGCAATAGAACGACAGAATTCTGTTGCCGTTCCACCAGAGGCTGTTGCTTAAAGTTCCTATTCACTGCGTGAAAGCGGGGCACAGCAACAGGTAAACATAGGCTATGCGTTACGTGTTTTTAGGTGTTGGAATGAAACATGGCAACGGCAGAGCTGACACGAGCGTTAAAGGAGAAGTTCACTTTTAAAATGAAAATTCTGTCATCATATAATCACCCTCATGTTGTTTCAAACCTGTATGAATTTCTTTCTTCTGCTGAACAGAAAGGAAGATATTTAGAAGAATATCAGTAACCAGGCAGTTTTTGGGTCCCATTGACTTCCATAGTAGGAAAAAAATATACTATGGAAGTCAATGGGACCCAAAAACTGTCTGGTTACTGACATTCTTCTAAATATCTTCCTTTCTGTTCAGCAGAAGAAAGAAATTCATACAGGTTTGAAACAACATGAGGGTGATTGTATGATGACAGAATTTTCATTTTAAAAGTGAACTTCTCCTTTAAATTCACTGGCAGAAGAAGTGGAGAGCGTGAACAGAGAAATGGAAGTGTTTCCGAAGATTATTGCTCGTCTGCAGGTGATAGAACCAGTACGATGTTGGAACGTCTGGGATCATTTTCTGCCTTATCAGGCACCCGTTTGGTGTCAACGTTATCCTGCGCTGTGACCTCAGGCCTCAGTGACCTCAGAATGACCAATAAATATTATTTTAATATCTAAGAAACCGAAGCAGCACAAAATAAATGTTTACCGGCACAAACGAAGCACAAACAAACAAGACTATTTTGGGTCAATGTGGAGCAGGTCGGGGGGCTGGTGATGTCATCACCTGTAATTAAATATCTAATATCTTAAAAACCAAAGCAGCACAAACACAACTTTAACTGGCACAAACGAATGAGACTATTTTATTTGGAGCATGTGGGGGGCTGGGTGACCTCAGAATGACCTATAAATATTCTTTTAATATCTAGCAGCACAAAAAAAAAAAAAAAATGTACAGCACAAACCATCACAAACAAAGTAAAAATGATTGAACAGTTTATTGTGCAGGTAAGTTTATCGCTGTTCTAAAGTAAAAAAAAAAAAATTCCAACAAAAGTTCTTCTCAGAAAGAGGGATTACTAACAGTATACTAAAGAATCACATGAGAGAAATAAAAAAACTCCATGAGGGGAGAAAAAACTAAATCAAATAACTAAGAACACCTTACTTGGGATAACTTGGGATAACTTGGAAGGGCTCGGAGGGACACAGCAGGAGAAGCATAGCCAAGACTCAGAAACTAATTTAGGAACAAGGGGAAAAACACAGCTAAAATACTCTATGGGTAACAAGGCACATGTGACCTGGATAACGCTAACAAGGACACACAAGGAAGAACTAAGGCAGTGGGGAACACAGCGGACCTCTAGAGGTCCGGAGACAAACAACAGGAGGCAGGATGCTGACAAAATGAAAAGCATTTTGAGTAGTTTTGCAGAAAACTTTGAGAAAAGAGGAATGTGTGTGAAAACAAGTGAAATGTTTAAATGTTTTGAGAAATGTGTCTTTGTTTCTAGAACTGAATGAATGGTTTGGGATTTTGGGCCAACTGAATCAGTTATAGTTTATTAACAATCGTGAAAAACTAAAACTTAAGCAACTTGTTCCCTTTCAAAAGCTACACTCAATGCTGCGCTGAAGCGCTTTGGGAACAACTTTGTGTGACCAGAGGGCTGTTCCATGAAACAAGATTAGAATTCAAGCCAGGCTTATTTTGGTTAGTCAGACTTATTGTTGGTGGATTCTGTTTCATAAAGCAAACTTAAAATAGTTCAAACTCAGTTACTCTGGCAACTTATGCTGGGAAACTAACCTGGTCCAGGGCAGACTAACTTTTAGGCTAAGCCTGAGTTGTTACACCATTCCTCTAACACTGACCTATGGAACACAATGATATTACCACTGACTCTCTCGCATACCATTATTTGACTTCATTAATAACTATCAGTCCAAAAATAAATATACAGTATACAGAACATCGACTTAAATAAGGCTACAATGATAAATGATACAATATAAATCTACAAACGTGTTCAGTTATATTTTATATGAATTTTTTATGTTGACTTTGTTACACACACACACACACACACACACACACACACACACACACACATATATATATATATATATATATATATATATATATATATATATATATATATATATATATATATATATATATATATATATATATATATATATCCTACCGGTTTTCTTTTCTTACTAGCTGAATGTTTTTTTGTCCAAGATTTAATTAGATTGTTTAAAAATATTATGAATACATTTCTCTATGGTGTTGTTTGGCAGCTGTAGTACATTTTATGGTTATTAGAAAAAACATTACAATCCTATTTAGCAATTTTGTTGCTAGTAAAAATAAATAGCAACAAAAGCTCAGACTAAATATACAAAGACATAATGTGTGTGTGTGTGTGTGTGTGTGGCAAGCTCTCTCTTGCTCCTCTCACTCTTGTTAAAGGAAAAGAGAGGAAGAAGAATAAGCGACGTACAAGGTAAGAGGTGTGTGTCTCCGTGTTCATGGCCCATGTTCTGAGAGAGAGTTGGGAGGCCACTGATAAACCAGGCAAGAAAAACATTCCCTCATATGTGCTAAAGATGAGAGAGCATCTGCAGAAGACAACAGCCCTTGCACAAGAAAATCTCCTGCAGTCTCAGCCCTTGCAAACCTTCCATGTTAACATGTTGAAGAAGGGGTATGCTCGTTCAACACAACATGAACCTACATCTGAGGAAGTAGCGGGAAATTCAACAGCTTTGTTCGTGAAATCCGTGGAGAGAGAGGAGGAAATGGAGGAACAAAACCTGCCTGGTTGCCAGGGCAACAGTCAGCTGAGCCTCGAGCACCTGGAAGATGGACAAAGGCAGGAACTTCTACAGTGCCTCCCGACCAAACTTTTTATGGAGTCACCGGGCAGAACAGGCGAATTTCATCTGATTGTGGACTCAGAGAGACCTAATACTAAGCAGTGTTGCGAACTTGAGCCATTTGGTTTAGCCCAAATTAGCATATTGTTGCTGTTTTTTTTACTTTTTTTGCACAGTTTTTATCTGTTTTTGTTTCCTCCTGCACTGTAAATATGGATTTTGTTTTGTTCAACGTTTTGTACAGCACATCATTTCCGTTTTCCACTCCAACTGGTTGGCCTTCCTACAGACCTATAAGTCCAATCGATTGTAAAAAACAAACAAACCAAAAAATTATTTATCCCTCCTATTACCTTTGGGGTCGATTTGACCCCATTCAGTGTTTAACGTCTCTAAATACATAATAAAAAATAAAAAAATTGCTTCATATTTAAAGACTTTTCCTAATTTAACGGGGACAACAGGGTAAACATAACATTAACATGATGATAGGTTTTCAATGTTCTGTACACATTTTGTAGCATCGGTGTTCTTTGGGGTCAATTTGACCCCATGCTCATTTTGCTGTATAAAACATATACGAAATATCCAACTTTTTGTTGTTCACACATTGGTGATTAGGCACAAATCCCACATTTGTTTTGGATGATATTGAGGTCATTATAAGTTGAGATTTTATGATCTTCAAAAACCTTCCCTCTGCTTTAGGGCCCTAACCTAACATTACCATAGGCCTACCTGAAGTATTGCGAGAACCCCTGATAGTTCACACTATATAGTGGAGGGGGGAATCATAATTCTCACAAGAAATTAGATTTTTCAACCCATTCTCACTCCCAAGGCGTCAAAAACTGAAGCATGGTCAAGCGTCACATTGCCGACGCCAAAGGCGCACCCTCTGCGTCACTCTATGACTAATTTGGAACTCCGTTGCATTCAATGGGAAACATGTGGCGTCAAAAACAGACGCGAATTTTAGCAGTAGAAACCGCGCTGAAGAAGTCTCATTCCGAACACATTGCGATATTTGGCATCAGTTCACGTGTGCCAGATGTTGGTAAGTAGTGTAAATATGCTGTCCTAGTAATAATGTTTGATATAATATATGTTCTGTTTGTCGATATTAATCAGATTAGCTCACGTTCAGTCACTGCATTATATCTGTCATCTCCACGGAGGTTTTGCATTTCATTACTTTCTAATTCAAAACAGGGTGATTAAACACTGTCTGTCACGTGACGTCAACTATAATGTATGGCGGAATAGCACTCGGGAACACTTCGACTCGGCGCAGTAAAAAGTCACGCCTGAAAAATCCTCTCCCTCTCACTTCTGTCATTAGAACCAACGTGACTTTTTACTGCGCCGAGTCGAAGTGCTCCCGAGTCCCAAGTGCTATTCCGCCATACATTATAGTGATCCTTTTTACCCGCTTAGAAAAGCGCAACGTTTTATTTTGTGCCACCATACTTGGTCGTGTAACTACTCGTGTAACTGTATTTAAATAGTGAAAATGTGGAGGTGTTTGGTCGCTTCTAGCTTCATCTCTGTCTGGATCCTAATGAATGAACTGGGCTAAGCTAAGTGCTATAAAAGTGTCGCCGCGCGCCAGAACGATTGAGTGCACGCACTGAGACGAGAGAGTATGGCAAGCCGTTTTAGCTTAAATTGTACCCAGCGTTACTTGTCGTAAATTGCATTTTTACTAGTAAGAATTCAATTAGAGAGCTCTACAATTCAATTCTTACTAGTAACAATTACAATTACAGAGCTCTCTAATTTCATTTTTACTAGTAATAATTGGATTAGAGAGCTCTCTAATTTGAATTGTTACTAGTAAGAATTGAATTAAAGAGCTCTGCAATTGCATTCTTACTAGTAACAATTCAATTGTAGAGCTCTCTAATTGTAATTCTCACTAGTAACAATTCAATTGTAGAGCTCCGTAATTAAAAATGAATGGAAGTCAATGGAGACATGACTAGTAAAAATTCATTTGTAGAGCTCTCTAATTGGAATTGTTACTAGTAAGAATTGAATTAGAGAGCTTTGTAATTGTAATTCTTACTAGTAATAATTGAATTGGAGAGCTCTCTAATTGTAATTTTTACTAGTAATAATTTAATAAGAGAGCTCTCTAATTGTAATTGCTACTAGTAAGAATTGAATTGTAGAGCTCTCAAATTGAATTCTTAGTAGTAAAAATGCAATTACGACGAGTAACGCTGGGTACAATTTAAGCTAAAACGGCTTGCCATAAGAGAGGTATGTATCAACTCGTCTTAGTTAAGGGAATAACATAGTTTAATATGAAAAATCGGTGAAGTATCCCTTTAAAGTAGTACAATTAGTTCCAAAGTGGTAGTAGAAGCACAGTAAAAACAACACTTACCATGCTTTTACCACACTATTGGTAGTTTTAATGTGATACTTATTATAAATGCACAGTATCCACAACACTTACAATGCTTTTACCACAGTAACCCTAGTTTTACTGTGATAGGTGTGGTAAAAGGACAACCACAAAACTTACCATGCTTTTACCTCAGTGTTGGTAGTTTTAATGTGATACTTATTATGAATGCACAGTAACCACAACACTTACAATGCTTTTACCACGTTAACTCTAGTTTTACTGTGATAGGTGTGGTAAGAGGACAGTAACCACAAAACTCAGAATTGGTAGTTTTAAAGTGATATTTGTTGTGAATGTATATTCAAATCCAAAATTTGTAAGGTAAATCAGTAATTTTTCCTTTAAATAATCCTATATATTATACATAATGATATTTTCTTTTCTCTTTTTTCAGCTGAAAAGACCAAAAGGCCTTTCAGACTCAGTCAGCCCATTATTGTTTGAGGAGAAGTAAACAGAGGTGACGGAAAGCTGCAAAGGCAAATATTCGCAATGGTATGTATGTGTTGGTTTTAACCCTTAATCAAATATTTTATCAAGCATTTGTTGTTTCTTAAACCTTTTCTTACAAAACCCATAGCCCAATCAGTACGAACATAGTCTCAAAGTCTTAATAATTCACAAGATTTAACAAGTTGTCAAATTCGTACAATACTCGTAAATATTTGTATACTCGTACAAAATCCTGCAGCTTTTAGTCCTAGTGCTGTCATTGGCTGCTGCCTCAATTCCTGTACATATTTATGGCGATATTTGTAAATCAGTTGCGCCCCTTCTTGGAAAGTAGTCGGATGTCCCACATGCACACTGTCAGAAAGTTTATATTAATTGCATTGTATTCTTTAAAATTATTACAAATTGGTCCCTGTCTGTTCATGTTCCAATGATACATGATGTCTCTCCACACCTCATAACTTACCTCTGTTTGCACGAGTGAAAAAAGCTAACCTTACTTGTCACATGACATCAGATACTTGATTATTTTGTCGTAATCAGATCAGTTACACTGCTGATAACTGTCCCGTTTGCATGTAAATCATGTTATTTTTAAACGAGTTCATATGATTATTGCTTGCTATTAAAGACATACTTTTAATCATGCCCACATATCAGTTAACTTATTACATAAATGCATTTAACATTTAATTATGCAACTCCCTTTACAGAAAAATATCCAACAGTTATGGATAAACTCACAACATCATCATCATGTCCTGTGCTGGGCACATTGGGCAACAAGTGTCCTCCAGCATATTCGATCCGTGGCCAAGTTCTCCACATCTTCCCATGGGACACTGACATTCTTCAGGTCTTCCTGAAACATGTCTCCGTGTCTTCCTTGGTCTTCCCTGTCTCCTGCATCCTCCTGGTGGTGTCCACTTCATAACTGTCTTTGGGTGTTGTTGTTTGGGCATGTGTAGGATGTGTCCAGCGAGGTGCACCCTTTGGCTCTTTCTTCAGTTTCTTCATGTGAAGTTCCACTCCTCCTCAGGATCTCTTTGATATATGCAGTACCAATATTGAAAATAGTGATTTATCTTTTTCCATATTGTTAAAGCATTTTGTTTTCTCTTTTCAGCTTCATAAACTATACTTGATTTCTGCCTAATGCCTTTATCAAAAAAGTGTCAGTGCTCATCAGGTGTTTTGCTAAAGGACATATTCATTGCCATCCATTAGTTCTAGTCATGCAGTGACTTCATGATGCAATAGACAAATGTATATTTCTGCAAGTGTATAAAGCAGGTGTTTGTCCGAACAATTGAAGATAGTAAGAGTGTTCAGGAAAACCTTTTGAAACCAATCAATATTTTTGTAATTATTTTTGGTGCTGAAAGTTTTTTATTCTGAGTTGTTTACCTTTACATTTAGATGGACTTAATGTCTTACATTTAGCTTCATTAAACCTTGTATTACAGTGGTCACTATAGTAAATGTCCACCATAACTACATCTATGGTATCATTATATCACTACCTGGTTAATGTAAATGTAATATACCGGTACCCGTGAATGTATTTTATAGAAGCATTTTCTTCCTGACATTTATAATCATTAACTATTTTAAGTTGCCTTTCATTTAGTTACAATAAAAGTGACCAATAATCACAAGGATATAGAATTAAAGTTGAGAATGTAAAATGTTGTGCTTAAGTTTTTGCCTATTTGTTCTTTATAGGGAAGAAACAAATATATTTTCAAAAAAAAACAAAGTTGAATCTCATCACTTGGTTTGTAAAAATATTACTTCATCATAGGGATTTTTTTTTAACTTTACTGTATGTGTCACTATAATAGATTGTCCTTAATAATAATAGATAGAAAACCACAAAACACACACAAGATGCAAAACGTCACACATTTCATTCAAAACTATTTTAACTCTTCTATGCCTTTTTTGTGTAACTCTACATACAAACATAAAATGATTGGCCACAAACACACCAAACTACACAAATATGTGAAAAATGTAAAACAATACTCTCTTGTCTCTTTTGCTTGCTCAGTGTGCAGTGGAGAACATAGGAGTATGTCACTGAACTGACTTGAGTTGTATAATGACTCTATTTGCTTGTTAGAATTTGTTACTATTGTGAAGCTGCTGTGAAACAATCTATATTGTATAAAGCGCTGTACAAATAAAGTTGACTTTCTGACTGGCCTGCATGCATATGTGATCAATTTATGTATAAGTGTTTTCACACATGATCATTGTGTGTAGGTAATCAGGAAATGATTGTGGCATTAAATGGCAGTGTTTTCTAAATGAAACACAAGAGTTGTTTTAAATGATGTGTGTAATGTAGAGAACTGTTTAGAGTTTTACAATATCTGTGGGATAATCAGATCTTAATAAAGAAAACTATAATAAATGCAGTTACTTGTGGACATCACTGTTGTTTTTAATCAGTTTACACTTCATTACAGGATCTTTATCCCATTCTAATTTTGCACTGCAAAATAAACTCTGAAAACAGAAAATAAATTACAGTAAATCAAATGTAGTTAGTACATTATCAAAATGTTTAATAGTTTTTACCTCAGTGTTTTACTCCAACTTTCTTCCAATTTATGTCTTACTGACCTGAAGAAAAGAAGAAGAAAAAACAACATTTTATTTTCAATATTATCAATAAAATAGGGTTTCGTTTTTTTTATTATTATTATTCAGTAAGAATGCATTAAACTGACCAAAAGAGACAGTAAAGAGATTTCTAATGGTACAAAACATTTTCTATTTTAAATAAACTCTGAACTTTTGAACTTTCTATTTAGTTTAGCTGTCCGTAACATAAAACATAAAAAAACCTCAACAAAAGTAGATTATTAATTATTATCAGGATGATAAAGATGAGTCTAGACCAGCTGCAGACAAACCTGATGACCTCAACTAATTAACAATGAAAATAAACAAACACAGAAATACTGTAATATACAATACATTATTGGCTGTATGTAAATTGTGCCCAAAATTTCAGAGACAGATCATGACATGATTTTTGCTTTGCTGTGAGGAAACAGTTTCAAAACATTGTTGAATTCATTGATAGAATTAATTGAGAATTCACTTGCAAATTGTATATGTTAACTAATTTGCACAAACTGTAACATTAATATGAGCACATACGAGCACACAGTGGATTTGGTGTCCATCCGTCTCGTGTGCATGTGGCCTCTGCTGACATTCGATAATATCCAGGCATGCAATAGTAAGATCTTTTTGCTCCCAATTTCAGATCTCCCCAGAAGTAAGAGTACAGGTCATACACAGGCTGGTCACGTGGAACTTCACATCTAATTTCTGAAACTAGATTTACAATATTTTACAGTAATAACATGCAATAAGTTCAGTACCAAATTCTGAAGTGTTTCTCTATAATCTCACCCTCAAAACAATTTGAAGCCATTTTTCAAGATTTAGGCATTTCAATTAATAGTAAAATTCCATCAAATTCAATTAAATAATCCTTACATATTATTCATATTATGAATTAATAATTTTAAATGATTAAAAAACCTGAGCTTAATAAAACATTTTGTATAAATCTTAAACTTAAATTTAAACATATTTTCTTTTTTTTAATGTATGAATATGAATCACATAAACTAAATGATCCATTTCCTTATTCCATTAATATTTATACAAAATGTTTTATTAAGCTCTATTTTTTTCTACTCATTTAAAATTCTTAATTCATAATATGAATAATATGTTCAATATCAATTATTACGTTTAATAATTTGCACAAACTATAACATTAATATGAGCATATACCAGCACACAGTGGTTTTGGTGTCCATCCGTCTCGTGTGCATGTGGCCTCTACTGACATTGGATAATATCCAGACATGCAATAGTAAGATCTTCTTGCTCCCAATTTCAGATCTCCCCAGAAGTAAGAGTACAGGTCATACACAGGCTGGTCACGTGGAACTTCACATCTAATTTCTGAAACTAGATTTACAATATTTTACAGTAATAACATGCAATAAGTTCAGTACCAAATTCTTAAGTGTTTCTCTATGATCTCACCCTCAAAACAATTCTAAGCCATTTTTCAAGATTTAGGCATTTCAGTTAATAGTAAAATTGCATCAAATTCAATTGAATAATCCTTACATATTATTCATATTATGAATTAAGAATTTTAAATGATTAAAAAACCTGAGCTTAATAAAACATTTTGTATAAATCTTAAACTTAAATTTAAACATTTTCTTTTTTTTTAATGTATGAATACGAATCACATAAACTAAATGATCCATTGCCTTATTCCATTAATATTTAAACAAAATGTTTTATTAAGCTCTTTTTTTTCTACTCATTTAAAATTCTTAATTCATAATATGAATAATATGTTCAATATCAATTATTGAGTTAAATAATTTGCACAAACTGTAACATTAATATGAGCACATACCAGCACACAGTGGTTTTGGTGTCCATCCGTCTCGTGTGCATGTGGCCTCTGCTGACATTTTATAATATCCAGACATGCAATAGTAAGATCTTCTTGCTCCCAATTTCAGATCTCCCCAGAAGCTAGAGAGGTCATACACATGCTGGTCACGTGGAACTTCACATCTAATTTCTGAAACAAGATTTACAATATTTTACAGTAATAACATGCAATAAGTTCAGTACCAAATTCTGAAGTGTTTCTCTATAATCTCACCCTCAAAACAATTCTAAGCCATTTTTCAAGATTTAGGCATTTCAGTTAATAGTAAAATTTCATCAAATTCAGTTAAATAATCCTTACATATTATTCATATTATGAATTAAGAATTTTAAATGATTAAAAAACCTGAGCTCAATAAAATATTTTGTATAAATCTTAAAACTTAAATTTAAACACATTTTCTTTTTTTTAATGTATGAATATGAATCACATAAACTAAATGATCCATTTCCTTATTCCATTAATATTTATCCAAAATGTTTTATTAAGCTCTATTTTTTCTACTCATTTAAAATTCTTAATTCATAATATGAATTATATGTTCAATATCAATTATTAAGTCAAATAATTTGCACAAACTGTAACATATGAGCACATACCAGCACAGAGTGGATTTGGTGTCCATCCGTCTCGTGTGCATGTGGCCTCTGCTAACATTTGATAATATCCAGACATGCAATAGTAAGATCTTTTGGCTCCCAATTTCAGATCTCCCCAGAAGTAAGAGTACAGATGCTGGTCATGTGGAACTTCACATCTAATTTCTGAAACGAGATTTACATTATTTTAAGAACATGCATTAAGTTCAGCAATAAATGCAGAAGTGTTTCTCTATAATCTTACCCTCACAAACAGGCTCATAATCCCACTGCCCATTCTCTTGACATGTAAATGATCTGAAGGTTTCTTTTGTTTGAAAGATCCTGTGTTTTTCAGTGCAGGTGATCTCCACTCTTTCTCCAGCTCTGAAAATAGTTTTACCGTCTGGGTTGATATTTTTTACTCCGAATGTGGTTGACTTAAGCTCACAAGTTACTTCTGTACAAGACATAATTATGTAGAAATAAGGGTAAGAAGAGATGAAGCAGCAAAAATGTGTGAAACTGGATTTGCATGCTTTGTCTTTTGGGGGAAACAAACGATTCTGACAATTGTTTTTTTTTTTTTTTATCCTAAATAGAGTACAATTTGAATAAGTCCCTAAATAAGTATAAGCACATTTTTTTATTTTTTATTTTGAGAACTATTAGATATATTTGCTAAACTATTATATGAAATTTAAGCAAGCAATTAGAAAGTAGTTATTAGTATTTTTTTTTTAGCTGATTTTGTAGTTACCAAATAATAATGATCAGCAAATGCTGTTGCCGCATGATTTTCCCAGATAAAAAAAAAAAAAAAATTTTTTTTAAATAAATAAATAAATAAAACAAAAAAAAACACTGATTAAAACCTAGAAAACAACATCATTTCTCAATTTTTACAAATATTGGTGCGTTGACTCCTTTCATCATTTAGAAAGAAATCAAACTAAGATCAAGCAAATATTTTCTTTAATGCCTTGGAAATATAAAATTTTAGTTTATTAACTGCGTACTATTTATTTTAATATTCAGTTTTGAATTTAAGGTTAATGGCTATCTAATTTACGAATGTTTCAGTGTGACACTACACATTTTTTTTGCATAATGAAAGCTATATGGATAGAATGATTTTAGTGTTATTTCACATATGAATTGTTTATTATGTAACATTGGTGTATTACCATCACATTCTGGGTTCAGAGTCCATCCAAATTTAGCACATCTGGGGATTCCCTCTCTAGGTTTGAACCCTGGTGAACATCTGTATTTTAATATGGCATCTTTCTGGTATTCTTGTATTTTCTCAACAACATAACCATTTGGTATATCTGGTGCTGTGCATGTTATCTCTGTGTGAAAAGCAAGGGAAAGAGGAATAGTTAAATTGGTGTTTTGAATAAAGCTCAGAAATCTGTGATCATTGGGTGAAGATACAAACAAACAAATAAACAGTGTAATGAACCTTTGCACTTTGGAACGGAGTCACTCCATTCGCCCGTCTCTGTGCAGTGAATGCCCCTACTTCCATTTATCTTTTTGTCATTAGATACACACTCAAAGTGAATAAAATCACCATAACCTCCCTCCTCTGTGTTGCCCGATGCAATCACATCCCCATCTGTGCGAATGGCTGGACATGTCACAGCTAGGGAATAAAATATAACAATAAATACAAAATAAAGTAACCAACAAACCAATCAATTATTTTAGTTATAATTCTCTTGACATGAGTCACTATAGTTCCGAAGTTTATGACTAAGAGAAAATCAAAAGAAATCCAAAATATCAAAAGACAAAAAAGAAAAATAGTTACTGAAGAAAGCGTACCTTCACAGATAGGGAGAGTATTGTCCCATCCTTGAGCTCTGCAGGTACGCTGATTGATTCTGCTTGTCATTTCAAACCTGTGAACACAAGTACAAGTGCACACTTTTTACAAGTACAAGGAGTGTTAAACTGAAAAGGACAGTATGCATGTCATACAAGAGAATAAAAAGCATAAAGCACATTTACCCTTTCTTGCAAGTATACACCACTGTTGCTCCAAAAACAAACTCAGATTCTGATATAAGACTAAAATCACCATTTGCTGTGTCCCCTGGGTGACCGCATTTTATCTCTGCAGAAATCAAACAAGTTTTACTGTGCATTATGGCACTGATTTAATAAAAAAAAAAAAAATAATAATAATAATAAAATGATGTGGTCATTGGTGATGTGGAATTGACCATTTTCTCACTTGCACATGGTCGCTCAATGGATGTCTTCCATTGTCCTTTTTCACATTTTAATCTGTACATTCCAGTATAACCTGTCGTGCAGCTCAGCCTCACTGTTTCACCATCATTGTATAACTCTTTCGCAACTGGTTCTGTTTTTTCATAATTAATATCCTCTCTACGACATTCTGAGAAACACAAAAATGTTTTACACAAAGACGTAACTGTCATGTATAAAATGCTGAAATACATGCAAACTAGTCAACAGTCTCTAAATCTACAGTTAGGGAAGTGCATATAATAGGACATTTATATTCAAGTCAATAAAATCCAAATTAAAATGACAATCAAATAAATAACAACAACAAAAAAAATCACTTGCCTTGACTTTGGGCAAAATTTAAGGAAAACAGCCAGAAGACGAAGCCGAGGAGTTTTACAGGAACTCTCATTTTGATCTCAATTCACAAGTATCTTTGTTGGTCTGTCTCTGATACTCTTGTCTACTTGGGGATCAACAAGTTAATCATTTATCAAAGTCAAAGAGAGGTTTTTCTTACACCGGACCACTCTGTGCACAAGCAATATTTCATATAAGTAAAACAAACAAAAAAAACAAAAAAAAAAAAAATCTTATCTGATGCAGCAACTCTTATTTGCCATTTAAACACACCAAAAGAAATGTTACTTTAGAGAAGTCAAAAGTTGTTCAACACATGAACATGAAGCAAAGGTTCCAACATGCCATGTTCACTTCTGAACTCTTTAATTCTGTTAATGTTTTTCTTTGGCTCATGTTCTTCGTGAATCAAATCATAAAGTACATTATGTGGTGAATGAATCTGTCCCATAAAGCATACAGAGTGAGATCGAAGAAGATTCACAACAATTTTGAAGAAGAGTTTGAGCATTAAAGTATTCGACTGACTGTGCTTAAATTGTTCTTGTCTCTAATGACCTAGATGATCCTCATTATCTCACATAAAAACAACAACAATTAATTATGTTCAAAATAGGACACGAAAAATTAATACAAATGTATTTTTTTCCCCAATAAATATTGAAAAAAAGAGTTCTTCTGACTGTGAAAATAAATGTCAAACTAAATATTATAAGAAGTTTATAAGTTAAGTTCTGAGGTTTGTGATTTTGCGATTTTTGTGCAAATACTAAAAACCCTGAATTGAATAGATTACTTTATAGCAATAAGCATAACATAAACGTCAAAATTAAATCGACAAAATTCACAAGACAAAAAAGCTTGATAAACCTATTTTTATTTTTGTAGGGAATATTGTTTATTTGTTAAAATATCTTGCATAGTTGAAGGGTTAGCTTACTGAATGAAGTCGACACTAGTGTAAAACAATTAATCATGGGTCTTGTAATTTTCATTAAAAAACTTTAAAGTGATAATTAAAAATATTGTGTATATTTTTTAAGAAAACTGTGGTTCAGTGTTGTATAAAAAAATACTGAGAACATTTCACTAAGAGATACATTTTCCTATTTTTTAAGGAAACATACACAGTTTTGAGGCTTAAAGGGATAGTTCACTTTGAAATTAAATTTTGGTATGTTTTAGCTTACCTCAAGGGCATCCAAGATGTAGGTGTCTTTTTTTCCACAGTAGTTTCAATTTTGATATTCTTAGGTCAAACCGTTCTTGTCTGTCAGTCATATAATGCAGGTCTATGGTCACCACCTCAAAGAGCATGCACAGAGAAGTCCAAATTAAGTACACATTGATGGCCTAAGACACGAAACGAGCGGTTTGTGTGAGAAAACAAACAGTATTTATATCGTTTTTACCTCTACACATCCACGTCCAAGTGATCTGAGGACGCGCGCGCTTCCTGGTGTGTGACGTGTGCGCGCGTTCTGGCTTACGCCGGTTTCACACTGCACGCATTACCCCTCATTTACACCGCACACGTCTGCAGTGCATTACAGCTGCGACACGGCTACCGGAGCTGATCGCGCCCATTCAAGTCAATGCTTGTGTCTACACTGGCCGCGACGCGGCGCGTTTCAGAAGCTTCCCAGAAGCGGCTCTCCGCGCCGCTTCGCTAAATATAGGCGCCTAGTCTATTTCTGACGGACGCGCGTCCAAGTCGCACCGGAAATACAAAATAAAAAAATAAAAAAAACATTGTCATATTCAAAATAAACACCCTGTGCAAACTCCCAAACGTATTCACACCAATATCCTTGGTAGAAACCCCAAAATCAAGAAAAACCACGTCGGACAGGCAAATCACGTGGTCTCGCGCATCCAGTCGCTCCGCTTCTGAAATGCTCCTGGTGTGAGTTGGCACCGCGTGGAGGACGGAATAAAACCTTGTCGCAGACGTAATGCACCGCACACGTGTGCAGTGTAAATGAGGGGTTAGCAGAGCAGGAGCAGTGCATATGGTGAGCAGGAGCAGGACACAGCGTTTTGCTTTCACACTAGCAGCGTTTGTCACGCGCAGCTGAACCACGGCGTGTGTATAGACAGAGTACTCTATAATCAGGGTAAATTGGCATTGCTTTATTTCGTTTTCAAATACATTTAAGAGAAAAGACTTGTCAAGAAGCTTATTTTATTAATCATTTCATTTATATAACTTTTGGTTCATCTTTGTTTTTATTGTTCGGGCAACAAGTTTGTTTTTGGACATTTGTTTTCTTTTTAAATTGCTGTTGGTCATTTGATTGACTGTTTAAAACACAATAGATATCATCAATGCGCTTTTGGGGTAAAACTGCGGTGTATTTTGGCCATGATCAATGCATTGTCACTTTAATTCAGCGTAAGCGGCGCAGCAAAAATAGACTCGGCGCCGAAACGATCGCGGCACTGCTGCTCCTGCTCTGCTCCTGCTACGCGCTGCCGCGCCGCCTCTGCGTGCGGTGTGAATGCACTCATTGAATAACATGGACGCCGGAAAAAATACGAGCCGCTAACGCTTGCGGTGTGAAACCGGCGTTCCAGTGTGAAAGCAAAACGCGCGTGTCCTGCTCCTGCTCACCATACGCACTGCTCCTGCGCTGCTTACGCTCTGCCAACGCGTGCAGTGTGAAACCGGCGTTAGTCTGCACAAGCGCCAGAAAGTGTACAAGAGGTAAAAACGATATAAATACTGTTCGTTTTCTCACACAAACCGCTCGTTTCGCAAATTTAATTTCAAAGTGAACTATCCTTTTAAATTGAGGAACCGATTAAGCTGATCAAATTAAGGAAAAAATGCTACCTATTTATTTTTAGAGAATTTTATCAATTATGCGGTTTTAGAGACCATTGTTAGTTCCCAGGATTGTTTGGCTGGAAATGGAGAGTACATGTTGAAATGAAGTGTTATTTTATGTGTTTTTGAGCAAAGGGTAACATCTGTTAATGTTTAAAGGGACTCTGTGTAGCTTTTTAGGTATTTTATTATCTAAAATCAATATTTTTATTCATAAATATGCCCTCAATGGAGTACAAATACCTATGCCAATGATAAGACTAATCCTCGTAAACGAAGAATTTATTATCTTTATATACATGGGACGGGTAAGTCCACGGAGGCCTCCATGTAGTTCCGCCATCTTGAAAAACTATAATAGCAGAGAGGGACAAAAAGTACTAGGCCAACGCGTTTCCACAGCGCGTTTTCGTTCAGAGCCAGCGTCATGTGACTGAAGCCAGCAGAAGTGGAGGAGCAGAGCAGAGAGACGCGCTTGTCACTGCCGCGGCAAGTTTAAAAGGCTGCACTGCACGGTTATTTATACACCGTTCATTCATACATCTGCTAAGTCACAGGATAAGAAGTCCTCGTCGTCGAAAAAGTCCAAAATAGACCATAAAAGGAAACGTGACCGGAGATTACAAAAACAAGGGTTAATGTCGGGATAGCTAATGCAGGAGAAAGCTTTCAAAAGAGACGCTGAAGTTGCCTGCTTTCTTCTCGACAGGTAAGTCAATGTTACGGTCTTAATTACAAGCTTTTTTTTTCATTGCTTGGTTGTGTACTTTATTACCGTATACCCGAATATTAGACAAGGTTTTTGTCCTAAAAATAGGCTGAAAAATGGGGGATCGTCTTATATTCGCGATATAGACAAAATCACGGGGGGAAAGGGAGAAAAAACAACGGAATTAATATGAAATAGTGACTGAAACGCGACCCAATAAGACAAATGATTTCGGCTATACTTGCATGTAAAATTAGAGAAGCAACATAATATCTGTGTTTAACTGAATTGCAAGACGCAGAGCGAGCGAGCGAGAGAGAGAAACAGAGAGAGGTGCACGCGCGAGACGCAGAGAGAGAGAGAGAGAGAGAGAGAGAGAGAGAGAGGTTTATATAAATGTATTCATACATTTGTTTACTGATTGATTTATTGAATGTATTGATTATTTGTGTATGTAATGTCCATTTATGTAATGGCCAATGCTTTGGCAATACTGTACAAGTCATGCCAATAAAGCTCATTTGAATTTGAATTTGAGAGAGAGAGAGAGAGAGAGAGAGAGAGAGAGAGAGAGAGAGAGAGAGAGAGAGAGAGAGAGAGAGAGAGGGAGGTGCGCGCGAGACGCAGAGCAAGAGAGAGAGAGAGACACAGAGAGGTGCGTGCGCGAGATGCAGAGCAAGAGAGAGAGAGAGAGAAAGGAGCGCACGCGCTGGAAGAGAGAGAATGAATTATCGCTGCAATTTTCAAATAAAATTATTTTCTGTTAAAACCAGATTTTAAAATCAGATTTAATAGTTAATGTTTTTCACAGTCAGTAATTTTTTTCGTTGTTTCAGTTTGTTTTAAATAACAAACCTGTTCACCCAAAGAAAAACTCGAAGTGCTATTATAAGACATCCTGTCATAGCTTTTTGGTACATAAGGGCTACCGTAGATGCAACGCGCATTTGAAAAAGTGAGGCGCTAGAGAGCATTATATGTTTGAATGCAAAATACAATTTCACCACTAGATGGGAGAAATTCCTACACAGAGTCCCTTTAATGTTCAGTTGTTTGAAAGAGTTTTTTTGTCTATTATGTTGAAGTTTTGATCAGAAGATTGTGCAGAAGAGTAGGGCTTATGGTTAGGTTGTGAATAACTGCATGTATTGATAATCTGAAGCATGTTGCTTTGTTCATTGAGCAATGACTCTGCTATAATGCTAATGCAGTAACAAGTTTGTTTCTGTGCTGAGGAGCATACAGTCTTTTAATTATACAATAGAAGTCAAAGACAAATATAAACAGGTTATTTCCATTCACTCTAATTCACACACTTATGAGCATCAACTTAAAATAAATAAAAAAAACATATTATAGACTAAATAATTTAGGGGATTTTACATTATTTATTCAGGTAAATTCCATGAATGAAATCAAGCCTTAACTACTCAAAAATATCATGTGTAATGTTGTTACCAAAAGGAAATAACAATAAAAAATTTTTTACAGCGCTGTGATGTTTGTAAAATAAAATGGAGAAAATAGAATGTGATTATTTGTCTTGTTCCTGTTAATTTTCCTATTCCAAATAATGTCACAATTTTTACCCTTTTTTTCTCCGCTCAAAATAATGGATGACTGAATTAGAATGAATTAGAGTGAATGGAAATAACCTGTTTATATTTGTCTTTGACTTCTATTCCTGCTTTAGGAATTCAATGATCAATTGCACCACCAAGTGGTCCTTCTGTAAAGTAAAAATTTATGATTGCGTTTATTATTTTAAAATATACACCATGATTTTAATGTATGTTGACTGCGACAGACAAAAAGATTGTCAGCAGTTTCATCAGAATATTAACCAACCAATCTCTGAACCCGTGGTTAATATGTAAAAGGTTATGAATAGAAGGGAGCACTAGTCATAATTATTTTCCCCACACTGTCAAATGCACTTTGTAATGTCACATATATTAACCAAGTATTTTTGTACATTTTACAATGATATCTGTATGAATTTGTAGTCAAGTGTCCCAGCTCTTAAGCACTATTTTTTAATATAATAAATGTCTGACTGTACATTATCCCACTGATTGCACGTCTACTCACCAGATAAAAATAAAATAAAATATGTAGATATCAAATATTAAACTTATCTGTATATTATTCTAAAGCTTCTGCAAAAAATACGAGTCCATTACAAAACAACCTGCAACACGATGAACACCACAACATGAGTACAGAATAGTATAGGGGTTGCACAGATTAGTCGACTTTTCAACTTTAATGCTCTACTGTGACATTTTACATATTGCATTGTCATTTTGCATATTACATTTATGCAAAAACAAGGCACATATGACCTGGATAACGCTAACAAGGACACACAAGGAAGAACTAAGGCAGTGGGGAACACAGCGGACCTCTAGAGGTCCAGAGACAAACAACAGGAGGCAGGATGCTGACAAAATGAAAAGCATTTTGAGTAGAGTTTTGCAGAAAACATTGAGAAAAGAGGAATGTGTGTGAAAACAAGTGAAATGTTTAAATGTTTTGAGAAATGTGTCTTTGTTTCTAGAACTGAATGAATGGTTTGGGATTTTGGGCCAACTGAATCAGTTATAGTTTATTAACAATTGTGAAAAACTGAAACTTAAGCAACTTGTTGCCTTTCAAAAGCTGCACTCAATGCTGCGCTGAAGCGCTTTGGGAACAACTTTGTGTGACCAGAGGGCTGTTCCATGAAACAAGATTAGAATTCAAGCCAGGCTTATTTTGGTTAGTCAGACTTATTGTTGGTGGATTCTGTTTCATAAAGCAAACTTAAAATAGTTCAAACTCAGTTACTCTGGCAACTTATGATGGGAAACTAACCTGGTCAAGGGCAGACTAACTTTTAGGCTAAGCCTGAGTTGTTACACCGTTCCTCTAACACTGACCTATGGAACACAATGATATTACCACTGACTCTCTCGCATACCATTATTTGACTAACAACTATCAGTCCAAAAATAAATACACAGTATACAGAACATCAACTTAATTAAGTCTACAATGATAAATGATACAATATAGACCTACAGAGGTGTTCAATTATATTTTATATGAATTTTTATATATATATATATATATATATATATATATATATATATATATATATATATATATATATATATATATATATATATATTAATACAAAATTAAACATTCACATATTTTTATCAAATGACACATAACCCCTAATAAGTCAATATTATTTAAATATTGAATAATAATATTAAACAAGTAAATAAATAAAATAATAAATAATTATAATTAAAAGGGGAGAGGGTTATATAAAAATTAATTAATATAATTAATATGATATGTATTCCTTTATTTTATAGAATATTCTTTGATTTTAGAGTTGCCCATATCTTTTCAAAATTAATACTTTTGCTCTTAATTTCATGCAATCCTCTCCAAAATATACTTTAAAAACTAAATCTAAACAATAATTTAAAACTGGGGAAAACTGGTCTTTCTCCAAAATTGTGTTATTGATTTAAAAGCGGTAATATTCAAAATAAGTATAACTCATCTTTATTAAGTATACCCAAAACTATATTTTGTGTCTTTATTAATAAATATTAATATCTTTATTATTATTATTACTAAAAATGTCAACAACAAAAGAAATTAAAGTAAAATAAATGAGTGTAATAATCTATAAGTTCACCGCAACTTGGCCAACATCCTAAAGATAAATGCTTATAGTTAGAAGATATGTTTAATAAGAGAAGTTTAATCACCGCTTTTCTTAGCGTCGTTTATGAAGCAGGCCTCTGCTGTGAATAATGTGTGTAACACATCAATGAAAATTGACATTGAACTTGACAGCCTCAGACGGTGACGTCATCGGAATGCGTGCTCGTCAGATGTGGACTGTGTTGCGAGGTTCTTTGGCCCTGTCCCAAATGGCACACTTCATATGAACTTTTGGTCTTGTGAACTTACAATGGCTGCCGCGTGCGCATGTCAGTTTGTAATTTTAGGTCTCAGAAGGGTGCTCGCGAGCGCCCTCTTTGCGGTCGATATGCGTCCTCGATACGCACTTTTGCCGAGCCCGCACTGATGCGAGCTTTAAAGCAGACTTCTTCCCGACAGTCCAATAGCGTTACGTCATGAAAGTGCGGACTCAGAGGTAGACCGCTAGTGTTTAGGTTGCCATTTGGGACAGGGCCTTTGTCTACAGAAAATACTGTGTGTGTGTGTGTGTGTGTGTGTGTGTGTGTGTGTGTGTGTGTAACAAGCTCTCTCTTGCTCCTCTCACTCTTGTAAAAGAAAAAGAGAGGAATAAGAATAAGCAACGTACAAGGTAAGAGGTGTGTGTGGAGGAAATGGAGGAACAAAACCTCCTGGTCGCCAGGGCGTCAGTCAGCTGAGCCTCGAGCACCTGGAAGATGGACAAAGGGCAGGAACTTCTACAGTGCCTCCCGGACAAACTCTTTATGGAGACACTGGGCAGAACAGGCGAATTCCATCTGATTGTGGACTCAGAGAAACCTAATAATAAGCAGTGTGGCGAACTTGGGCCATTTGGTTTAGCCAAAATTAGCAAATTGTTGCTTTTTTGTTTACTTTTTTTGCACAGTTTTTATTGGTTTTTGTTTCCTCCTGCACTGTAAATATGGATTTTGTTTTGTTCAACATTTTGTACAGCACGTCATTTCCCTTTTCCACTCCAACTGGTTGGCCTCCCTACAGACGTATAAGTCCAATCGATTGTAAAAAAAAAAAAAAAAAAAAAAAATTATTTATATTATTCATTCTCCTATAAATCATGATCATAATACATAATCAGCAGGAAACCCATGTTTAGTGAATTTTGAATGTGAAATTAACTACTGTGCCAAGTAGAAAATTTGTGTGAAGAGATTTGGGAAAAAAAGACCTATGTATTGAGAAATTGTAAAAAAAAAAAAAAAAAAAAAAAAAAAAAAGTGTAAAATGTTCATTATTTATTAAGCACCAATACCACTTTTTTTCCAGACCGAGTCCAATACCGATACCGTAACCGATACCTGTATTTTGACTGCATTTGTCATTTTTAAATGTATTGGTATAGAAACCAAAAGAATATAAATTATAGTAGGCCTAGTTTGCTTAATTTTTTCATCAAATATTTCCTTCACTTATTTTCATGCTTACTGCTAAAATGCATTGTATGAGCTTCTTTTACTTTCAGAAGCTCTGTTACAGAAAGGCTCAGTGCTGAGGAATGGGTCAGTGGTTCCAGTGAAATATCAATTCTTTATTCCAATTTTGATACTACAACAAAAACTACAGTAATCAATCAAATGTGAAAAAAAAAATACGGCACATTCATTACTGTATAAATTAGATATAGATGAATCTTTTTGTAAAGTTACAAAATGTAACTTATTTAGTCAAGAGCAGTGAGTAGGCCTAATATATTTGTCCTTTGTTTGATTAACATTAAAACACAGCAGAGCAGCAGGTTTATTAAAATGCTGCCCCTTTAAGACCGAACGCACAGACCCTATGTGAATAATACGTTCCCTTGAGATATAACCGACTTTGTTTGCTAGGACTCACCAAGACGGGCATTTTTACATAATTGTTGTGTGAATTCGTCCGTACAAGCGCAAGACGTGAAAGACAATTCAATTCAGTATTCGAGCGCTGTCTGAAGTTAGTGACGTTGGTTTTCGGGGCGCGCGCTTTGGATGTTTGCGTTCGTCCTGTAATAATGTAGAGAGCCACTCGTTATACATAAATAGTGACAGTTCATGTTTTACTTACATATACGATTTAGTTTTAATCCAAATAACACGTGCTGACTGAACGATCATCAACAATCTCAAGAGCATTCAACAGAAGTGCTCTCTCCCAGATAGTATGTAACCATTGAAACAATGTTGATTACATTAAAATGACGTTAGAAAGTGATGTTGCTTTAACATCACTCTTGCACCCTCGGTTAATATTGAAATGATGTTCAGATTTCAACCACAAATCAATAGTGTTAATATTGCTTCAACATTACAAAGTGATGTTGTTTCAACATCACTTTTGCACCCTCAGTTAATGTTGAAACTGTTGAACAAAAAATCAATAGTAATGCTACTGAATCAACATTACACTATGATTGATTCTACATCACCGATGCTGAATCAATACTGAAATTAACAAAAATAATGAATGGTAATATTGAATCAACGTTACACTAAGATGTTGAATCTACATCACTGCTGTTGAATCAACTCTGAAATTAACTAAAATAAATCGATGGTAATATTGTTGAATCAACGTTACACTATGATGTTGAATCTACATCACTGCTATTGAATCAACTCTTAAATTAACTCAAATAAAATCGATGGTAATATTGTTGAATCAACGTTACACTATGATGATGAATCTACATCACTGCTGTTGAATCAACTCTGAAATTAACAGAAATAATCTTTGGTAATATTGTTACAATGTGATGTTGATTCTAAATACATTGTTGAAACACTGAAAATACAACTGAAAAGGAATGTCAACCAATGTTGCCATCTGATGTACCAAGTTAATGTTGAAACAACATTAATATTTCAACCACACTTCAATGATGCGTCAACAAATTCCTGACCATTTAAAAATTTGGCAAAACCTTTTAAAATATAAATGACACCTTTCCAGCAGTTGAGTCAATTTATTTTATTCAATCAATCAATGACAAAAATATATTAAAAGATCATTCTTTAAAAAAGAAAGGGGGAGAAATGGGACAAAAGCATTTCAACCTTTAAAAATAAATTTGGCTTCAGAAGGTTGGGCCCGTATCCCTAAAGAATTTTTGTGCAAAAAGTGGCTCCTAGCGGCCAAATTCTAAGAAAATTCTCAGAGTCATGACGTTTTCTTAGAATTTCCCCTAAAAGTGACACGAAAATCCCAGTTAATATAAAAGCTATTCCTCAAGATTCCTAGCGCTTAAAAGGGCTCCTAAGGCGAGATCTGCTAAGAGCAGGGAAGAGTGGCTTAGGAGTTCCCCTAAGCAGCTGCACAAAATGGCCAACAGAGGAGGCAGGAGAGATGTCCTGCAAACACTGGATGACAGGGAATTATTGAGACGCTACAGATTGGATCGTGCAGGAATCATTTTTGTGGTGGATCTCCTTAGAGATGCAATTACTACTTCATTAAGGACAGCCCCTTGAGATAGGCCATCTTGTTTTCAATGGGGTCCATATGGGAGTGAAAGTACAAAATATGCCAGCTAGGATATTAATATGAGCAAATAAGACACGAATCATTATTTGAACAGGGTGTAATGAGCTTAAGTTTTCACATATTTTAGATTCTAATGTTAGGCTATAACCCCTACAGCTTACTATTCATTTTCCAGATATTTTCTTGAATGTGAAATATTATTTACAATTACAGTCTGCATAAGATTAGAGTGTATAATTATGTTTATTGATTTGAGGGTACATCCTTTGCTCATTATCACCAAAAGTAAATTTTCATCAAACTTGTAGGATCAACCAATCACGGCTTTTGAAATGATGACTCATACCTAGCAACGGGGTCAACCACACCTCCTCACTAAGATAGGATTTTCCATCCATTCCTTGCTCAGAGTTCACTGAAAATGTTCTGGAATCACTTCTAAGCTAAAACTCCTGGCAAGGAATTTTTAGGTTAAGTTAGGAGCTCTCTGAGAGGATTCTCAGAATCTTTAGGGATACGGGCCCAGGGGCCGTATTCACAAAGCATTTTATCTTACCACTAGGAGTACTCCTAAATCGCACTAAAAGATTTTAGCTAGGAGTTTTCTCTTAAAAGTTATTGACAACGCCTTTTAGACCTACTCTTAGTAAAGAAAAATGACAACTCCTAAACTAAGAGTGAGTCTTCGTTTCTATGGATGACGTCATTACTCATGCACGAGCTGGACTGAAGTGACCACCTTGATTGGCTGATGATTGTAACGCGGGAATGATTCCAAACACCTCCCCTACGATGATGAGTGACAGGTCTGAGAATGCGTGCGCTACACAAGTAGTGCGAAGGACGGAAGATGATGAATAACTGAATAAATAGCCTAAATGAATAAAGAGTAAGGCCAAACAAATAGCCTAGTAGCCTAATGAAACGTATGGATTGATGCAATATCTTTACAACATTATTGATTAATCTGTCACTATGCCTCTGCCTACGTTTGCAAAGAGAAGAACATTTTAATTTGATTCACAATCAAACGTTACGATTAGTTTACATGCAATGAGTAGCCTAGTTTTGGTTGTTGTTGGTGGCGTTATTGCATCCCTAGTTATGCCTACAATGCAAAATTGTTCCCTCGCGATTGGAAGCTCCTGTAGCCGCCGCATACGCATTTCAAAACATCGCAACGTGAAATGCCACAAAAAGCGGTTTGTGAATAGGTCTTAGTGAGTTAGGAGTCCTCTCGACTTCTTTTAAGCTGTCCCAGGCTTAGGTGCTACTTTTAGGGCTAAAATGCTTCGTGAATTACTCTTAATCAAAAAAATTAGGAGTCCTAAATTTACGAGTGACGCGCCCATTATTTTTAGGAGTTGCTCCTAAATTCGCCAGTTAGGAGTTACTTTTAGCCTTAAAATTCTTTGTGAATACGGCCCCTGGTTTTTAAAAATCTGTCTTACATCAGACTACTACCTCTTTTCCTTTGGGTTCTCTGAAATCTGAAAAAGAAAGCATGATGTTACTCAAGAACAAGTCAGTTCAGTTGCCACATTCAAGAATGTTAATATACTAAACACAATATGATTCACTTTTAAAAAAAAAGTTGCTGAACAAAATATTCTATACTACGATTAAAGTATCATTAAATTCTGTTTATTTAATCTATTTTTCTAAAATCTATTAATGCTTCAATATCAAAAGAAAGCACTATGGCAGGGGTGTCCGATTTTATCTCCAGCCCTAATTAAACACACATGAGGAAGCTAATCAAGGTCATTAGGATCAATGAACACTTCCAGGCAGGTGTTGGAGCTAAACTCTTCATGAAGAGGAACAAACACCTCTGAGCTGTAGCCATTAACTATATCTCAGTTCATTTTCTGTGAAACTACATAGCATTCAAGTAACAAGTTTATCTTAGCTTAGATTTTTTCAATGAAAATTTCTTTAAAGGGATGGTTTAGCCCGAAATGAAAATTCTGTCATAATTTACTCACCCTCAAGTTGTTCCAAACCTGTATGAGTTTCTTTCTTCTGTTGAACACAAAAGAAGATATTTTAAAGAATGTTGGTAACCAGAAAGTTGACGGCGGCCATTGATTTCCATAGTAGGAAATAAATACCATGTTAGGACATGTTAGGCTGTCTTGTCCTCATAGAGTTGAACTTGAGAATGAAGCAGGCCCTAGCAATACTTAAGATAAGAGGAAGGAAAATGAAGTGCAAAAGAGTAATGTACCAAATGAAGCAGCAGTGGTGAATAATGAGGATCAGAATGTGGATTCAAATTTGAAGGAAGGAATGATAATAAAAGATTTGTTCCCGAATAATGAAAAAGATACAGAGGAAGCTTCTGGTAGTAAGACAAAACAGGGAAAAATGAAGAAAGTTAATGTTGTAACTGATGTGACTGTTGAGAGAAGCATTGTGGTACAGGGGTCTGAGCAGGGTGATACTGTGGAGAGTTCAGACTCAGAGAATACAGGCCAGACGAATGATTACGCAATCGGTTTGAAAGGTGAAGTTTTGGAAAGAGGAAAGATAGTATCTTTGATTAAGAAGGTGCAGTCAGAAATGGTTGATGAGGAAATGGATGATGATGATGACGATGATGATGATGATAATGGTGGTGGGTTGTCTGATTTTTCAGACGTGTCGGATGTTTCGCAAATAAGCTGTGAGCAGGTTTATTCACTAGATGAAATCAATAAATTCTTGGATGAAACCTTTGGAAAATCTGTTGATGTGCGGAATTATTTTTCTGATCTGAAGAGGTTTGAGTCTTCTGTTCGTTATTGGCAGAGGAAGTTTGGAGAAGATGAACTCAGTCAGAGAAAGAGATTTCGTTTAAAAAAGTTTCTTGCAAAACTGCGAAGGGATAAAACCCATATAAAACGTAAATTCAAATAATTTAATAAATAGTTTATACATCACTCAGGATGACTTTACTACACTCTTTATTTCTATCTGTCTCTCTTTTCTGTCTCTTTTAGTGTTGCACGGTGTACCGATACTTCAAAAGTATCGCGATACTCGGAAATTAAAAACGTCACGATACCTAAATTTATCAGTATCGATACTTAAAAAAAAAAAAACGCCTCCCTATGGACATCTGTTTTTTCCTTACGCACGCAGCAAAGAACCTGCCGCTGTCAGTGTCATGTGACAAAACACTACAGCGAGATGGCTGCATGTGCAAGCACAAGTGGTCTACGACTAGTTTAAAAAGATGACGCGAGGAGTGACATATGGAAGTACGTTGCCTACCTTGCTCTGTTGCACGGTGCACCGATACTTCAAAAGTAAATCGGAAATTAAAAACGTCACGATTCCTTAATTTATTAGTATCGATACAGTACTTCTAAGAATGACCGCGTTCCAGATTTGTAAGGCCGGCGACACACTGGCTGCGTGTCATGTCCATTTTTATTTCGGCTCCCATGTTAACTGCCTGCGTGACACACGCGTCTGGGCGCAGCTCGAGATGCGCGGAAAATGCGTGCATGCTAGAAATAGAACCAACGCCTATTTTTTTCACGCGACACGCAAGCGTGTTGGAAGCGTTTCAGGCAAAATAGAATAGGAAAAGATGTTTCTATGTCATTTTGACATGAATACATATTAATAAATGACATTTTGATGTTTGAAAGTTTTGACATAAATACAATATAAATACAATACAAATATTGCACTTCTCAATACAGAACAAATTATTCTGTAGCCTATTTTGCCGTCAACACTGCCGATGTCTTTGCTGCTATATATTTATGTTTAACATGAAGTATAGGCCTTCCACAACTCTCTCCCCACATGTCAAATATATCACCAATGAAGCTTATCATGTTACCAATATTAAACATTGTTTAATATAATCGCTGTTCATATTTTTATTCAAAGTTCAGAATCAAGATAAAGCTCTTATGTTTCTTATGATAAATGAGATAATGCTGCTAATTTTTTTTTTTTTTTACCTTGAATGTCATTGCTCTAATTTATTTTTTATATTTTTATATTTCAGATTTTGTTAAAATGTTTAATATAGGCCTATCTGCTGTTCATATGTTCATTTATTAGTGTGTTATATGATTAGAATGTTGTCCCGGTTTTAAAATAAAGCACAGCAATGATATTTGAGAGTGTTTCTCCCTTTTCAGGAAAAGTATCGAAAAAGTATCGAAATCGCAATACTTGACTTGGTATCGGTATCGAAACAATAATTTTGGTAGCGTGACAACACTAGTCTCTTTACTTTTTCTATGGAGATGATAAGGGTAGCCTCTTTAAATATTAACGGAGGGAGAGACAGGAGCAAGAGAGCTTTGGTGGCAGAATTAATCAAAATTAAGAATGTAAATGTTTCTTTTTTGCAAGAAACACATACTGATTGTAAAAATGAAGTAGAGTGGTGTAGATGGTGGGAGGGGGAGAGCATCTTCAGTCACGGGTCAAATTTGAATGCTGGAGTAGCTATTCTTTTTTCAAAAAAATTTAATTTAAAAAATTTTGTCAACTGAAGAAATAGAAAAGGGTAGAGTTTTAATGGTTGCTGGAGAAATAAATGATTTAAAATGTATTTTCATACATGTTTATGCTCCAAACAATGGATCAGATCGTGTGGAATTGTTTAGGAAGTTGCAGAGTGCATTAAGAAAATGTGATAATGAGTCTTGCATAATAATGGGTGGGGATTGGAATTGCACCACAAATTTTCTTTTAGACAGGAACAGAGAAGAGTCTCATCCACTGTCTAGTAATGCTCTTCAGAATATTATTAAAGAGTTTGAGTTGATGGATGTGTGGAGGAACATGAATAAGAGAATTAGACAGTATACATGGGTTAAAATACTAGATTCTAATGTAACTGGAGCAAGATTAGATAGAATATAATGTAAGTAAAACAAGTATGAATAGAGTATCTAATGCTAACATTTTTCCTAACGGTTTTTCTGATCATCATATTGCAACCATAGATTTTAACATTACTACTTTAGAACGCCCCAGGTTTTATTGGCATTTTAACACTAAATTGCTGCAGAATAGGTCTTTTTGTGAAAAATTTGGTAATTTTTGGGAATTGTGGAAGTTGAATAAAGGCAATTTTGAAAAAAATGACACAATGGTGGGAGGTGGGGAAAACACAGATAAAGTTTTTTTTGTCAATTTTTCCTACAATACTACTGTGTGTGTTAAAAAGAAAATTGAGCAGTTGGAGAAAGAAATTATTGGTAAGGAAAATGTGATGGATGTAAATGTTTTGGATGTATCCAATGATTTAAGTAATAAGAAACTTGAATTAAGATCCATCTTAGAGGAAAGAGCGAAGGGCGCTTTGATTAGAGCAAGAATTTCTTCTGTCAAAGACATTGACTCTCCCACTTCTTACTTTTTTAATCTGGAGCGGAAAGTTGCACAACAAAAGCGTATACTTCACCTTCGCAAGGAAAATGGAACATTAACATCAAACCTGACAGAAATGAGGAAAATGGCAATGGATTTTTATGCTGATTTGTATGGACATACTGACTGTGACTCTGAGAATATGGCACAATTATTACAAGGACTTCCAAAGTTGCAACCTGGGGATAAGAAAAAGCTTGACACCATGATCAACCTTAATGAACTTTCAGATGCAGTTCAGCAACTCTCCACAGGGCGTGCACCAGGAATAGACGGTTTACCTGCTGAATTTTACAAGACTTTTTGGCCTGTTTTAGGTGAAGATTTTTATGAAGTGTGTTGCGAATGTTTTGAAAAGGGAATGTTACCAACTAGCTGTCAGAGGGCAGTGATCTCTCTTTTACCAAAAAATGGAGACCCGTTTGTTAAAAAATTGGCGCCCTGTTTCTTTGATGTGCTCAGACTATAAAATATTGGCAAAAGTTTTAGCCAATAGGTTAAAAAAATATTTACATATTGTGGTCAAAGGAGAGCAAACATATTGTATTCCGGGTCGCTCAATCATGGTCAATCTGTTTTTAATAAGAGATGTTATTGATGTGTCTTTTAATGAAAATTGCAACGTTGGATTTTTGTCTATTGATCAGGAGAAAGCCTTTGACCGGGTGGGCCATGAGTATATTTTTAAAGTCTTGGAATGATTTGGGTTCGGGGATTGTTTTATTTCATGGATCCAATTGTTGTATAAAGGGGCTTCAATAATGCTCAAGATGGGGAATGGTTTGACTTATCCATTGCCGGTGAAAAGAGGTATTCGACAGGGGTGTCCTCTCTCAGGGCAACTTTACAGCCTAGCAATTGAGCCCCTGTTATGCAAATTAAGAAATGGATTAAAGGGTTTCATGGTTCCAGGTGACCCAAGGGAGTCGAGATGTTTTGTGTCGGCTTATGCCGATGATGTAACTATTTTTGTTACTGGGCAAGAGGATATGCAAGTATTATGTGAGAGTTTGGATATTTATGAAAAAGCGTCAATTGGGAAAAAAGTAATGGTTTTATTGTGGGCCAGTGGGAAAATGGTGGGCCACCGCCACTTCCTGGGGGATTGCATTGGGGAAGAGAAGGTATAAAAATTCTCGGCGTGTTTTTAGGAGTTGAAAGCTATAGGAAAAAGAACTGGGAGGGTTTGCTGGAGAAGGTGTCTGCTAAGTTGTCTAAATGGAAATGGCTATTGCCAGAGCTATCCTACAGGGGTAGAGTTTTGGTTACAAATAACCTGGCCGCCTCCATGTTATGGCACAGACTCAACGTTTTAGAGCCACCAGATGACATTGTTAAAAGCATCCAGAGAAAATTGGTGGAGTTCTTTTGGTCAGGACAGCATTGGATTCCTGCGTCGGCTCTGTATCTTCCAACTCAAGAGGGGGGACAAAGTCTGATTGACATAAGGAGCAGGATCCACACCTTTCGATTACAGGCAGCGAAGAGACTGTTGTATGAGGAGGACGTGGGGTGGACAAATGTGGCATGCGCTCTTTTGAGAAGAACATCGAATCTGGGATATGACAAGCAGCTGTTTTTACTGAAAGTTAATGAACTGGATTTGAATCATTTGACTTCATTCTACCAATCCATGCTAAAAGTGGGGAACATGACTTTCGCTGTGACCAGAGAGATTTTGCGACCGCAGGACTGGATTATGGGAGAACCACTGTTTCATAATTCTTTGATACAAACAAACATTTTGTCTTCAAGCAGTGTGAGGAACTGTCTGGTCAGAGCGGGATGTACGAAGATCGAACATCTAAGGGATGACAATGGGTGGTGGACTGCAGATTCAATTCAGCACAAGACAGGAATACGTTCTTTACGTCTCTTGGATCAGATGTTGGAGGAAGTATGCTCAGCGCTGCCTGGAGCCTGCAGAGAAGCATTAGGAACGCCTTCGCAGGGATGGATCTATGGTTTTCCAGCAATACGGGTCTCTGCTGCGCAGAACAGTCCGGATGATGAAGATACTTTTGTGTCCTTTAAAACTCCAGAGTTGGGATTATTTCAAGACCTTGGCAAAAAGGCATTATACATTGTGTGTGTTAAAGTGTCTCATCAAACTGTTTTGAGAAGAGTTAAAACATGGAGGTGGACAGAAGTGTTTGGGCCAGACTTCAGAGGCTGCTGGAGATCTCTGTACAAACCTCCTATCGAGAAATGTACAGCAGATTTACAGTGGAGACTGATGTATGGTATAATAGCTACGAACAGACACGTGGCGCACCTGAATCCAGAAGTAGGGAGGGAATGTCCTTTTTACGGAACGGAAGAAACGGTTGAACATTTGTTTATCCAGTGTGAGAGGTTAAGAGGTCTTTTTTATTTTTTAGAGGTTTGTTTTGAAAGTATGGGTGAGGAATTTTCCTATAAAGTTTTTATTAGCGGTCCAAAGTACAAAGTCAGTGATCGAAGAAAAGCGGTTTTGTCAAATTATCTTTTGGGAACAGCCAAGATGGCAATTTGGAGGACACAGAAAAATATGATCTTGGGAACTGGTTCAATTGATGCAGAGAGAGTTCTGAAGGGGATGGTGGCTGCTCGAATTAAAATTGAGTTTGCTTATTTCAAATTAGTTAATAATATTATAGATTTTTCTGCAATGTGGTCGGTGGGAAGTGTTTTGTGTGAGGTCGGGGAGGATGAAATGTTGGTTTTAAAGATGTAATGAAAGGGCTCTGTATTGATTGAATTGTGTTTTTTAATTTATTTTTTAATTATTTATGGTTTTGTAGATTTTTGGATGACATATTGGAATGAAATATGATAAATGATCAAATAAATATGTTATCTCTCTCTCTCTCTCTGTGCACATGTGCGGCGTGATTGTGGGGAGCGCGTGAGCAAGGAGTGAGTGGAGTTACTGAGTGAGTCAAACTTTCCCTTTCTGAGTTTATTTATTTATTTATTTATTTATAGAATATTGCTGTAAGTTAGAGGAGAAGGTGTTATAGTGGCTATTTTTGTCAGTTTATCTGATAAAGATGGGCTCAAATTCCGATGGTTTTTCATGTTTGTCTGCTCAGCACGCGTGCAAGTGCCTATTGAGAGTGTTTTGGTCGCTATTGGTCGAGAAATAGGTGCACAAAACATAATGTCCGCTTTAAGAACGAATAAAGCAATTGTCATTTTTCTGAAGGAAATCGAAATGGTTAGTCAATTGGTGGAGTGTGGTTTTACTGTTCACAATGTATTTGTTCCAATTTTACCATTGTCTTTCTAAAAGAGTGATGTTGTCAAACGTACCTCCGTTTATTTCTGATAAAGCGCTCGAGTCTATCTTAGCTCGTTATGGAAAATTGTTTGGGCAGATTAGAATGATTCCTCTAGGACTGAAGAACCCGGAGTTGAAACATGTCATGTCTTTCAGACGTCAGGCTCTGATGATATTAAGCGCTGAATTTGAAATGCTCGATGTGTCTGTTAAATTGACAGTGTTTGGTAAGGACTATACAATCTTTATCACTATTGAGACTATGAAATGCTTTGTTTGCGGAAAATATGGCCATATTAAAACAGGTTGTCCTGTGGTTAAAGAGGCTCAAAGCGCAAAGAATGGTTCAGTGCAAGATTCAATTGTTTTGGAGAATGAGTTGGTTAAACTGACTACAGAAAGCGCTGCAGTTGATTTGAATGCGGAAATTGACGCGTCTACTGAAATGAGAGAACAGTTGCCTCAGGGTGGCAATATTGAGATTACAGAAACGGATGTGACCATTCCTGATGCTAGACAGAGTGGAACGAATGACCCTGTAGAGACTGTGGAGGAGGTAGAACAATCTGGAGAACAAGATGGGTCTAAAGTGAGGGATGTCTTGGATGAGGTGCAGGCATCAGATAGGGACATGTCCCAAAATGATGCTGAACCAATATCACAGGTTGTTGACAGTGATTCGGATAGTGAGTGTTCAGACTTAATCACTGATGAATTGGATGAATTCAATTCTCAGGAAAGTACTGTTGGGAGATTAAAGAGGATCCAGTATTATAGTTTGGAATAGCTGGATGAATTCTTGAATGCTACAAAAAAACAGAGAAAACCAAAAATTGAAACGTATTTTCCTGATTTGAAGCTTTTTATTGATTCCTCTGCTATGGCTATGAAGAAAGCAACACTTGAGGAATTAGATCAGCCTAAGCGTTATAGTTTAAAAAAGTTTGTAAGTGCTGTCAGAAAAAGAGTAAAGAAAAGTCCTTAAAGAGGTACCCTATTATGTATATGAAATTACATCTATATTGGCATTTATTCATTTTCTCTTTTTTCATCCTGATGGTATCCTTTAATATCGGATCCTTAAATATAAATGGATGTAGGGATGTACGAAAGAGAGTGACTTTAAGTATTTACAACTTAAAAAAGCAGATGTAATTTTGTTGCAAGAGACTCATACTGATGCCTGTAATGAGACAGATTGGATAAATGAATGGGAGGGCAGTATTAGTCTTAGTCATGGTACGAACGTGAGTGCTGGTGTTGCGTTTTTATTCTCAAAGTGTGTTAAAGATAATCCAGTTTTCTTAGAAATAATACCAGGACGCCTTCTTAGAGCTGATATAATAATAGGCAATAATAGTTTTTCTTTTTATAATATCTATGCTCCTAATATAGGAAGCGAGCGCTGTGATTTTTTTCTGAAACTTTCTGAAGAATTGTTGAAGTGTTCAGATGATAAGATTGTTGTTATAGGTGGTGATTTTAATTGTACGGTAGATCATAAATTGGATAGGAATCATGAAGAACCTCATTTTGGTTCAACAGATGTTCTTAAATCTTTAATTAATATACATAGTCTTGTGGATTTGTGGAGGGATGTTTATCCTCAAGTTAAACAATATACTTGGCTGAAATTTAATTCAAATAAGGTTTCTGCTGCCAGATTGGATCGTTTTTATATTGAGGAATGCAATAAAGGAAGTTTTTTTAGTAATCGTATCTCCCCTACATCTATATCAGATCATCATTAAATTTCTATGTCTGTGTCTGTCTTGTCACCTAAATCCTATAAGTCACAGTGGCACTTTAATAATACACTCTTAATAATGCACTCTTTAGGTCTTATGTGGAAGTCTTGGAGAGAAGAGAGAGGTAGTAATTCATCTCTAAGTCAATGGTGGGATCTGGGAAAAGTGCAGATAAAGGTTTTTTGTCAACAATACACAGCAAATAATACTGAGAACTTGAAAGTGAAGATGAAGATGATAGAGCAAGAAATTCTTCAACAAAGCCTCCGCAATCAGGGAGGAGGTGATATCATTAAAGAGAACAAAGGTCTTTTGAAGGATTTATTGGAAGAGCAGGAGAAGGAGACACTTGTCAGAACAAGATATGTAAAGTGCAATGAAATGGATGCTCCAACTGCTTTTTTTTTCGGACTGGAGAAAAAATCTAAAGAGCAGAAATTTTTTCACAAACTGAAACTTCCTAATGGCAAAGAAATAACCAATCAACGAGAAATTATAGTTTCTGCTATTTCTTTTTATGAAAAACTTTATCAGTCTGAATTTTGTGATGAAGTAGCAGTTGAAGAACTTCTTCTAGATCTTCCACAGTTGTCTAAAGAAGAGAAGATGGAATTGGAAGAATTCTTGACTTTTGATGAGCTTTCAAGTGCTGTGCAAGGGCTGAACAGTGGCAAATCTTCTGGTGTGGATGGTCTCTCTGCTGAGTTTTTTAAAAGCTTTTGGAATGTGATTGGACATGATTTGTATGATGTTTTTTTGGAGTCCTTTAATCAAGGTGTTTTACCCCTAAGCTGTCGGAGAGCAGTGTTGACATTAATCCCTAAGAAAGGAGATCTTGGACTTTTGAAGAATTGGCGTCCTGTGTCGTTGTTGTGTACTGATTTTAAAATACTGTCAAAAGCTATAACTAATAAGTTGAAGAAATGTATGGCAACTATAATTCATGAAGATCAGTCATGCTGTATCCCTGAACGGACAATTTTCGACAACTTGTTTTTGCTAAGAGACATTATTGCAGTTGCTAAAAAACATCAAATTGATATTGGACTCTTATCTTTAGATCAAGAAAAAGCTTTTGACAGAGTGGATCACTTTCATTTACTAAAGACTCTGAAAGCCTTTGGTTTTGGACCACAATTTGTCTCTTGTATTAAACTGCTTTACAGTGAAACATCTAGTATGCTTAAGATTAATGGTTGTCTAACTAGACCTTTAGCAGTAACAAGAGGTATACGACAAGGATGCCCTCTTTCAGGACTTCTATATTCAATTTCTTTGTTGTCACGTTTGAGGAAACGACTGTATGGATTTTGTATTCCTGGTTTTCCAGAGATCCCAGCTGTAAAACTCACAGCTTATGCTGATGATATAACTGTTTTCATAAGGAACATTGATGATATGGCTGCTTTGACTTCTGGTTTGAAAACTTTTCAAAAAGCTACATCTTCTAGAATCAATTGGGATAAATGTACATCCCTTTTGTTAGGTGAGTGGAGGGATATAGATCCTCCTCAAATTCCACAACAATGTGATTATGTGAATGGATCAAAGATGGTTTTAAAGTTCTTGGGGTGTATTTAGGATCTGATACTTATATGAAAAATAACTGGGAAGGGTTAGTTGACAAGATTGTGGGGAAACTACAGAAGTGGAGATGGATTCTCCCGAGGTTATCTTTCAGAGGGAGATGTTTAATCGTTAATAATCTGGCAGCCTCAATGTTGTGGCACAGATTTACAGTGTTGAATCCCCCTGAAGAGTTATTGACTGGTATTCAAAAAGTCTTTGTTAAATTCTTTTGGGATGGTTATCATTGGCTTCCTCCTGGAGTTTTGTATCTCCCAATTGTAGAAGGTGGTCAAGGACTTATAAATCTGGAGGCAAGAGTTAAGACAATGAGGTTTCAAACATTACAAAGGCTATTATATTGTTCAGATAAGATACCCTGGATTGCATTAGGTTTGTCTGTTTTACAAAGTATTGGGGGAGTTGGATTAGCTAAGCAGTTATTCCTAATTGAAAAATGTATCCAAAATCCAAATCCAAGAGTAAGTGTTTCTTCTTCTAACTTTTATGTAACTGTATTAAAGGCCTGGCAAATGTTTAAAAAACTGAGAGATGATGATAAACATTATGGTGTTTTAGAACCATTGTTTTTTAATCCTCTCTTTAAAAGGAATTCTTCCATTCTGAGTTCAGGTTTTAAACACAGGAATAGCTACTGTAAAAGATTTAACTGATTTTTCAAAGGGTCAATGGTATACGGCTAAATCTATAGCTAATAGAGTTGGGCTTAGATCAGAAAGGGATAATTGGAGATCTTAAAAATCTTTTCCTTAGTCTGTCTTGACCTATGTAAACAATTTTATTGAGAATGATGAAAGGCCTATGATTTTTCCAGATCTTCGAGTTAACATAATGTTTGATTTGGATGAAGATTTAAATGATACTTTATTGAAAAGATTTGAAGATGTATTGTTTCATAATGTTGACAAAAAGATATTATATTGTATGTGTGTGAAATCTTTGTTTTATACTCAATTGAAAAGACGCATTGATACTAAATGGATAAACCATCTATCAATTTCTTCAGAAATAACTCCATCATGGAGGTGTTTGTATAAGCCCCCTATTCCTAAGAGGTCTGGGGTCCTCCAGTGGAGAGTACTCCATTGTGCTGTGGCAACTAATAGTTTTGTATCAAAATTCAATGAGATGGTTTTATCTGCATGCCCTTTTTGCAATATTCTATACTGTTTTTCATTTTTTTTTTTGATTGTTCAAGATTAATTCCTTTGTTTGAATTGTTGGATAAAATATTTACTAAGCTGGGTTTTATGTTTACAAAAAATATGTTCATTTTTGGTGTGAAGTATAAGAAAGAATGGAAAGTACAATGTACACTTGGTAATTTTCTAGTGGGACAGGCAAAGCTGTCTATTTAAAAATCCCATACATGTAAGAATGAAGGAGAAGATGCTGATTTGCTTGGAATGTTTAAATCTCTTGTAGAGGGCCGGGTTGTTATGGAATATGCATACTGTAAATTAACAAATAACATGCAATTTTTTGATGTGAGGTGGAGTGTGAAAAATGCTCTTGTGATAAGAGATGAGCTTGGAGAGTTAATGTTTAATTGGTGAATTGTAAATAATGTTTTTAAATTAGTTGTTTGATTAAAAGAGTTTTAAAAGTCAAAAAAAAGTCTCTCTCTCTCTCTCTCTCTCTCTCTCTCTCTCTCTCTCTCTCTCTCTCTCTCTCTCTCTCTCTCTCTCTCTCTCTCTCTCTCTCTCTCTCACTTCCGGTGTGACTGATGAGCGAGGGTGTGTGAGCGTGGTGCAGAGCGGTGTGAGTGAAACTTTTTTCTCTCTTTTTCTGATTATCTATTTTTCATTTTTTTGTTGTCTGTTTTGTTATTTGTTTTTTGTTTAGTTATTTGGAGGGTCGTGTGCTGTCCTTTAGTCGGAGGCATGGCGGCCCAACAAACACAGGGGTTGAATACACTCACGAGACGCCACGCAATTAAGGTAGCATCAGCTGTGAGCATTGAGGCATGTTTGGCCGTTGGAGAGTTAGTTGGACATTCTAGCGTCTTGTCAGCGTCTAGAATGAACAATGCGACTGTAGTTTTTCTAGATAGTGTAGACAAGGCAAATGAGTTGGTTGAGCAGGGAATTGTCATCGATGGGGAATTTATTTCAGTTCTACCACTTATTATGCCAGTGAAAAAGGTAATCATTTCTAACGTACCACCTTTTGTTAGCGATGTAATTCTAACTCAAGCGCTGTCGCGCTATGGTAAATTGGTGTCACCGATAAAAAAGATCCCAATCAGTAGCGAATCGCCGTTATTGAAGCATATTGTTTCATTTAGGCGCTTTGCATACATGATAATTCCGGATGACGCCGATTTAGATTTAACTTTGAATTTTCGAATTGAGGATTTTAGTTATTCAATTTTCGTCACGACTGGTAAAGTCAAATGCTTCGGATGTGGCAATAAAGGGCATTTGATTCGGAATTGCCCAACCAAAAATGTTGAGGGAGAAAAAAGTAATGAAGTAGTTGTACAGGGTAAGGAAAATGATGGAAAAGAAGTTAATGTGGATGTTCAAGAAGAAGGTTCGGTAGTGGTGGAGAAAGTGGTAGATCGTTCGGTAGAAATTGAGGCTGAAGTAGCTTCATCTTAGATTGAACAAGCAGATCCAATTCCTAAGAATTTACCTACAAGTAGTGTTTTAAGTGTTTCTGATAGGGTGGTTTATCCTTCAGAAAGCAAAAAAGGTGCAAATGGTGAAGAGTTTCAAATCAGTGTAATGGCTGAAGAAGCACAGTTGACACCAGAACAAGAGCAGTTTTCCTTTAAGACACTGCAAAAAAGAAAGATGAAAAATAAAGTGCTAGATGCAAAAATCAGTAAGACAACTGAACTACGAGATGAGGATATTCAAGATACGGAAAGTGACAGTGATTTGTCTGAATGCAGTGAGAGTCTTTCTCAAGGTGAACTTAATGTACGTAGTTATGATCTTGAAGACATTAAATTGTTTCTCAGGTCAACAAAAAATAAAAGAGGTGTAAAAGTGCAAGAATATTTTCCTGATTTGAAACAATTTGTGGATCGGGCAAAGAGTTGGATGGCTAGTGATTCATTTACCAATAAAGAAGCGTATAGGTTGAAGAAAATAGTGAGGAACATAAATATCGTGTGGAAGAAAAGGAATAATTTTTCCTGTTGGTATGGCGTTGTGTGTTCTTTCTCTTTCTTTGCTTTCATTATAAATGAAATTCATATTGCATCTATGAATGTTAATGGGGCGAAACATTTTAAAAAAAGAGCACACATTTTTGAGGAAATTGAGCAGAAAAATATAGACACAACTTTCTTACAGGAAACTCATAGTAGTGTGGAGAATGAGGTTGACTGGATGAAGGAATTTAGTGGATTATCCGTTCTAAGTCATTACTCAAATATAAGTGGTGGGGTGGCTGTTTTATTTAATAAAAAGTTTAGTTGAAGTTGTGAAAGGCAGACTGTTAAAAGTTAGAGCTTCTTATGAAAATTTTGTGTTTGTTTTTATTTGTTTATATTCCAACGACACCTATAGAAAGATTACTTTTTTTAGATACTCTTTGTGCAACACTAAAAGATTGCGGTTCTGAAGATTTTCTTTTTTGGGGTGGTGATTTTAATTGTACTGAGTTGGATATGGACAGGAATCATGTTGAACCTCATATGGCTTCACGCAAGAGGTTAATTCATCTGATTGAGAAATATGATTTATGTGACATTTGGAGAATGATAAATGATAATGAAAAACAATACACATGGGCCCACATGCGTGACAATTATATATCACTGGCAAGATTAGATAGATTTTATGTATTTAAACATCATTTAAATTTATTTAACAAATGTTTTATCACGCCTTTGTCTTTTACTGATCATAGTATGGTAAGTTGCAAGTTTATTTTAAATTCAGTGAAATCCAAAAGTGCTTATTGGCATTTTAATACGAGTCTTTTAAATGTTTTTATTTTTTTTTATTTTTTTTGGAAATCTTTTAAAGAAACGAAAACGTCTTTTAAATCCTTACAGCAATGGTGGGATTATGGAAAGGTACAAATAAAGCAATTCACACAACAATATACTAGAAATGTCACAAAAGAATTTAATCGTTCTGTAGAATTTCGTGAAAAACAATTAATAGATTTACAAAAGTTGTATCAATCCTCGGGTGATAGTAATATTTTGGAAACTTGTTTTAGGAAAAAAGCTGAACTTAAAGAGCTGTTAGAGTTTAAGGCACAAGGTGCTTTAGTTCGTGCTCATTTTTTAAACATTGATCAGATGGATGCACCTTCCAAGTATTTTTTTGGTCATGAAAAGAAAAATGGGCAGAAAAGTTTAATTCATGCCCTGCGTTCTGAGGATGGCAATTTGTTATATAATCCCAGACAGATTCGTGATGTAGCAATGAGTTTTTATCAATCCCTGTACAAAAGTGATCTTAAGCCGGAAAATAAAGGAAAATCTCCTTTTCTAGAGGATTTACCAAAGATCTCAGAGGAGTCCAGTGAAGAACTGGAATGCAGCCTAACCCTGGGAGAGCTGTATAAGGCACTCCATGATATGGAGACCGGGAAAGCTCCAGGTATAGATGGACTTCCGGTGGACTTTCTGAAGGCGTTCTGGTCGGAGTTAGGAGTTGACCTGCTAGAGGTATTCAACGACAGTTAGCTGAAGGGTGGGCTGCCGTTGAGTTGCCGAAGGGCAGTAGTTACTCTCCTTCCGAAAAAGGGGGATCTTTCGGAGATCAAGAACTGGAGGCCGGTATCACTTTTGTGCAGTGATTATAAATTACTTTCTAAAACTTTGGCTAAGAGAATGACAGTAAGGTAACCTAAGGTAATGGGACAGGTGATCCATTCAGATCAATCGTACTGTATACCTGGTAGGTCAATATTTGACAATATTTCTTTAATTAGAGATGTTATACAGGTTTCCAAATTATTTAATATCAATTGTGGTTTGTTGTCTCTTGACCAAGAGAAAGCTTTTGATCGGGTTGAGCATGATTTTTTATGGAATATTTTAGAAGCTTTTGGTTTTAATGAGAATTTTCTAAACATGATTAAAATTCTTTATAGTGACATAGAGGGTATAATTAAGATTAATGGTGGCTTATGTGCTCCGTTCAAGGTCAAAAGAGGTATTAGACAAGGATGTTCGTTATCTGGAATGTTGTATTCTCTTGTCATTGAACCCCTTCTACAAAAAATCAGGAAGAATTTAGATGGTTTCAAGATACCTTTATGTGAATTAGATTTTTGTTTATCAGCTTATGCTGATGATCTCATAATAGTAATTAACAAACAAAGTGATATACATGTTTTATCTAGACTGATAGAGGATTTTGGAAAATGGTCATCAGCAAAAGTCAATTGGAAAAAAAGTGAAGCATTTTTATTAGGAGATTGGAAGGACGGTAAACCAAGTCTTCCTGAAGGTTTGTGTTGGAATAGGTGGGGTTTGAAATATTTAGGTGTTTTTTTTGGGAGATGATAATTTGTTACAAAAGAATTGGGATGGTGTATTACAAAAAGTTAAAGGACGTTTAGATAAATGGAAGTGGCTTCTACCCAACATGTCCTATAGGGGTAAAACGCTTATTGTAAATAATTTGGTTGCCTCTTTTTTTATGGCACAGGCTGGTTTGTATTGATCCTCCTGTGAAACTAATAGCCGAAATTCAAGCGGCTTTTGTTGATTTTTTTTTTGGGACAAACTTCACTGGATTCCACAGAGTATTTTATTTCTACCTAAGGAAGAAGGAGGCCAGGGTTTGATTCACTTACAGAGCAGGATTGCAGCTTTCCGACTGCATTTTTTACAAAGACTTCTTGATGGACCGATGAATGTGAGTTGGAGGGCAATCAGTTGTGCCCTACTTAAGACTTCGGAATGGACAAATCTCTTTTCCTAACGGACCCTCAGTGTTTGGATCTCTCGAAATTGCCATTTTTTTTTATCAACATCTTTTTAAGATCTGGAATCTTTTTCACATTGAAAGGACTGAAAATTTTCACTCAATTTTTTGGTTACTGAATGAACCCTTGATACTTAATGCAAGACTAGATGTTTCTGCACCCAATTTCCTACCAGGATTTAGTAGGATTTTACAAGACTCAGGAATTTATGTTTTAAATCATTTATTGTGTTTAACTGGGCCTGTTTTTCAGAAAACTTTTACTGAAAAGCTTGGAATTCGACCTGTTCGTTCAGTTTCTCGTTATAAATTAAAAGAAGTGTTTACGGATGAAGAAAAATTTATGTTGGAGGAATTCTCCTTAGGGACTAATATTCCTGACTGTGAAGATTTGTTTCCTTGTTTGTTAATTCAACCAAAAATTGTAGTGTTCGGGATGTTTTATTCAACAAAGGAAGTTTTCATCTGTTGATTTTTTTTTCATGTGTTGAAAAAGAGCTGTATAAAATGTGTGTGCTCGTTCTAAACAAAAAAAAAATTGAATAATAGAGTTGATACCCCTTGGTGTGCTGTGTTAAAGTTAGGTGTTGAGGTAAGACCTGAATGGAGAGTGTTGTACAAGCCACCATTATCAAAAAGAACAGGAGATTTGCAGTGGAGAATCTTGCATGGAGCTGTTGCAGTGAATTCTTTTATTTCAGTTTTAGATCCGAAGAATAACTCAGGTTGTCCTTTTTGTTTAAAAAAAGAGACTGTGTTTCATGCCTTCATGCAATGTATCAGACTTGGACCTTTGTTTGAAATGGTATAAAGACTGTGTAATAAGTTTAAAGAGTGTTTTTATCCTGAGACTTTTATTTTTGGTTTTAAATGATTAAAAAAAGCGAGTTGTTTTTCAATTGTTGAATTTTATTTTGGGACAAGCGAAGTTGGCAATATACATGAGTAGGAAAAACAAAAAGAGCAAAAAAGCAATGATGATGTTATTTTTGTTTTTAAATCGTTACTTAAAGCAAGAATTTTGATTGATTTCAGATTTTACAAAGCTATGTGTGATCTTTGTACTTTTAAAATGAAATGGTGTAGTTGGGAAGGTTTGTGTAAAATTGATGAAGATGAGTTATTTTTTTTGTTTTTAAATGAATGTTTTTTTTTCTTTAACAAATTATGATGTGAATTTATAGAATAATGTGTGATTTGGTTAATTGTAAATAAAGGTTTGTTTAAATCTCTCTCTCTCTCTCTCTCTCTCTCTCTCTCTCTCTCTCTCTCTCTCTCTCTCTCTCTCTCTCTCTCGTCAGTTGACGTTAATAATAAGCTACATGGCTCCTTTTACTTTCTTTGCCATTGACATCCGAGTGATCTGACTGAACATTAAACTTTCCACTGACGTCTGTGAAAAGGGGATGTGCTCGACCAGCTCGCGCATCTGTGCCGCTGCGCGCTCAATCCACTGCGTGTTTTTCTCTTATCAGCTCGCGCACCACAGCTACTATATTTCGTTTAATATTCCACTAATAAAATACATTTACTTAATAGACAGCCTTCTTTTTTATCCCCATTATATTCTCTGTTGTCAGTTTTTCTTTGTCTGCACACAGACACTGTCATCACATTTGTAATCAGAAACACAGAGCAAAAAGAAAGTTTAATATGTATTTCTTTCCCCCGTATTTGCGTGATAGTAAAAATATTTGATTATCAGCACTTTTCTCTTTGTTCTTAAAGTTTTTTCGCAATCTTTTTTGAATTTTTTTTCATGCACATGCTCACTTAGCTGGCATTAAATAAGTTAATGTTTCTTTTTTTTTAAGCACATTTTAAACATGTTGATTTTATCATTTATTTAGTATTAATTGCAAGAATTACAAAACAGAGAAACAGAATTGTAAAAAGTTTTATTTTGATTAGCTCCATTATTATTATTTTTTTTTTTATTAGTACAGCTGATGCATCAGTGATGTTTTATTCTCCTTGTCACACACACTCAGGCAAATTCATCACTCCATCATTACAGGATTGTATTAGGGGGATACTGCCTATTAAATATTTGCCGCTCTGACATACAAAGGTGATTCTGTCCTCATGTGATGAGAATATCTTTTCCCGTCCAGCCCATCGCAGCTGTATTCCTCTTTTATCCATTTCCTCCACCGTCACTGAACAAGGCTCTGAAACAAACAACATCTCACTGTCACTGTTACAATATACATTCATTGATTCATCAGAACCAGAACAACTACAAGATTACATCAAACTTACAAAATAAAATACAGCTAGAAAAGCCTTACATGTCTTTGTTGTATATGGTTTAGAGTGTTCATACTTACTCAAACACTTAATATTCCCTCTCCATTCACCATGTTCACAGGTCATGTAATTGGTGTAGGGCTGACGCTGAACCAGTGTGTATTTATAAAAGCAGACGTATTCAACTCTCTCCCCTGAATTGTATTCAGGTTTTGTCATTTCTGTTGTATCTGCAAAGTCTACTTTTGGTGGTCGCTCACATTTCCCTGAAGGCAAGGCAAAGCAAAGTTATTTTTTCATTTTTAGATCACCACAAAAATTGGCAAATGACATTAATAAATCTCAATATCAGCCACATGCCACATGCGCAGGCCGTTGAAACCTTTGCCTGGCACTACATTGCGCTGGGTGTATGATAGGGCCCATAGTCTTAATGGTGTTTTGCCAGTTATTGTCAAACTAACCACAGGCTCTACTCTTCAGCACAATAACCCCAAAAACACATAACAGAAAACCTTTTAAACTCTAAAATAACAGAACATTAAACACTAGCAGCTCTCCCACTACATTAATATTGACCAAAACACATGAAATAACACTTCTGTCACGTTTCTGTTTGTGTTTGGACTGTGTTGTGATTGTCTTTAATTCACCTGTCTCACCTGTGCCCTGTTAATCACCTCATTTAGTTATCTCGTTTGTTTTGCCCCAGCTGTGTCTAATTTCCCTGATCTGTTTCCTTGTGTATTTAAGTCCTGTGTGTTCCTTCAGTCTTTGTCGGTCGTTGTATTGTCAAGGTCTGTGTTGAGTGTTCGTGTAATCTGAGTTTGGGAATAAACCAGATGTATTGAAATCCTGTCTCCTCATCTTCAACCTGCAAAACCCTGACAACTTCATTGTAAAATGTACCCTTCTTTAACAGTCAGAAGCAAAGCATGCTGGGAACTAGAAATCTGGTGCAACTCATTCCATGAACGTGTGTATATATGCGTGTACATACATTCACATTTATATGGGAACATGTATGTGAAATATATGTACACAAAGGATACAACTTTATGAATATTACATGTGTTAATGAAAAATTCATTGTGCTTGTGTTTATTCATTTAAACTTGTTGATTTCATTTAACTATGTATAAGAAATATCTGACCATGTGCTTTTGTGGGGGTTTCCTAACAGCTGAAGAAGGGACAGGGAGACAGGATAATAAATATTTATACCTAGGCACGAGAAAGGATCCAAGCAGGAGAATACAGGGGTCGTTTAACAATAAAAATGGGGTCCCATGCCCTCCCCTTAGGGGAAGCAGGAGGCAATTTAGGTCATAAATGAAGGCCTTTTGAGTTATCAAGGATCAAAGAACAGTGTAGTCTGCTCAGGGGGGGATAAGAAACCAGCCCAAACCAGTTGAAGATAGAAGGTATCTTTTCTGTAAAATAACACTAACCAAGGAAGGTGTGGTCAAGATGTTGGGGACCTGTATAAAATGTCTCAGTTTTATTATGTCTTCAGGATTGTTTGCTTACAAGTCTGGGTAGCTGCGGAATTGTAACGAATCCTCAGAGAATAAAACCTCTTTTCTTTATTACAATTTTGCCTCTTGAGTGTTCTTACACCTGTGATGCTGTTTTTCCCAGTGAGATAAAAATTGCTATTACAGCTGGTGTCAGAAGTTTGGGATCCTGTGCGGACGCTTCTTCTCCTGGTCCTGAGAACGGATTTGACGGGAAAGCGCAAAACCCCGGCAGCACCAGGCGGCCGTCTCATACCTCGACGGTTTGAGATAGAAACTCAACAGATTACGAGAGAAAGAGTCAACACCGCGTTCAGGACCAGAAGGGGAAGCTCCCACCAGGACGATAAAGAATCCGCGGATTGCGGGAGAAACAAAAGAAAGCATCTCTGGGTAAGACACGGCAAATTGTTTTATTGAAGTTGAGTGTAATTTGATAATTGTGAGTGAACGTGAACCATATTGGCTGAGTTTTGCTTTTGGGTACGAGCGAGAGGTGATTCAGATAATCACAATTTTTGGGGAGAAATTGATCTGACAGATTCAGACCGGTTTCTGCCTCACTTAGCTCGTTGGTGGACGGGGATCCACTGGTGATTTAGATAATCACAACTACTGGTGATTCAGATAATCACAACTACTGGTGATTGCGTTCTACTCAAAATTTATGCAAACCTTAGGTAAAATTTACCACATTGAATTAATCAAATAAAACAGATAAGCGCAAAGGCGCACGAATTAAATCACAATTTTGGGAAGAAATTGATCTGACAGATTCAGACCGGTTTCTGCCTCATTTAGCTCGTCAGTGGACAGGGGTCCACTGGTGACCAAACCTTAGAGAAAATTTATTAAGTAAGCGCAAAGGCGCACGTGAGAGAACTTTGAGTGGAACGTAATTACAAACTGAAACCCGTCCGATCTCGGGGTGAAGAAAAGATCGGGTCTGTCGAAGACGTTTGACAGATTCTGTAAGACACGTGTCGAATTGTGAAATCCAAAAAAGGGGGACTCAGCCAAAATGGGGTCATCTAACAGTAAAACAGATCATTTTTATACACCAATTTTCTGTCAAATGAGAAATAACTATGGTGGTAAATGTATGACTGACATACAGAAACTGATCAAATATCATGATTTCCCTGAAGCGGGAACGTTGAGTAAAATAAGACTTAATGTCGTGAAAGAGTCAGTGGAAAAGAACGCAGAGAAACAGAGAGGCTGTTGTGTGTGTGTCAAGCATATTTGTGTGAATTGCGAGCCGACTATATTGTGTTGGGTAGAAGAAGCTGATAGAAGAGAACGAAAACAAATACAAAAAGAGTTAGCATTCAATGCTGAGAAAGTAGTGTGTGTAAAAACAGCTCCACCTGAACAGAATGCTACTAATGAGACGAATGAATGTGTTTCCCCACATGTGACCGAGGAGGCGACGGCTCCGCCGCCCGCATACAATCTAACACACTACCCAGTGGCGGAGATCTCGGCCCTTAAGTTGGATCTCGAATTGGACCGCTCTCCACCAGTCCCCCGACCCACACAAGAACCGGTACAGGACAGAGCACAAATCGAACTGGAGGAAGCCAACCGAAGGGCAGCGCGAGCAGAGGCAGATGCAAGGGTAGCGCGAGCAGAGGCAGATGCAAGAACAGCGCGAGAGAGGCGGAAACCGCAGAGCGACTCACACAAATGTTAACAGCAAGGCTTCAGGTACAGCTACCAGCACCGCCAGTACAGCAGGGGGAGGCAGACTCCTCAGCACAGGCCGCGACAAGCGGCGAAGAAGATGGAGAGGGGGAAGTTTCCGGGGAAGCAGTTCCGGACACCCCGAACGACGAAAGACCGGGGACAAGCGGTCTGCCAATGATCACGAGATCACAAGTGAAGCAAGAAAAGGTCAGTTTCACGGCGGCAAAGGTTAAAGTGTCGAATGTGACTGCTCCGATGGTTGAAGTTGCGGGCACGGACGGCCCAATGCTAGTTTTCAGAGCATGGACTATGTCAGATATGAAGGACGCTATGGCACATTTGCCAGATCCGCGAGATGCGGGCGAGAACTTTGCCAGCGAACTGCTCGCAGTGTGTAAAGAATTCAGCCCAACCACACAAGAACTGAAACGATTGCTAACGATAAGAATGGGCGCTGCGAACTGGGGCAAAGTGGCTGGCAAGCTGACCAAAACAGACATTAGAAGAGTGCACGCCGACTGGGACCATGTCAGCAACGAACAGTACAGGAACGAAGTGGAAAATTTCTCAAAGCACATCGTGGAAGCTTTCCCTGCGCGTGTGGACACCGAAAAAATCACGTGCTGCGTCCAGGAAAAGGACGAGACGGTGAGAAGCTATTATTTCAGACTTTTTGAGACTTTTGCAAAATACAGTGGCATAACTGAGCCAGACGACAGGGGAACAAAGGCGAGCACGTGGGAGAAACATCTGATGGGCTATTTCCTGCAAGGGCTGAAACCCGAGATCAGGAGGGGAGCGAAAACCAGCTATGTCGGCTGGGAAAAGGGTCCATCTTTTGGGGGCCAATCTCTGGCTACAGCAAAGGGAAGTGAAAATACTTTTACTAACACACGCACACACGACGCAAACACAAACACATACACTGATTATTTTCCTGCCTCTTGCAATGAAGAAACTGCTTGCAAATCTTTTTGTGTGTCTGATGAAATTGTGAACAAAGCTGTGACTGACGATTTGAGCAGTAGTACGAATGATGAATGTATGAGATTGTACAAAAGCGCAGGGTTTTCTGAAATGCCTATTTATCCATTACGGGTCAAAGGGGTAGTTATTGAATTCTTAGTCGATTCTGGAGCGAGCCTGTCAACATTACGACCATGTGATTTACCATGCGTTCCGAGTTTAACCGGGAAAGTGTTTGAGAGTACTTCAGCGTCTGGACATCTGATTTCAGACCGGTTAACTGAGCCATTAGAGTGCGAGACAGAGGGTGGTCGGTCATTCAGACATGAATTTGTGTGGTCTCCCGGCTGTCCCGCACCTCTGATGGCTCGTGATCTAATGTGTAAATTAAATTTGTCTCTCTGTGCTGATCAGTATGGGATCAGCATCGAGGAGGCACCACAAATTACTTGCACTAAATTTGAGCCGAAGTGGGCTTATGTCTGGCAGGTAACAGATATTGATGGGGCAGAAAAGATTTTGAAATTGGCAAAGAATTGTACAAACCCAGTCAATACAGAGTTTATGAAGAATGAAAAAATGCATTGTACTTCACATGTGGTGGCAGAGTGTGATTCAGATTTTGAAAAGATGTGGTTTAATTCTGTGAAGAATGAAAGTGTGAAATTTGACAGGGTTTTCTGGACGGAGAATGTGTGTGCGTTGTCTGCAGTGCTGTCTGACAGTCAGAAAGCTTGCTATCTTATGACAGAGAACACTGCGTGCCACTTATCTGTCTCGAAGGCCATGAACCAGCAGTGGAGAGAAGTAGGCTTGTTTGTGAGAGAGTGTTTATCAGCCACAGATTGGGTGAAAATTGACACACACACAGCAGAGAGCAAAAGTATGGGGGCATTTAAATCGAACTGTGATGTTAAGCTCGAGGTCAAAAGAGACATGATTGCTATTGGGAAAAATGTGACAGCACAGGGAAGTATTTCTGCTTCAGAAATTGATATTTCTTTGGCACAAATACCACCAAATCTGTGGGCAAAAACCAAATATGACGTAGGCCTCATTAAGGGGTGTGAGCCAGTTGTGATAACACCAAAATCTGATTTCAGACCATGTAAAGCGCAATATCCATTGAAACGTGAGGCAATAGAGGGCATAAAACCAGTGTTTGACGCTCTATTGAAGGAGGGGGTAATTAGACCTTGCAATGATTCACCTGTCAGAACCCCAATTTTTCCTGTAAAGAAAGCACGTAACCCAGGTGAACCATTGCAATGGAGATTTGTTCAGGACCTCCAGGCGGTGAATTCAGCAGTCATCGCCCGCGCCCCACGAGTACCAAATCCTTATACCATCCTAACTCAGATTCCAGAAAATGCAACATACTTCACTGTGGTGGATTTGGCTAATGCTTTCTTTAGCGTTCCGATTGATGAGAAAAGCCAGTTTTGGTTTGCATTTGATTTTAATGGTAAGGGGTATACGTTTACGAGGTTATGTCAGGGTTTTTGCGAATCACCAACTTTGTACAATGAAGCGCTCAGAAGAAGTATTGAGAATTTGACTTTGTCAGAAGGAACGGCGCTGTTGTCTTATGTTGATGACCTTTTGATCTGTTCAGTGAATGAAGCTGTTTGCAGGGCTGACAGTGTGTCTCTCCTCAAGCATCTTGAAAGGGAGGGCCACAAGGTCAGCCTTTCAAAGCTGCAGTTTGTGAAACAGGAAGTGACTTTCCTGGGGCATGTTATTAAACCAAACAGCAAAGCATTGTCACAGAAAAGGGTGCAGGGCATAAAAGAAGCCCCAAAGCCTGTAACAAAAAAACAGATGTTGTCATTTTTGGGGATGTGTGCTTACTGCCGAACATTTATCCCCAACTATGCCATTTTAGAGCAGCCCCTACGAGCCCTTACAACAGGGAAGGGGTTGAAATCATGTGACAGACTTGTTTGGACAAGTGAAGCTGAGGTCGCATTTGATAACATGAAAACACAGTTGTGTATGGCTCCTTCGTTAGGCCTGCCGGTAATAGACCGTCCGTTCACGCAGATGGTCGATGAGAGAAATGGCTTTATGGCTTCTGTGCTCCTGCAAAAACACGGTGATTGTTTAAGGCCCGTGGCCTATTTCTCAGGCAAACTCGACCCTGTAGCAGCAGGGCTGCCACACTGCCTCCGGGCAGTGGCGGCAGCTGAGCTGGCCGTAATGGCTTCAAGAGAGTTTGTGGGCTATGCTGATTTGACCTTAGAAGTTCCGCATGCGGTGTCGTTGATCTTGCAGGAGCAGAGAACATCACACTTGTCTACAGCCCGATGGCTGAGGTACCATACGATTTTGCTTGATATGCCAAATATCACTGTCAAAAGATGTACAAGATTGAATCCTGCGACTCTTTTGCCAACACAACAGGACGGTGAAGAGCATCACTGTTGTTTGTCAGCTCTCGAGCAGGTATGCACACCGCGCCCAGATTTATTAGACATTCCGCTTGAAAATTGTGATAATGTCCTCTTTGTGGATGGATCTGCGTCGAAGAATCCACAAACAGGACAGAATAACGTAGGTTATGCGGTGACGACTGAATTTGAAACGGTAAAATCTGGCAGATTGCCATCCAATTACTCAGCACAGGCAGCTGAGTTAGTCGCCCTGACTGAAGCATGCAGACTAATGACTGGTAAATGCGTGACGATTTACACAGACTCGCGTTATGCTTTTGGGGTCACACATGACTTTGGCGCTTTGTGGAAACACAGACAGTTTTTGAAGTCAGACGGCCGACCCATACTGAATGCTACTTTGGTATCTGACCTCTTGGAGGCCATTCTGCTTCCAGACAAGATTGCAGTTTGCAAATGCGCAGCGCACACTAACGATAAGACTTCTATCTCAACAGGCAACGCCAGAGCAGATATGGCAGCAAAAACAGCGGCAGCAACACAGACTGAAGCTGATACCAGTGCCGCCACCTGCGTATTAGTTGACATTAACCTTCATAATGACATTTCTCCTTGTTTACAGAGCATGCAGTCTTTTTCCACAGGAGCTGAGAAAAACAAATGGAAGGCGGCAGGCTGCCGCCTTGTGGATGGTGTATGCAGCGAGGCCACGACCACCAACAATAGCAACAGCGAAACCTCTCATACTGCCAGGACAACCCGAGATCGAACGGGCCTCTGGAGAGGAGCTGGCCTGGATGAGAGACGAAGGAACAAGTAAAGGTCAGATAAATCCTGAAGTAAAGAATGCAATGATGAAGTGCCAGGGAAACAAGGCGTGTGCTCTGGCACTTTTGCAGAAGGAGGAGCTACAGATCAAGACGAGCTGCTGGATGTGTCTTCAAATGTCACATGCATGGAAAGCTGTCCCCCTAGTGGCGGCTACTGTTAATGAAACTAAGTGTCTGATTCCTCAGCAGATGACTGATGTGCTGAAAGCTGCTGCAGAGCTAGAAAGAGGAGGGACACCAACGGAACAGCCTGCTGACAACTGCGATCATGTTGAGCAGTACAACAACACTGAGATTGCAATTCCACCTCTGAGAGTAACCTCTGCACAGGGAGATGTTTGTGTTTGTTTCAACAGACCGAGATCACTGAGAGTTGGGTGGTCTGATTGCAGAATCAAAATCAACGTGCTGGATGGGACAATGGACAATTGCACAGCAAACGTCAACGACAAGGAGATCACCTTTAAGTGTCCATTTGATAAACCGCATCAAAGTTCCCCTGCAGCAGTATGGGTTTGTGGTGATAGAGCATATCACCGTATGCCAAAAAAGGACTGGTCAGGGTGTTGTTATCCAGCCTTAATGAATGTGGGTACTTCTGTGTATTTGCCAAACAAAGTGGGTAAAAGAGAAAAAAGAGATATTAAGATTTTGCCTGACGTTCTGCCAAATAGTTATGCAGGATATACATTGGCAGACCCATGGACAACGCCAGGGGCAAACATAGGTTGGTCAATTTTCCTGGGGGTGGGAACAACTGTAGCGATCAACAAGATCAATGGGTTAGCATGGACGGTATTAGCAATAGCCAATAGCACAGAAAATGCCTTTACACTGATAAATGATGAAATGAAACATGTGAGAGAAGCGCTGGTACAGAACCGTCTGGTCTTAGACTTACTGACGGCTGAGAGGGGAGGTGTTTGTAAAATGCTGGGGGTATCATGCTGTTTTAACATTCCTGATTATAGTGATAACATAACCAATATCATCGATCACATGAGGGAAGCCGTAAAGGAGCCCTCTCCAGCTAGTGGAAGCGGATGGATGGGGTGGCTGACGTCCTTGTGGTCAGGGTGGTTTTCCAGAATACTTCAAACTGTTTTGCCAATTGTGGGTATGGGATTATTAGTTCTGATTTGTTTGCCATGCATCCTGAGGTGTATTTCAAGCTCAGTGCAAAGACTGATTAGAGCAGGGACAGCCAAAACAATGACGTCAGTACAAGCAGTAAAAATAGCTATGCGCTCAGCCGCTGATGAGCAGCAGTGTGACTATGACAGCGACGAGATTTACACAGAGATGTGATAAATTCTTCTTTTGCCTTTTTGGGAACATGAAAGAGATGTTTTCCTTTCCTCAAACTTTGCTTGATTGCTAAAATTTGATGTTAATGATTTACTGTCCTATTTGCTATTTTATTGTTATTAGTTTCTAAAAATTTTTTTATTTTTTTTGCTTCTCTGATGTAAGAGTGATGATATGTGAAGAAAGACAAGAATGGTTATCTGTATGACATACAGATGTGAGAGATTGAAATGAGGGATTTCTGAATGTATTTTGTATTATGTTTTAAATTTTTCTCTATCATAAGACTGTGAAATCAGATATGGGGTGATGACGTTTTCCATATTACTACTTTTTTCCTCATAGTAAGGTGACCGAGGGTCCAGCCTAGAGCTGGGGACGCGATAACAGTGCTTATCCGACTAGCCCGGCCTTATATGAATCTTTATTTGCTTGCTAAACAATTGAGGGCCTATCCTTACAAAAAACAGCCTAAACTTTTCCATCTTAAATTTTCTACAAGATTCAAGTGAAATGATCAGGTATATGAAAGTCAGTAATGAGGAGTATAACTGTGATGTAAAGAAAAGCTTGAAGTGATTGTATTCTTGGGGATTCAATAACAAAATGGGTTGATTAATTTAGACAATAGAAATGAATTTTTATTATTTTGTTGGTTATCAGAGAATGATAAACAGGGGAGATGTTAATGAAAAATTCATTGTGCTTGTGTTTATTCATTTAAACTTGTTGATTTCATTTAACTATGTATAAGAAATATCTGACCATGTGCTTTTGTGGGGGTTTCCTAACAGCTGAAGAAGGGACAGGGAGACAGGATAATAAATATTTATACCTAGGCACGAGAAAGGATCCAAGCAGGAGAATACAGGGGTCGTTTAACAATAAAATTGGGGTCCCATGCCCTCCCCTTAGGGGAAGCAGGAGGCAATTTAGGTCATAAATGAAGGCCTTTTGAGTTATCAAGGATCAAAGAACAGTGTAGTCTGCTCAGGGGGGGATAAGAAACCAGCCCAAACCAGTTGAAGATAGAAGGTATCTTTTCTGTAAAATAACACTAACCAAGGAAGGTGTGGTCAAGATGTTGGGGACCTGTATAAAATGTCTCAGTTTTATTATGTCTTCAGGATTGTTTGCTTACAAGTCTGGGTAGCTGCGGAATTGTAACGAATCCTCAGAGAATAAAACCTCTTTTCTTTATTACAATTTTGCCTCTTGAGTGTTCTTACACCTGTGATGCTGTTTTTCCCAGTGAGATAAAAATTGCTATTACACATGTAATGCTATTTTTGCCTTAATTTCTAAATATTTTATATGTATCAATATATAGCCATACATGGTCAATGCATATATTGCAGTATATTGAAAAATATAAGCACTACTTTCCCATAAATGGAAATGTATTATGTAATATATCACATTATATTTTGCAGTATATTCCCATATATTTATGTTCGTAAGGGTTACCTCCTACACATTTAGGAAATGGGACGTCCCATTCTCCAGTTGACAAGCAGGTGATTTCACTCTGTCCTTGTAATTCCGATCCCTCCCCAACACATGAAAGAGTTACTGTGTGTCCAGGTCTGATTGAAACCTCAGGCCCCGGGCGTCCGTCTGATCTCATGTTTACTGGCAGGTTTGCGACACACATTACCTCTAAAGAACATAAAGATTTGATAAATCAAGCATCCTCCATGTGAACAACAGATCTATCATTGATCTGTCTTTGTCCAATCCAAGGCTTTTACATTCTGTGGCCTTACCTTCACATTTAGGGAAAGGGCTGCTCCATTCTCCATTTGGCTGACAGGTGATTTCTCTCCGTCCTTTTAATTTCAGCCCTTGTCCATTGCATGAAAATATTAACTTGTGTCCAGGTTTGACTGAACCCTCAATATCAGGGAATCGCTCTATTTTTAAGTCTTCCACTGCTGTGTTTAGAGGACATGTTACCTCTAGAGAAAGCAGACATTAGATCACATATTTATTCACACAGAAGCTTTTATACTTTGTGGCCCAGTGTTCTAGAGTAATATGCTAATTACTTTTGCAAAAGTAGTGGGTTAGCATAACAATTACATTTTTGTCATATATCCAACCGCTGCTTGTGTTACAACCAAGAAAACGGAGCTAAAAATGGAGTATACATCTATCCCTAACAACCTCATGAAAAATTCAAAATAATATAATACAATACAATATAAAATATAATGCATATCCTGACTAAGGTCTGTTAGTGATACACATAAATTAATAAAACAAATGACATTTTTCCACTTAATTCACCATCAGTCCCAGCTGATGTTTGTCATGTATCTAGTAAATTTTTACCATTATGTAAGTAAATGTGATTTTTGATTCATTAAATTTTAACTGACTCTCTTGTGCAGAAGTTTTCACTCCATTTTCCATTTTCACAGATTCATCGTCCTTCTGGAATTTCATTGAATAGCTCTGCACTTGTATCTAAGCATTTCTTTATTTTCGTACTCATATCTTTCTAATGTGCCAAAAAAACAAAACAAGAAAAAAATATATGTGAAGGGAGACTGTGGAGTCAGATACATTATTTTAAATTTCCTCATTAATAGCTTCAGATGCATTCAGGTGTGTACATTATACTTAGTGTCCCTACTACTTTATTCAAAGAGTTGCTATCATAATTTTATTTTGCGATTTCACTGAGGATTAATGTGACCATTTTTAAATCACTCAATCCTTTTTATCATAACCAATCAAAATCTTACCTTCACATGTTGGTGTTTGTCCCCAAATTTCATTGCGGCAGAAAACTGTATTTCCCCCTTTCATTGAGAATGATCTTTGACATTTGTATGTTACGCTAGATCCATGTGCATAAAATTCTTCAGGTTTAGATGTTATGAATGCATTTTCCACCTTTGGAGGAATGTTACAACTGACGCCCACTAAAAAAAGATATTAATATAAATTCATGAACTCCAATCATACTGAGATTAACATTGTCAATAGATTATATTGTCCACTATAATGCTGTCGCTGCTCCTCACAAACATGCAATAAGAGTTTGAGAAGCTCACCCTCACACACTGGTTTCTCCCATGTACCTCTGATACATGTTATGAAGCGTTGAGTTGATATGAACCCTGGATCACATTTCACTTCAGCAGTTCCTTGATCATGAAGGCTTTGCTTTAGTTTTCCATGGTGAACACTGGGAAGAGCACCACATTCTTCCTCCCCTGTAAAGACAGAAAACAGGAAGCACATTTCAGTACACTATCATTCGTCTAACACCCGAGACTGACAATAATGAAACTCACGGATGCACCGAGGTTCTTCAGACCAAGAGCCTTTGCTGCATGTCACTGAATCCCACCAGTTCCCAGTGAAGGGTTTATAACCCGTGTTGCAGGTGTAAAAGATTTCTTCTTCATTGGAGGGGTGGCTGTGTATCAACCCGTTTTCCATGGATAGATCACGGCACGATCTCTGCTTTGCTGCGAGGAAACAGTTTAAAAACATAAACATTCTGATCTCATATGTTTTGAGTCATCATTATGCAGATGTATAATGATTTGATTAGATATTGAAAAAAATCAAGATAAAGGCAGTATGACAGAGAAATTCAAAGACAAAAACGGATCTGTGAACACAATGTTTATATATTCTTTGCAAGTGTAACTGTCGTAGTACAGTAATGGCGCTTTTCCATTACCAGTACCAGCTCAACTCGCCTCGTCTCGGCTCGGCTCGCTTTTCGCTCCGTTTTCCATTGCAGATAGTACCTCAACAATAGTACCTGGTTGTCATAGCGACGCCGCAGGAAACTGCCGTGACGTAATCGTCTACGCGACACACACCCGCTACCCACACACACAGGACAATGGAGGAAATCGAGTGTATGCTGTTTTTGGATGTTTTTGTTTTTGTTTTTGCTGTTTTTTATTCAGGATACTCCGTCTGGCACATGCAATGATGACACAGTGAATAGTGACGATTCTCTCTGACCAATCAGCAGTCTGCCGTGTTTTCACGTCACATTTAATATCGCCTCAGCTCGCTCAGAACCTCGCCGGAGGTGGTACGAAAAAAAGTACCTGTAAGCAGGTACAGGTACAACTTTTACACAGAGGAAAACCAAACAAAGGCGAGTTGAGTCGAGGCGATCTGGTACTGTGTAGTGGAAAAGCCATAAGAGCTGTTTACATTCTTTACTGTCGTAGTATGTGCGTGTAAACCTCACTCCCCTGGCCTCAAGATATGCACTAGTAATTGACACTAGAGGATGTGGTCTTTAGAGTCCTTTTAGCGCGTCCACCTTCCACACCGGAGTCCCTGGTTCGAATCCAGCAAGGAGCAGGTCGAATAGGACCAGTTACATAAGTACAGTATAATCTGATATGACCTGTCATGCAGTTCACTATCACTGTTTCACCATCAGCGTATGAAGATTTGTAAACTGGTTCTAAGTTTCCATATTTAATGTTTTCTGAAGAGATAATGCATTTAATGTAATGTTGAAGACATTCTGAGAAGCACAAACGTCACACAACGACACATTAAATGCTGAAGTACTTGCGCAACTAGTCAACACTCTCTAGAGATACAGTTAGATGTTTTGGGAAGTGCATATAATATAACAATTATGTTCAATCAGTTAAATCTAAATGAAAAAGACATTATAATATATAACAATAACAAAAAGAACTTGCCTTATTGGCCACAATTAAAGAAAAACAACCAAAAGACAAAGCCGAGGAGTTTCACAAGTATCTTTGTTGGTCTGTCTCTGATACTCTTGTCTGCTTGGGGATCAACAAGTTAATCATTGATCAAAGTCAAAGAGAGGGTTTTCTTACACCAGACCACTCTGTGCACAAGCAATATTTACACTGTTCGCTTATGTTCTTCTTGGATCAAATCATAAAGTATATTGTGGTGAATTAATCTGTCGGGCATTGGAAATGAGTGAGATTGAAGAAGATTCACAACACTTTCAAACTTTTAAACAAATATTTAAAATGTAGCGTCTTTATTTTGTTACATTTAATTTGGACAATCATCCAACCAGAATGAAGTAAAATCAAAATTCTGATAATTTCTATAATAATAATGAGAATAATAATAAGTGATAGTAATAATAAATAAAATCAATTATAATAATCATTAATGATACCAAAATCATACCAGTGCATTGTCGTATGCCTGTCCATTCATTCGAGGAATTACAGGTTATTTGTACAGGCTGCTCTGGTTCAAACCCAGGATGACATTTATATCGTATTCTTGAATTGATGTTGTAGTGTGTTCTCTGATCTCCCACAATCTCTGCATTTGGGATAATTTGAATTCATGACATATGCACAAATTGTAAGATTTAAAATCAGCCCATACCACGACACAGTGGTTTTGGTGTCCATCCGTCTAGTGTGCATGTGGCCTCTGCTGACATTTTATCATATCCATCCATGCAATAGTAATCTTTTTTTGCTCCCAATGTCTTATCTCCCCAGAAGTAATATACTGGGTTAGACACATGCTGGTCACGTGGAACTTCACATCTAATTTCTGAAACAAGATTTACATTATTTTAAGAACATGCATTAAGTTCAGCAATAAATGCAGAAGTGTTTCTCTATAATCTTACCCTCACAAACAGGCTCATAATCCCACTGCCCATTCTCTCGACATGTAAATGATTTGATGGTTTCTTTTGTTTGAAAGATCATGTATTTTTCAGTGCAGGTGATCTCCACACTTTCTCCAGCTCTGAAAATAGTTTTACCCCTCGGGTTTATCTTTTTTACTCCGAATGTGGTTGACTTAAGCTCACATGTTTCTTCTGTACAAGACATAATTATGTAGAAATAAGGGTAAGAAGAGATGAAGCATAAAAAATGTGTGAAACTGGATTTTCATGCTTTGTCTTTTGGGGGAAACAAACAATTCTGACAAATGATGTTTTATTAACAAGGTTCGGGAGGAGCACGTTCAGATAATTAACACAAGTGGAGAGCACTTAGCAATCAATGGTAAGAGGTGCATATATACTCAGCAGTCTCACCTCATTCCATTGAAAGTTTTTTTGCAGCATCCCTCCACCACCCCTTCTCCACGCTTCTAGTACTAAACACTTGCATACGGGGGGAGTACTCTGGGTTCGGGCCGAACTCCGAGCTCGGAGCCCTCCCTCCGGACAGCACGCTAAATACGCATTAAACATTACTCCTTCAAATTATATGTAAGTGTGAACTTGTGAATTAAAAAAAAATAATAATAATTCCTAAAATGGGAAAAAATATAGCTTGCCATAAAGAGAGTACAATTTAAATAGGTCCCTAAATAAGCACATTTTCTATTTTGAGAACTTTTAGATATATTTGCTAAACTATTATCTGGAAATTAAGCAAGCAATTAGAAAGTAGTTATTAGTAAGTTTTTTTTTTTTTTTTTTTTTTTTTTTTTTAAGATTTTGTAGTTACCAAATAATAATGATCAGCAAATGCTGTTGCCTCATGATTTTCCCCAATAAAAAAATTATTAATAAATAATAATAAAAAAAAAACATTGATTAAAACCTAGAAAACAACATCAGTTGGACACTTTCTACAGCATCACAAGAAGAAAGAAAATAATCTCATTCCATTTTCTCAACTTTTACAAATATTGGTGCGTTGACTCCTTTCATCATTTAGAAAGAAATCAAACTAAGATCAATCAAATATTTTCTTGAATGCTTTGGAAATATATAATATTAGTTTATTAACTACATACTTGTTTTATTTTAATATTCAGTTTTGAATTTAAGGTTAATGGCTATCTAATTTAAGAATGTTTCAGTGTGACACTAGAGTTTTTTTTTTTTTGCATAATGAAAGCTATATGGATAAATTGATTTTAGTGTTATTTCACATATTAATTGTTTATTATGTAACATTGGTGCATTACCATCACATTCTGGGTTCAGAGTCCAGCCAAATTTAGCACATCTGGGGATTCCCTCTCTAGGTTTGAACCCTGGTGAACATCTGTATTTTAATATGGCATCTTTCTGGTATTCTTGCATTTTCTCAACAACTTCACCATTTGGTATATCTGGTGCTGTGCATGTTATCTCTGTGTGAAAAGCAAGGGAAAGAGGAATAGTTAAATTGGTGTTTTGAATAAAGCTCAGAAGTCTGTGATCATTGGGTGAAGATACAAACAAACTAATAAACAGTGAATGAACCTTTGCACTTTGGAACTGAGTCACTCCATTCGCCCGTCTCTGTGCACTGAATGTCACTACTTCCGTCTATCTTTTTGTCATTAGATACACACTCAAAGTGAATAACATCACCATAACTTCTCTCCTCTGTGTTGCCCGATGCAATCACATCCCCATCTGTGCGAATGGCTGGACATGTCACAGCTAGGCAATAAAATATTACAAATTAAAAATAAAATAACCAACAAACCAATCACTCAACAAATTATTTTAGTTATAATTCTCTTGTCACTATAGTTCCGAAGTTTATGACTGAGAGAAGAAATCAAAAATATCAAAAGACAAAAAAGAAAAATAGTTAATGAAGAAAGCGTACCTTCACAGATAGGGAGAGTATTGTCCCATCCTTGAGCTCTGCAGGTACGCTGATTGATTCTGCTTGTCATTTCAAACCTGTGAACACAAGTACAAGTGCACACTTTTTACAAGTACAAGGAGTGCTAACTGAAAAGGACAGTATGCATGTCATACAAGAGAATAAAAAGCATAAAGCACATTTACCCTTTCTTGCAAGTATACACCACTGTTGCTCCAAAAACAAACTCAGATCCTGATATAAGACTAAAATCACCATTTGCTGTGACCCCTGGGTGACTGCATTTTTTCTCTGCAGAAATCAAACAAGTTTTACTCTGCATTGTAACATTGATTTAATAACCAAAAATGATGTGGTCAGTGGTGATGTGGAATTGACCATTTTCTCACTTGCACATGGTCGCTCAATGGATGTCTTCCATTTTCCTTTTTCACATTTTAATCTGTACATTCCAGTATAACCTGTCGTGCAGCTCAGCCTCACTGTTTCACCATCATTGTATAACTCTTTCGCAACTGGTTCTGTTTTTTTATAGTTAATATCTGCTATACGACATTCTGAGAAGCACAAACAAATGTTACACAAAGATGTAATTGTCATGTATTAAATGCTGAAATACATGCACAACTAGTCAAAACAGTCTCTAAATCTACAGTTTGGGAAGTGCATATAATATAACATTTATATTCAAGTCAATAAAATCTAAATTAAAAAGACATTCAAATAAATAACAACAACAAAAAATCACTTGCCTTGACATTGAACACAATTTAAGGAAAACAGCCAGAAGACGAAGCCAAGGAGTTTTACAGGAACTCTCATTTTGATCTCAATTCACAAGTATCTTTGTTGGTCTGTCTCTGATACTCTTGTCTGCTTGGGGATCAACAAGTTAATCATTTATCAAAGTCAAAGAGAGGTTTTTCTTACACCAGACCACTCTGTACACAAGCAATTTTTCCTGTAAATGAAAAGAAAAAAAAAGAAAAAAAGAAAAAACGTATCTGATGCGTATTTGTCATTTAGACACACCAAAAGCAAAGTTATTTTAGAGAAGTCAGACTTCTTGAGTCATATTTATACAACATATGAACATGAAGCACAGGGCAGTTTCCAAAATAATTGCCATGTTCGAATTCTGAACTCTATAGCTTAATATGTTTATGTTTTTAAGATTCACAACACTTTCAAACTTTAAAATATTGCAAGTCATTGCAAAATGAATATGTAACTGCCATTGCCAAATGTGTCGAGTAGAATTAAGCAATCTATTGAACTGATTAAAAAAAAAAAAAAAAAAGAGTATGACACTTAAAGTATTTGACATTTTTATTTTCTCTTATGGCTAGATGATACATTATACCTTATACCTCCTCCCGTCACATTACAAAGAAAATAAATAATAATAATAATAATTTTGGAAATGTAAAAGCTGGATGTCATTTACTGGATCTTACTAGACTTTTGGTAAACAGAATTGTTAAACTCAAAGGTCTTTATTTGCAAATGGCTGTCATGTGATAACAGATTCTTGGCAAATAATGAATATGTTTTTTTTCCCCCAAGAAATATTGAAAAACAAACAAACAAAAAACAAAAAAAAAAAACAGTTCTTAGCCTTCAGAAATTGTTGACTGTGAACATAAATATCAAACTAAATATAAGGAGTTGTTTTATTTCCTGAGGTTTGTGATTTTTGAAACCCTGTTACCAGAATTTGAGACATGTGTATATACTAAAATCCCTGAATTGAATAGAATATTTTACATCAATAAGCATTATAAACGTCAAAATTAAAAGCTTGGTTTGTAATGACTGATAAACCTATTTTTATTTTTGTAGGGATTAAATAACTTGATTAACAGAGTTGAAGGTTTAGCTTACTGATTGCAGACAACACTATGTTTGTAAAAATTAAAAAAGAAAAAAAGAAAAAAATAATGTATTGGTCTTGTTCCTGTTGTAGAAAGCATCCAAATAATGTCACAATTTTAACCTTTTATCTCTCCTCAAAATACTGGGTAACTGCTAAATATCTACTTCCAGAATCCCTTAATCAACTGCACCACCAAGTGGTCTCTGTGTAAAGTTAAAATGTATGGTTGTATTTATTATTTTAAATTATACACCAAGTTTTTCAAGTGTATCGACTGCGACAGACAAAAAGATTGTCAGCAGTTTCTTCAGAATACACAGTTATTAATCAACCAAACTCTGAACCCTTGGTTAATATGTAAAAAGTTTGAAAATGTGACTACAGATTGGACAAAATGAAGTTAGCAATGGTAAAAAAAACTGTAATCCATTATCTGCCCCTGTAATCATAATTTTGTGTGAAAACGATTAAAAGTGCTTGCTGTTTTACTGCCTCCAGTGTTCATTTCTGAACTGCAGTGATATGAATGTATTGGTACGTATTTCGCATTTTACGTTTTTCCAATGAGCCTGTTTTGGGGTAGTTATATTTCTTACAGTTTTCTGCTCGTTATAAATCAGAAACAGATAAAGTAGCGCCGTAAGATTACATTTATAGAATGCATGAGTGAGAGAGCGTTTGTGTGTGTGTGTCTCATGTAAATTGTCTGTACAGCGTCTCTCTAATGGTTTTAGTTACTCCAAAACCAGAAAGAAATAAATGCTAGCACTTTTTGTTGGTGAGCTATTTTATTGATAAATCACAGAAAAGCGCTGACAGTGCTACTGAACGTTTCTGTGGAGTATGCATTTGTTTGTCATTTTAACTGATGGAAAATGGGCGTATAAGTGGACTGAGAAAATTAGTATTACAGCCAATGTAAATCTGTGGGATTTTTTGGGATTTAATAGCAATTTATGAGAAAACCATAACTTCTCACCCAATTCCCCATACTTCCTTTTTTCAGGTCAAAATGAAGCAGTAAATTGTATTGATCATAGAATGTGTGTGTTTTGTACTGCAGTTTCTTCTGAAGTCTCTCTACATGTTTGTTTGTTTGTTTGTTTGGGTTTAGTAAATGCGTGCATTTTGTTTAGTGTTTTTTTTTGCAGCAGCAGAAATTTAATACAAAAAAAAAAAAAAAAATGAATGACCCTTCTTGGAGTAGCTTTATGGAATGTACGAAAAAGAATTGCTGCAGTAAATGTTTTATTGCAACAGGACATTTCTGCAAGATAACAAAAATATGCAATCTAGCTGCCATTTACAGTATTACTGAAAAAGCCATCTTCTAATCCGCCCGGTCTTCTGCATTTGGGCACATGTTCTCAACAGCATCACACCTGATATCTTTTCTGGCAAGGCATCTTGGGAAGAATCTTTTGGCATGCCTTATCCACCCCTGGCAGTGTTCAGCTGTGAGGTCTTGGCTTGCAGCATCCATTGCATACAGGAGGGACATTTGGTCCTGTGGACGATGGTCAAAAACCTTTCATCTCCAGGCTGAGAAAACTCCTCAGTGGGGTTGAGGAAAGTGAAGTAATGGGCAAGAAAAGGGGACATCATCCATATTTACATAACTTCAATCAGCTGTTTCTTGTAATGGCGTAACATTCAGGGGATATATTTGTTTCAGTTCACAATATGAACAGCTGTTCGGTTTGACTTTAGCCTATAAGTTAGGTTTAGAACATGATAATATTTGTTCTGACATACAGTGTGAAAGCATTTGTAAATTCGGCAGTAAAAATCCATTGTTTTGGTCTTAGTTGAGCTTGTGTGTAAAAGAAATTCAAGCATATTAAATATGTGTTAACTTTGTGCATTTTGTGTCAAAGCAACAAGAAATGTGTTAATTGTATAGTCTACACAGACAGATGTTGTGCTAACTGTGTTAAGAGTTTAGGAAAATTGTTAAAAGGATTGAAAAAGTTGTCATAGTGATCATAAAAAACTGTCAAAAAATAAATAAATAAAAATAAATTCAAAGAGTCACCTTTTTACTGTGTATGTCCAATTAATGAAAATAACTTCAACACCTGACTATGCCTCCAACTGAGATTGGATTTTCAATATTTTAGTGATCTACCTAAAAATGATTATCAGTTGTTTCAATATTTATTTATTTTTTTCAGTACATTTGAGCTTCTGTTGTTGCAGAAGTAGAAGCTTTATACTATATTTAAGGTTTAGTACATAATGCCTTCATTTCTGTCATACGGTGTTTAATCATTTGTAAATAAGACCAGAAAGATCCACGATTTTGATATTGGGTAAGCTTTTGTGAAAAGAAAGTTTAAGCATTTTAGAAATGTGATAATTGACTGTATATTGTGTGAAACAACATAAATTGTGTTGATAGTATGGTCACAACAGACTAATGTTGTGCTAATTGTGTTTAGAGTTTTGGACAAAAGGATGTTAGCAAATGAAAAAACAAACAAACTGTAAATCAGTTAATGTCATTTCCATGCACATTTAAAAATGTTGCTTTTATCATTTAGTTTTAATTGCAAGAATTCAAAACAGAGAAACTGAATTGGGAAAAAGGATTTATTTTCATTTTTTAATTTTCATTTTTTTTATTAGTAGTACAGCTGATGCATCAGTGATGTTTTATTCTCCTTGTCACACACACTCAGGCAAAGTCATCACTCCATCAATACAGTATTGTATTAGGGGGATACTGCCTTTTAAATCTTTGCCCCTCTGACATGCAAAGACGATTCTATCCCCATCTGGTGAGAATATCTTTTCCCGTCCAGCCCATCGCAGCTGTATTCCTCTTTTATCCATTTCCTCCACCGTCACTGAACAAGGCTCTGAAACAAACAACATCTCACTGTCACTGTTACAATATACAGTACATTCATTGATTCATCAGAACCAGAACAACTACAAGATTACATCAAACTTACAAAATAAAATACAGCTAGAAAAGCCTTACATGTCTTTGTTGTATATGGTTTAGAGTGTTCATACTTACTTAAACACTTAATATTCCCTCTCCATTCGCCTTGTTCACAGGTCATGTAATTGGAGTAGGGCTGACTCTGAACCAGTGTGTATTTATTAAAGCAGAAGTATTCAACTCTCTCCCCTGAATTGTATTCAGGTTTTGTCATTTCTGTTGTATCTGCAAAGTCTATTTGTGGTGGTCGCTCACATTTCCCTGAAGGCAAAGCAAAGTTATTATTATTATTTTTTTAGATCACCACAAAAATTGGCAAATGACATTAAGACATTATCTCAATATCAGCCACATGCCTTTTTATGGCCTTCAACCCGAACATGATCTTATTTAATGAGTATTATTAAAATGAGAATTTGGGGTCTTCTAAAATGTTTTAAAAATGCCTTTCTGTATTGAAGAGATCTGTGGATATTTCTAGCCAAATTAAAATTTGTGTCTGAAGTTGCGGTTATGCAAGTAAAGCTCATCGCCACAGTGCTAGTGCATACTATGCTGTTGCTAGGTTATTCTGGGTGGTTGCCAGGACATCTTCTTGGCCCAAATCAAGAGAGACGATGTGCAGATGAAACAAGACATATCAAAACATATCAAAGTTGAGCATTTACTTTAATATGAGCAATAGTGATGCTTGCAAACACCGCTAATAAAACTCAACTAAACCTGTAAACCTTACCTTATGCAAAGAAAATATATTTCCTTATATATGAAGGATCAATAAACAATTTAACAACATATTTTAAAATGTTCAATAATATATTGTGCTAATATATCACCATATATTGAAAAATACATAAGGAATTGCTGCTTTTCATATTGAAAAATATGTGACAATATATTTACTAATATATCATAATGTTTTTCATTTTCAATTTTATATTTTAATTTTATATTTACTTCATAATATATAGATGTAAGATATGGTACTGCATGTGTATAAATATATTGCAGATATATTTACTCATGCAGAATAAACACACATAGGTGAGAATATATAATGTAATACATTTCTTGTATTTTATAATTATTTAAGTCAAGTCAAGTATATTTGTATAGCGCTTTTCACAATACAGATTGTATCAAAGCAGCTTCACAGTATTAAATTAAAATAATACAACAAGGTTTGTTTCTAGTGGAATTTATTGATTGATAAAATTAAATTAAATATCCCTAAAATATCCCCAACAGAGCAAGCCAAAGGCAACAGGTTTTACAAGTTTTACATTATAAATGTTTCATATTTTCAATCTAATAAAAAAAACAAATGCCCACCTGCATGTACTAAAGTATTTAGCAAAGACACCATCACTGTGCAGAGGAGTGCACAGCCATTACTTTTTAAATACAGTAACATAATTATAGAGCCCTATTTTAATGATCTAACGCATGGTCTAAAGCACCATTGAGACACAAGTGCACTTAGTGTGTGTCCAGATCCACTTTTGCTATAGTTTAACGACGGGAAAAATGGTCGGCGCACATGGTGCATGGTCTAAGAGGGTTGTCCCTATTCTCTTAAAGGGGCACTCCACCCATTTGCATTAAGCTTTGCATTGTTAGAAACCCAGTCATACTATTGAATGGTCGTGCAACACTCTCTCATTTTCCCCTGAGACGGGAGAAATCCGTTATTTACCTTTTACACTTCCTCCTACAATGACGCAAAAATCGTCATTTTGCGTCATTGTAGGAGGAAGTGTAAGAGGGGGGGATTTCTGTTGAGACTACAAGCACTAGTTCCTCATCTTTCCCAGGGGGCGGGACCCGCTCACGCTACAGACCTATTACAGATCAGTGGGTGGGACTTTACTCTCTGAAACTGAAAGCAATATCCTCCATCTTGTTTGAAGCTAAGCTAACAGGCGCTGTGGAGACAGATGTAAAGTAATGACAATAGCGGAGGAGAGTGCTCAATATGATATAGAAGAAGAGGATTTCGGAAGTCTGATGCTTGAATCAGGTGTTCGTGGCTACCTTTACAAGCCGCATTATAGCCAAGAGCAGCCGAGGCAGAAGACCTGCCTGCCGCGGACGAGGAGCCCGGACTGGCTCGAGTTAGGGCGGACTGGTGGCGCCGGTGACCTCTATATGCAACTACGAACACAGAGATAGAGTCCGTCTGCGGCAAAGAATTTCAACGATGACAATTTCTCCTGGACGAAATCTCTGAATCAGACGAGGACACGGACGTTTGTGTTGAGAACTATCCTAGTTTCGCATCGCATATGTTCTGACTGAACATCCAGGTACCATGCAATAATTCACCTTTTCGAAAGAAATACAAATGAGGAGTAATGCACTAATGAGTTCGCCAACTAACTAGACATTTTGTGTGAATGTGAAATGAATTTCAAGCTCTGGTGGTAGCTAGCGTTGTAGACGGAAGAGTGATTTCTCTTATAGGCAGATATGCGCTTTCTGGATTAGTGGGAGTGGCTTGCGGAGCTGTGCAATGTGGTGCAATCCAAGGCTTTTACATTCTGTGTCCTTATAACACTTTAGTATGAATATTTATTAATGCAACTTTCTCTTGCCCTCTTTCTCCCTCCCATCCCACAAAACCAATAAAACAGTTTGAGACCTATCTGCAGTTTCAATGTGCTTTTATTATGTGTAATATTGTATGGTGATTGCTTCTACATCTGCACCAGCTGGGAGGTCAAGTGTGATCGGGTCAGTTTCATCGGGGAGAAGCTGGTTTTGTGGTGGTTCTCGCTCCTTTCTAATTGTGGCTATATTGTGCAGAATGGCACATGCAGCAACTATCTGTGATGCCCGCTCTGGTGATACTCTTAAGCGCCGAAGACAGTTGAAACGTGCCTTTAGGATGCCAAAGGTCATCTCTATCTTCACTCTGGTTTTACTGAGGGCCACAATGAAGCGGTTCTGTGGCCCTGTCTGAGGGTCATTATAGGGGGTTATTGTGTAGGTTTTGCTGTCCCAATTCAAATTAACAGTGTTTTGTGCTGTAACAAATTTAACTTGCTTTCCTCAAAGCGCTGACACAACACAGTCATGCACTGGAGCCAGGCCATTTGGCATCCAAACTTGTGATCATACGTTCATGACCACAAGTCATCTGCAAATGAAATGTTTAGTAGATCATTGTTATATCTGTTAATGTTACTATTAATTAAAAGATTCATCTCACATGTATGCCTACCTGAACATTAAGGCTGTGAAAGGACTTCCTTTTAACATAATCTGCCTCATGTTCCCCTAGAGCAGTGGAGATTGCAACATGTAGGCTATGCAGTCTATTGGTCCAATGACTCTATGGAATTCTGTCATAAGATTAACATAATCGTAAATAAATAAAAAATAATTCTTAACATGTACTGTATTGTATAGTACATTTGTGAAATAAACTTTTTGAAAGAAAAAAAAATTGTTCATGTGATGTAACCCTGTCAATATATCTTACCGGCAAATTTATAAAAGCTCTCTTTCATGGACATGGTCGATGAATGTCCGGGGAACACTAAATAAACTATTAATGTACTCCTGCAGAGGACCACCTTGCGAATGGTTTGACAAACCATGTTTTCCCCTATAGGTTCTGTGCATCACCGACCGTGCACCACTAGCAAAAAAAAAAAAAAAAACACAACGCAATACCATTTGCGGGGTAGACTGTGTACAGTTGAGACATGTGTACAGTTGAGACACCTTAAATAACTTTTAGTTCACAAGTTGTGATTTTTGCTGTGCACATGCGTATTAGTGTCGTCTTTGATCGGTTGAAATTTGAACAAATAACGCATCTCCGATCTGAAGATATCGGGAATTTTTTTTTTCTAAGCCAGGAAAAGTAACCGTGAAGACACTGAATTTAACAAAACAGCCGTCATAATAATCACAAATACACTTACATTGCTGTAAATGAGTTTTATGAATGAATGGCTTGCTCTAACTGTTGCTGGTCTTCGTCAACAACACGCGCTTTTGCATCCCCTGCTGGTGACATCGACTAACAGCAGATGGAGAGTATGCTCGGTTATCTACTGCTTTTCCTGCAGTTCCTGGATGTCAACGTAGTATTTTCTGTCGAATTTGAACCACTGAATTTTTGGAAGCGAATTTGCAAAGCGAAATAAAATGGACCGGAAATTGATTTTTAAACAGTTTGAATATTTTGGAAGTATTATTATGTAATTTTTAATAATGAAAATGTGTTTGAAATGTTTTGAATTGAAATATTCGCAGCTTAAATATTCAACCATGCTGAATTTCAGCCCATAAAAATGCAAGCCCTAAAAATACAATGCATTAAAATGCAAGCATGGTTAATGCAATGCATATTTTTACAAGTAGTGCAATTCAACAGGCTTTTTTGTTTCAAGAACATTTGGTATTATTTTACTTCCATATTCAAATAAATAAATATAAACAGTTGTAAAATTAAGTGATTAACTATGTTCAGGAGATTACACATGATTTTCCACTTTCTACAGTCTGGATTTTTACCAAATTACAGTTCATGTACATGTTCATTCTTTATTTTTTCCTAAACACCTTTGTAAACACCATCATTGTAATGCCGTTTTTATTGTTGCTAAAGGACATTCTCTAGCATTAGAACAGATAATGTGAGAGATATTTGCTGGTACATCTGTAGTTGGCTAAAATGTAGTTGTCTGTTTGCACCAGTGTTGTAATGTAACGGAGTACAAATACTTCGTTACTGTACTTAAGTAGAAATTTCACGTATCTGTACTTTACTTCGCTATTTAAATTTATTTCAACTTTAACTTTCACTCCACTACATTTCCTAGATAAAATGTATACTTTTACTCCGATATATTTCCACTAAGCATCTTCGTTACTCGTTACTACAAAATAAAATCAGAATAAATGTGTGCGACTGCAATAAGGGAGGTTTGGCGAATCACTGCTCATAGATTGCATTACGCACGCTCCTAGACAGAGCAGGTTATGATATAAAAAAAAATCTCAGCTCTCAGATTCTGTCAATTTTATTACGAAATTCAAACAATAAATACCGTTTTGGCGCTTGTAAATGTGACGTGACAGATCCCTAGCGCACATGAACCGATCATCTCTACAAGCTAATAGTAAATAAACACGAATGAAAAGAAACAGTACAACTTACCGAAATGTAGCCTATATTCATCATACATATCGATCAATCAGTGTTTTTCAACGGAAAGGGCGGAAAGGGTCAGTAAAACAGAGAACAATTATGTCACATAACATTTACCTCAGGAAAGCCATTTGATGACCATAATATAGGCTATAGCACGTTAGTTGGCTAGAAAAAAAAACAACAAAAAAAAAAAACAGCTAGGCTATAGAGAGTATTTAGCTAAATATGTGTACTATATTGAATATTTATTATATTTTTACTTATATCATTAAATAAAGTTGTTATTATGATAAAAACGCATTATATTTAATTTGAATTATTTTTAACCTTAAATAATACTACCAGCTGATAGGGCTCTCTGTATGTTTACAGCATTAGGTGAGGTTTTTTTTTCTTGAGAAAAATTAATGCCTATCTTGTGTACCTAATATTTATCCAAATTAGTCAATATTGCATATTGTGATGCAAGATTATTTTTTTACATATTCTAAAAGGTAACTTTCACTTCTACCAAAGTCTTTTTCTAGTATGATACTTGTACTTTTACTCAAGTATTGCTTTCTAGTACTTTATACAACACTGGTTTGCACACAATGAAAAAAATTAGACGATGACTTTTTAGACGGTCCCTGTCTTGTTTACCACACTACATTGGACATTCAGTGGACATTCGCAAGTAAGTATGCCATTAAAACAATACTTGCCCATTTTGATCGATTGTGAAAAATGTAGTAGTTGACAATCTTTGTTGTCAATATCATGTAGCTGCTTCGAATTTGCAAAAATTTGCTTTATTGCACATATAATTGAGAAAGTTCTTAAACGCGGAAGTCCGAATGTGCGAATATAAAACCAAGCGGGAAGGAAGTCGACCGGAAGTTGAAGTCGGCCGGGTGCCGCCATCTTGAGCGGAACTTCACTTGCGTTAGCAATCCCATTGACTTCCATTCATTTTGGCGTCACTTTGACAGCGAATAACTTTACATCTGAGGCGTTTGAAGACTCCATTTGTCCATTTTTTATTTCTAAAGAAACACGACAATGTATAAAATGCTCCATTACCTTGTAGCTTATGTAATGGCCCCGTAGAAGCAGTTTTTGTAAAAGTATGCTAACGATTGCGTCATAATCACGCGACTCTCTGTCGCACACTAGAGAGATTACCGTATGGACGGGAGGAGAAGCTCGCGGGCAATCGGGGAGACGTGGAGGCAAAATGACAATATAATTAATCAGAATACCTGGCAAAAGTTGCTCCTGCTCCACGCTCATGGACAGCTCCTAATCACACTCTCCGTCTCTGCAAGATTCGGAAGGGAATGATTCAGATTTCTCTTAGCACAGCTACTAGAAGACAGACGGGTTGCTCACGTGGTCCGTGTAACGCTTTGCTCGGTTTGAGTCTGCGCGTCAGGAAAGGAAGTGCTAAAAAAATCGCTGAAAACGGGCTTCACTTGTCTCAACTGAGTTCCAATGGGGTCGCTGTGTCCATTTCTTTTACTGTCTATGTATAAAACCAAACTTACCTAAGTGTTGCACATTCAGTATTTGAATAAAATCAGACTTTAATAAAATGATGTAATTTGGCTAATTTTGATGCATATATAAATATATATATATATATATAAACCATGCAAACAACCAGTTTGTGTGTAATAAAAACGATTTACTTATTGTTACAGCCGAGACACATCCAAGAGATGGGCCTGAGACCCCCACCCTCATATTTCTATTTATGTTTTCAATTTGTACAAGTGATCTGTTTTAATAGACCATATACCATCTACAAGACTGTTTTGTAAGTTATTAGTGTCTCCTGAAAGGAAAATAAATGTTTGTGCTTTTATTCACAAAACACAAACAATGTTACTTGGTCTCATTCCTTTATGCCATTTTGCATATTATGTTTCTCAGATACAAAGATTAAACCTGAATTAAAATTAAGAAAATCAATCAATAATCAAGTAAAGTACTTTAGCATATATTAAAAGAAGGATTTTTGTGGTAATGTCCTTTGTAAAACTTGTTTTGCATTTGAGTATTTGAAAACTCCAAAGGACACATATAGGCGCTAAAAATGACACTTTGCCTCCCTTCGGTTACATTTGAATAACTCTTGCTCAGAATTTGATAGATACATTTTTTTCTGGTGGATACTGGCACCTAGTGGAATCAAACAATTTAAGTCCCCAGAGCAAACAGTACCTGAACCACAGACTTTCAATGACAGGATTCTAAAAAAGAAAAAAGAAAAAAAAAGGGCCTATTTTCTTAAGTTTATCTTAATATTTTAAACCCATACAATGCTATTTATGAAGTTTTGCAATCTGATTTAGTAATCTGATTTGAAGGGTTTTCTGTACAATGACACCAATTTTTTAAATTTCCTACATTTTATGTGTGTAGGGTGAATATTTAAACTTGGGTGTGTTAAATTCAGGCGGAATTCCAAAATATGCCTTAGAGTGGAAGGAATTTACAAGGACAGAGCAAAAATCAACTGCTTGTCAAATGGAGAATGGCACATCCTATTCCCTAATTGTGTAGGCAGTAAGGTCACATGCCTACTAGTCGAGTTGCATTAGCAGTGCTTGCAAGCATCACAATCGCTCGTATTAAAGTAAATGCTCAACTTTGGTATGTAACTTGACTCTCTTGACTCTCTTGACCAAGAACCAATGTCCTAGCAACCACCCAGAATAACTTAGCAACAGCAAGTTTAATTTAGATCTATAGTTATAATACATTATAAAGAAAAATCCAACCCAGATCTCTTCAATACAGAAAGTCATTTTTAAAGCATTTTAGAAAAATTACCACAAATTCTCATATTAATAATGTGCATTGCATTGATAAAATGTTCTATTGGTTAAATGCCTGTGTTGGTCTGTCTCTGATACTCTTGCCTGCTTGGGGATTACATTTAATTTGGAGAATCGTCCAATCAGAATGAAGTAAAATCAAAATTCTGATAATTTCTATAATAATAATGAGAATAATAATAAGTGATAGTAATAATAAATAAAATCAATTATAATAATCATTAATGATATCAAAATCATACCAGTGCATTGTCGTATGCCTGTCCATTCAGTCTGGGAATTACAGGTGATTTGTACAGGCTGCTCTGGTTCAAACCCAGGATGACAATTATATTGTATTCTTGAATTGATGTTGTAGTGTGTTCTCTGATCTCCCACAATCTCTGCATTTGGGATGTTTGGTGTTGCACACATGTTTACTGTAAAACAAAAATATCCATCATTCTAATTTGAATTCAAAATATATGCACAAATTGTAAGATTTAATGTCAGCCCATACCACGACACAGTGGTTTTGGTGTCCATCCGTCTTGTGTGCATGTGGCCTCTGCTGACCTTGGATAATATCCATCCATGCAATAGTAATCTTTTTTTGCTCCCAATGTCTTATCTCCCAAGAAGTAATATACTGGGTTAGACACATGCTGGTCACGTGGAACTTCACATCTAATTTCTGAAACAAGATTTACATTATTTTAAGAACATGCATTAAGTTCAGCAATAAATGCAGAAGTGTATCTCTATAATCTTACCCTCACAAACAGGCTCATAATCCCACTGCCCATTCTCTTGACATGTAAGTGATTTGATGGTTTCTTTTGTTTGAAAGATCATGTATTCTTCAGTGCAGGTGATCTCCACTCTTTCTCCAGCTCTGAAAATAGTTTTACCCTTCGGGTTCATCTTTTTTACTCCGTATGTGGTTGACTTAAGCTCACAAGTTACTTCTGTACAAGACATAATTATGTAGAAATAAGGGTAAGAAGAGATGAAGCATAACAAATGTGTGAAACTGGATTTGCATGCTTTGTCTTTATGCTTGCCATAAAAAGAGTACAATTTGATTAAGTCCCTAAATAAGTATAAGCACATTTTCTATTTTGAGAACTTTTCGATATATTTGCTATATCATCTGGAAATTAAGCAAGCAATTAGAAACTAGTTATTAGTAAGTATTTTTTTTTAGCTGATTTTGTAGTTACCAAATAATAATGCTCAGCAAATCCTGTTGCCTCATGATCCCCCATGATTTGAATTTAAGGTTAATGTCTATCTAATTTAAGAATGTTTCAGTGTGACACTACAGAGTTTTTTTTTTTTTTTTGCATTATCAAAGCTATATGGATAGAATGATTTTAGTGTTATTTCACATATTAATTGTTTATTATGTAACATTGGTGTATTACCATCACATTCTGGGTTCAGAGTCCAGCCAAATTTAGCACATCTGGGGATTCCCTCTCTAGGCTTGAACCCTGGTGAACATCTGTATTTTAATATGGCATCTTTCTGGTATTCTTGCATTTTCTCAACAACTTCACCATTTGGTATATCTGGTGCTGTGCATGTTATCTCTGTTTGAAAAGCAAGGGAAAGAGGAATAGTTAAATTGGTGTTTTGAATAAAGCTCAGAAATCTGTGATCATTGGAACTTTGGAACGGAGTCACTCCATTCGCCCATCTCTGTGCAGTGAATGTCACTACTTCCGTCTATCTTTTTGTCATTAGATACACACTGAAAGTGAATAACATCACCATAACTTCCTTCCTCTGTAATCTCCCAATCACTTTCCAAGTAACAACAAGCTACAACCCAATTTTCCTCAAAACGAGTTTATAATATAAATTGGTCTTTATGAGCAGGCGGCAGAGAGAAAAGTCTGAAGGGACCGTCTGTCTGAGCTCACAACAGGTTTTAAGCTACACTTAAATGTTTTGGGAAGTGCATATCATTATTTTCAAGTCAATACAATCTAAATGAAAAAGACATTAAAGAAAAACAACCAAAAGACGAAGCCGATGAGTTTCACAAGTATCTTTGTTGGTCTGTCTCTGATACTCTTGTCTGCTTGGGGATCAACAAGTTAATCATTTATCAAAGTCAAAGAGAGGTTTTTCTTACACCAGACCACTCTGTACACAAGCAATTTTTCCTGTAAATGAAAAGAAAAAAAAAAGAAAAAAAGAAAAAAAACGTATCTGATGCGTATTTGTCATTTAGACACACCAAAAGCAAAGTTATTTTAGAGAAGTCAGACTTCTTGAGTCATATTTATACAACATATGAACATGAAGCACAGGGCAGTTTCCGGAATAATTGCCATGTTCGAATTCTGAACTCTGTAGCTTAATATGTTTATGTTTTTAAGATTCACAACACTTTCAAACTTTAAAATATTGCAAGTCATTGCAAAATGAATATGTAACTGCCATTGCCAAATGTGTCGAGTAGATTTAAGCAATCTATTGAACTGATTAAAAAAAAAAAAAAAAAGAGTATGACACTTAAAGTATTTGACATTTTTATTTTCTCTTATGGCTAGATGATACATTATACCTTATACCTCCTCCTGTCACATTACAAAGAAAATAAATAATAATAATAATAATTTTGGAAATGTAAAAGCTGGATGTCATTTACTGGATCTTACTAGACTTTTGGTGAACAGAATTGTTAAACTCAAAGGTCTTTATTTGCAAATGGCTGTCATGTGATAACAGATTCTTGGCAAATAATGAATATGTTTTTTTCCCCCCAAGAAATATTGAAAAACAAACAAACAAACAAACAAAAAAAAAAACAGTTCTTAGCCTTCAGAAATTGTTGACTGTGAACATAAATATCAAACTAAATATAAGGAGTTGTTTTATTTCCTGAGGTTTGTGATTTTTGAAACCCTGTTACCAGAATTTGAGACATGTGTATATACTAAAATCCCTGAATTGAATAGAATATTTTACATCAATAAGCATTATAAACGTCAAAATTAAAAGCTTGGTTTGTAATGACTGATAAACCTATTTTTATTTTTGTAGGGATTAAATAACTTGATTAACAGAGTTGAAGGTTTAGCTTACTGATTGCAGACAACACTATGTTTGTAAAAAAGAAAAAAGAAAAAAATAATGTATTGGTCTTGTTCCTGTTGTAGAAAGCATCCAAATAATGTCACCATTTTAACCTTTTTTCTCTCCTCAAAATACTGGGTAACTGCTAAATATCTACTTCCAGAATCCCTTAATCAACTGCACCACCAAGTGGTCTCTGTGTAAAGTTAAAATGTATGGTTGTATTTATTATTTTAAATTATACACCAAGTTTTTCAAGTGTATCGACTGCAATAGACAAAAAGATTGTCAGCAGTTTCTTCAGAATACACAGTTATTAATCAACCAAACTCTGAACCCTTGGTTAATATGTAAAAAGTTTGAAAATGTGACTACAGATTGGACAAAATGAAGTTAGCAATGGTAAAAAAAACTGTAATCCATTATCTGCCCCTGTAATCATAATTTTGTGTGAAAACGATTAAAAGTACTTGCTGTTTTACTGCCTCCAGTGTTCATTTCTGAACTGCAGTGATATGAACGTATTGGTACGTATTTTGCATTTTACGTTTTTCCAATGAGCCTGTTTTGGGTTAGTTATATTTCTTACAGTTTTCTGCTCGTTATAAATCAGAAACAGATAAAGTAGCGCAGTAAGATTACATTTATAGAATGCATGAGTGAGAGAGCGTTTGTGTGTGTGTGTGTCTCATGTAAATTGTCTGTACAGCGTCTCTCTAATGGTTTTAGTTACTTCAAAACCAGAAAGGAATAAATGCTAGCACTTTTTGTTGGTGAGCTATTTTATTGATAAATCACAGAAAAGCGCTGACAGTGCTACTGAACGTTTCTGTGGAGTATGCATTTGTTTGTCATTTTAACTGATGGAAAATGGGCGTATAAGTGGACTGAGAAAATTAGTATTACAGCCAATGTAAATCTGTGGGATTTTTTGGGATTTAATAGCAATTTATGAGAAAACCATAACTTCTCACCCAATTCCCCATACTTCCTTTTTTTCAGGTCAAAATGAAGCAGTAAATTGTATTGATCATAGAATGTGTGTGTTTTGTACTGCAGTTTCTTCTGAAGTCTCTCTACATGTTTGTTTGTTTGTTTGTTTGGGTTTAGTAAATGCGTGCATTTTGTTTAGTGTTTTTTTTTTTGCAGCAGAAATTTAATACAAAAAAATAAATAAATGAATGACCCTTCTTGGAGTAGCTTTATGGAATGTACGAAAAAGAATTGCTGCAGTAAATGTTTTATTGCAACAGGACATTTCTGCAAGATAACAAAAATATGCAATCTAGCTGCCATTTACAGTATTACTGAAAAAGCCATCTTTAATCCGCCCGGTCTTCTGCATTTGGGCACATGTTCTCAACAGCATCACACCTGATATCTTTTCTGGCAAGGCATCTTGGGGAGACTCTTTTGGCATGCCTTATCCACCCCTGGCAGTGTTCAGCTGTGAGGTCTTGGCATGCAGCATCCATTGCATACAGGAGGGACATTTGGTCCTGTGGACGATGGTCAAAAACCTTTCATCTCCAGGCTGAGAAAACTCCTCAGTGGGGTTGAGGAAAGTGAAGTAATGGGCAAGAAAAGGGGACATCATCCATATTTACATAACTTCAATCAGCTGTTTCTAAGTAGCAATGGTGTAACATTCAGGGGATATATTTGTTTCAGTTCACAATATGAACAGCTGTTCGGTTTGACTTTAGCCTATAAGTTAGGTTTAGAACATGATAATATTTGTTCTGACATACAGTGTGAAAGCATTTGTAAATTCGGCAGTAAAAATCCATTGTTTTGGTCTTAGTTGAGCTTGTGTGTAAAAGAAATTCAAGCATATTAAATATGTGTTAACTTTGTGCATTTTGTGTCAAAGCAACAAGAAATGTGTTAATTGTATAGTCTACACAGACAGATGTTGTGCTAACTGTGTTAAGAGTTTAGGAAAATTGTTAAAAGGATTGAAAAAGTTGTCATAGTGATCATAAAAAACTGTCAAAAAATAAATAAATAAAAATAAATTCAAAGAGTCACCTTTTTACTGTGTATGTCCAATTAATGAAAAGAACTTCAACACCTGACTATGCCTCCAACTGAGATTGGATTTTCAATATTTTAGTGATCTACCTAAAAATGCTTATCAGTTGTTTCAATATTTATATATTTTTTTCAGTACATTTGAGCTTCTGTTGTTGCAAGAAGCTTTATACTATATTTAAGGTTTAGTACATAATGCCTTCATTTCTGTCATACGGTGTTTAATCATTTGTAAATAAGACCAGAAAGATCCATGATTTTGATATTGGGTAAGCTTTTGTGAAAAGAAAGTTTAAGCATTTTAGAAATGTGATAATTGACTGTATATTGTGTGAAACAACATAAATTGTGTTGATAGTATGGTCACAACAGACAAATGTTGTGCTAATTGTGTTTAGAGTTTTGAAAATGTGACGAAAGATTGGACAAAAGGATGTAATAAATAAGCAATTGAAGAAAAAAAAATGTAAATCAGTTAATGTCATTTCCATGCACATTTAAACATGTTGCTTTTATCATTTAGTTTTAATTGCAAGAATTCAAAACAGAGAAACTGAATTAGGAAAAAGGATTTATTTAGATTTTTATTTTTATTAGTTTTATTTTTTATTAGTAGTACAGCTGATGCATCAGTGATGTTTTATTCTCCTTGTCACACACACTCAGGCAAATTCATCTCTCCATCACTACAGAATTGCATTAGATGGATACTGCCTATTAAATCTTTGCCCCTCTGACATGCAAACTCGATATAATCCCCATGTGCGAATATCTTTTCCCGTCCACCCCATCGCAGCTGTATTCCTCTTTTATCCATTTCCTCCACCGTCACTGAACAAGGCTCTGAAACAAACAACATCTCACTGTCACTGTTGCAATATACATTCATTGATTCATCAGAACCAGAACAACTACAAGATTACATCAAACTTACAAAATAAAATACAGTTAGAAAAGCCTTACATGTCTTTGTTGTATATGGTATAGAGTGTTCATACTTACTCAAACACTTAATAATCCCTCTCCATTCGCCTTGTTCACAGGTCATGTATTTGGAGTAGGGGTGATGCTGAACCAGTGTGTATTTATAAAAGCAGGTGTATTCAACTCTCTCTCCTGAATTGTAGTCAGTTTTTGTCATTTCTGTTGTATCTGCAAAGTCTACTTTTGGTGGTCGCTCACATTTCCCTGAAGGCAAAGCAAAGTTATTTTTTTATTTTTAGATCACCACAAAAATTGGCAAATGACATTAATAAATCTCAATATCAGCCACAACCATAGAACATGATTTTATGTAATGAACATTATTAAAATGAAATTTGGGGTCTTCTTTTAAATGTTTTAAAAATGCCTTTCTGTATGGAAGAGATCTGTGGATATTTCTATAATATATTATAACCAAATCTAAATTTGTGTCTGAAGTTGCGGTTATGCAAGTAAAGCTCATTGCCACAGTGCTAGTGCATAGCTATGCTGTTGCTAGGTTATTCTGGGTGGTTGCTAGGACATCTTCTTGGCCCAAATCAAGATAGATGATGTGTTGATGAATTACGTATCAAAGTTGAGCATTTACTTTAATATGAGCAATAGTGATGCTTGCAAACACTGCTAATAAAACTCAACTAAACCTGTGAACCTTATGCAAAGAAAATATATTTCCTTATATATAAATTATCAATATATTAAACGATTTAACGACATATTTGAAAATGTTCAGAATAATATATTGTGCTAATATATCACCATATATTGAAAAATACATAAGGAATTGCTGCTTTTCATTTTGAAAAATATGTGACAATATATTTACTAATATATCATAATGTATGTAATTTTATATTCAGTACACTTCATAATATATAGATGTAAGATATGGTACAGCATGCATGTGAATAAATATATTGCAGATATATTTACTCATGCAGTTTAAACACACATAGGCTTTAAAGAGAAATATATAATGTAATACTTTTCTTATATTTTATAATTATTTACATTATAAATGTTTCATATTTTCAATCTAAAAATAAAAAAAAATAAAAAAAAAAAAAACCATGCACACCTGCATGTACTAAAGTATTTAGCAAAGACACTATCACTGTGCAGAGGAGTGCACACTGCACAGCCATTACTTTTTAAATATAGTAACATATAGAGCCCTATTTTAACGATCTAACGCATGGTCTAAAGCGCATGGCGCAAGAGCACTTAGTGCGTGTCCAAATCCACTTTTGCTAGTTTAACGACGGAAAAAAATGGTCGGCGCGCCCGGCGTATGGTCTAAGAGGGTTGTCCCTATTCCCTTAATGAGTAATGGGTGTGTTTTAGGCTTTACGTGCGTTAAACCAATCAGAGTCTCATCTCCCATTCCCTTCAGACCAGCACATGCTATTTGCATATGCTAACAACGTGGCGCAGGCTGTCGAAACATTTGCCTGGCACTACATTGCGCTGGGTGTATGATAGGGCCCATAGTCTTAATGGTGTTTTGCCAGTTATTGTCAAACTAACCACAGGCTCTACTCTTCAGTACAATAACCCCAAAAACACACAACAGAAAACCTTTTAAATTCCAAAATAACAGAACATTAAACACTAGCAGCTTTCCCACTACATTAATATTGACCAAAACACATGAAATAACACTTAATTGTAAAATGTACTCTTCTTTTACAGTCAGAAGCAAAGCATGCTGGGAACTAGAAATCTGCTGCAACCAGAGAATGTCTAATAGGAAGAGAATTGGCACTCTCTGCTTACTTCCGGTTTCTGGACTGGCTGCAGTAACACGTCTCTGTCCATGCGGGGGCGCTCGCAGGCGAGTGCAGAATGAATGGAGGTCTATGGCGAAAAACCCTCAAAATCCACTTTTCTCAGGATATAATTTTTTGTCTACTAATTTGAATGTTGTATTCGAAAGGAGATGCAAAGAAATTACACATTGCTGGGTGTTAGATTTTTTAGAGTCACTTATTTGGTTTAAAAAGTCTTTTAAAATGTCAATGACGTCAGAATGCTGACGTCATTAGCAGAATGCTAGCGTGTTATGGGCAACAACAACTCAACCTGTAAGAAATCGAAAAGAAATAAGTACTCGTTCATTCAACTTTCGACCTATAACCCATGTTGAACTTGCAAAACCTACAATAAAATCTGAGATTTCTCAACGGCAATCGGGTGAAAGAGACAAATTTAGCCGTCTAGCCCCATTGACTCCCATTCAGTCTGCACTCGCTCGCGATCACCCACAGTGGAATTCTAATGGAACTGCAACCAAGATCGATACAATGGGGCTAATAGGAAGTGCCAAGGCTCTCCGTAGACGGGCTCTGCTGCAACTCATTCCGTGACAATAAAGGATACAACTTTATGAATATTACATGTAATGCTATTTTTGCCTTAATTTCTAAATATTTGATATGTATCAATATATAGCCATACATGGTCAATGCATATATTGCAGTATATTGAAAAATATAAGCACTACTTTCCCATTTATGGAAATATATTATGTAATATATCACATTATATTTTGCAGTATATTTCCATATATTTATGTTCGTAAGGGTTACCTCCTACACATTTAGGAAATGGGACGTCCCATTCTCCATTTGGCAAGCAGGAGATTTTACTCTGTCCTTGTAATTCCAATCCCTCCCCAACACATGAAAGAGTTATTGTGTGTCCAGGTCTGATTGAAACCTCAGGCCCCGGGTGTCCGTCTAATCTCATGTTTACAGTCAGGTTTGCGACACACATTACCTCTAAAGAACATAAAGATTTGATAAATCAAGCATCCTCCATGTGAACAACAGATCTATCATTGATCTATCTTTGTCCAATCCAAGGCTTTTGCCGTCTGTGTCCTTACCTTCACATTTAGGGAAAGGGCTGCTCCATTCTCCATTTGACTGACAGGTGATTTCTCTCCGTCCTTTTAATTTCAGGCCTTGTCCATTGCATGAAAATTAGAGGTGGGCATAGATTAATTTTTTTAATCTAGATTAATCTAGATTAATTTTGAAATTAATCTAGATTAATCTAGATTAAAATGGCTCATTTGAATTCTGCCGAAGGCATTCAGAATATGTGTGCTACCCAAATAATGACTATAAAAGTAAGTCTTTGAGAACGGGTTTCTCAAGCCAGGTGGCGCATTAGACCAGGGGCTCATCTCAGGAAATGTTTCCAAAATGCATCACAAACTGCTTGAGAAAGCTGTTCTACTCATAGACTGTAAAAGGTTACTTCTGTACTGTTACCGTCCGTAGGCAACATAGGCCTATGTTATTATCAACTACTATAGGCTATCAATTAGGGATGGGCGATATGGCCTAAAATCTATATTTTGATATACATTGCAGCCTTTTGCGATAACGATATACAGTATATTATAATAAAACCATTACATAACAGGTTACACAGACCCTGCTAAACAACTGCTAATTTTTTTTTAAAGGGTATATGTAGTTTTGAGAACATATATTGTGCAAAACTGTAAGTATACAACATAATTTTGCAGATAAATAAAATTTAAGTACACTAGCTGCAGAGATCTTAAGTAGGTCTAATGTTTATTATAGCTTTGAGCTTATGAAACCCCAAATTTAAAGTTATAATATTGTCTAACTGATGTCTTTTCAGTTAAAAAGAAACACAACAACGATTCTTAAAATCGGGCGTAGACAGAGATTATGTGTTAACGTTACACCACTAAGATATATTGGATTGAGAATAATACGCGCGCGCTGGTATTCAGTGATATCAGTTTCAGTTTCGTTTTGAATTTGAGGTGGTAGAACGGATTAGTCGAGTGTTAACTTACCGAACCGTTACCCCACACACTCGGATAGTTTGCTGCTGTTTGTCGGACGGCTTAAATCCGAACCAAGTCCAAATAATGGACGTTGCAGCTTTCACTTTCAGCCGTGTTTACTTAAGATGACGACGAATATGCGTTGCAGCCGGGTTTACCTCGCGGCCGCGGGTAGATTGCGTCATCATAGCTTGTGTAGTAGAGCCATCTCCCAACCCAACTTGGGGAATAGATTAACGGCGATATTTTTTTTATCGCGCGATAAGAGTCTCGCGTTAACGCAGCGCGTTAACGCCGATAACGGCCCACCACTAATGAAAATATTAACTTGTGTCCATGTTTGACGGGACCCTCAATATCAGGGGATCGCTTTATTTTTAAGTCTTCCACTGCTGTGTTTAGAGAACACGTTGCCTCTAGAGAAAGCAGACATTTGATCACATATTTATCCACACAGAAGCTTTTATACTTTGTGGCCCAGTGTTCAAGAGTAACTATGCAATTACTTTTGCAAAAGTAGTGGTTTAGCATAACAATTACATTTTTGTCAACCAGACCAGAATGCCTATTTTGCCTATTTTTGTTAACCAGACCAGAATGCCTTTTTGTCAACCAACCAGAATGCCTATTACTACCGCGGCAAAAATAAACCAGTCGCATTTCAAAGTCATTTGCGAAATGACCGCCAGGTGGCGCAAAGGGATTTTGTGCAAAACAGCAGCCAATGCTGCATTTTTTTCAATTGCCGCAAGTCAATTAACAGTAAGGATGAAATACTACAATGTTAAACAGAATAGAACATTTTATAAGGCCAGAAAAATAGAATAACACGTTAAAAATAGAGACGATAACAATATAACCTGTATTTCATATTGTAGGCCTAGACGTCGGTGGGCGATAAGCCTATTCCCCGGGGAGCAGTGCGATTAAAAAAAAACACACACACACAAAAAAAACACAAAAACAAATTTAATACCAAAAATAACAAACAAAAGTATTATGTGCAATGAAGCTGATTATTTGTACTATTCTATTGAGGAATGAATGAGACGAATGAAGAGAGCTTCTCGCTCGTGTGATCGAACACACATTGGAACGTTTGGGCATTTCGTAACGAGTAAAGTCATGGCCGAGTGGTAGAACTTACGTTTCGATCATTTAGATGACACAGGTTCAAATGCCGAACCAATTTGGACTACTGTTATTTTTATATTAGCCTATTAATGCATTTTATAGCCTTTTATTGATGCAGAGAGATTTGTCTAGTTCTAAAACTCTGTTACACCATAGTTTTTTGCTTATATTTATAAAATAAAATTACCATGCATTTCCATTTTACACTAAGGAACAAATATTATACAATGACTTTACTTCTGTAGCCTATAATAATTCCAATCGTAATTTCAAAAGCAGTTCTGTTTTGCACAAAGCGTTTTGAGATTGTTTTGAATGAAATATTGAAGTTTATAATTAAGTGTTTTGGCACACCACGACGAGTGGCGCTATGCGTTGTTCTAAAGCCGGGTTTTATTCTGGCATGTTGATTTAGTGTTCGACAAATGCGGCAGCGAGTTCATTTGGATTTATTTTTCTCAGCTAAAATAACTTAATAGGCTACTCTGTAGTTTTTCGGTCATACAGATAAGAGTAGCGTAGCCTACATCGTTCAAAACTGTAAACTTTTATTGGCTAACGACAAAAGTTTGTCGTCTCTGTCTCCGGGAACTGCGCGTCACAAAAATGAACCGAAAGCCACTTGCCTCAGCTCAGTCACGATACGAAATTAATCGGCTATGTCTAAAGCCTGATTATGTAATCCATATGAAACCGCGAGGTACAGAGGATCTACTCAAACATGTTTAGCTATCATGTGAGCACTTACCAATGAGGAAAGGACAAAGAAAGGGTGAAAATCTCGCTCTAATTAAATGTAGGCTAAATCGCCCTGAATTAAATTGTAAAAACAGATAAAATAAATGTATTTGTCAATGTTGCGATATTGTTTCATTTAAAGGTGCAATTCTGAGGATCTATTGACAGAAATGCAATATAGCATCCAAAACTATGTTTTCAGTGGTGTATAAAGACCTTACTTAATGAACCATTATGTTTTTATTACCTTAGAATGAGTCATTTATATCTACATAACCGCAGGCACCCCCTTCTATGAAGGTCGACATATTGGCCCTCATTTATCAAAAGTGCGTACACCAAATTTCCAGCGTACACCTGGTGTATACCCAAAACCACGGTGACTTTGAGATTTATCAATATGGACGTTGACGTACGGCACGCTCAAATCCTACGCCAGCTCAGGAGGTGGTGTACATGTACGCACGTTTTGAGTTAGTGCGGAAATGCGCAGAAAAACAATTCCTAACACCACAAAACGCACTGACAAACTAAAAGATATGATACATTATGACCCGCTGTAAAAAAACAACAGCATAGTAATTATAAACTTCAGTGTTTAATTTGTGTGACTTTACCAAAGCATTTGATTTGTAGGACTATGTATTCCTTCAGTTGCGAGCCTGTGCGCTTAACCTGACGTTTCAAGACTTGTTTATACTTTCGCCTGGCTCCGCAGCGCGAGTCTCCGCAGACTGCGCGCACACCTCCCCAAACGGACGAGGCGTTTATACTCGACGCGCTCGCCGTTGTACTATTCTTTGAAACGATGGTTAGGCCAGGGTTAGGCCCGGCAGGTGCGCACGGACTGGGTTCAGTAATGAAAGGCTTTCAATGACCAAAAAATAATTCAGACTGACAAAATAATAAAAATGACATTCTTCTTCTTTTAAATAATAATAATACAAACAATAATAAATAACAATTATTCTTCTAAATAACAATAAGCGTCATTAATAATAAAAATCATAATAATAATAATAAGAATATTACAAATTGTCATGCAATTATTAATGTGAATGAATGGCACTCCACATCACATCATCATCACTATTGTACACCCCAATACATGTGACTTGATACGAAATTAAATGCTAATTGTTTCAAAACACGTGCTGTAAAATAATGCATTGTGATAGGTCATTTGCTCATCCAAGTTTCTCTTCTTTGCCGTCTTCCGTGTGTCCATGGCGTAAAATGAGGGCGTGGGGGAAGCGGAGACTTGAATATATAGGGGCGTGTTATTCTAATGACGATCGTTTTCAGCCGCGGCATTTATCAAGGGCAGGTATTGCGTACACCTGGATTTCAAAGGTACGCACAGCTTCCGACGAAGGGTAAATCTGCTTCGAAGAAGAGAATGTATGATGAAGCCAGAAAAATAAGGGAGAAACGTAGGCAAAAATCACGGGTCAACATCGGTGTGGCTTTTCACCGATGGAAGGGTCTTATTATGAGCGAAAAAGGCTTTCAAAGCGACGTATATCAAAGCGAAGGTATTCCAACTTTAACAATGCAAATGAAAACTGTTGTTTCATAAGCTATCCATAGACACCGTGAGGCCATCCTTAAAAATATTTTGGTTTGCAGTAACAGCAAAAAAAAAAAAAAGAAAAAAAGGGTCGGTAGGTAGGTATATATTTTGTTATATATATATAAAAAAAAAAAATATATATATATATTTTTTTTATAAAAAAAAAAATCGGGGTTGGAGGGGGAGGGGAGAGAGTGAACGAACATTTTTCACCGATGTCTAGGGGCTGTTTACACCAGGCCACTTCATGCGTTTTCTCAGATCGGATTGCAATCTGATTTATCAAAACGATTCCATTTACACCTGGTTACATAGGCTAAATGTGTGTGTTTTTTGCGGATATAAATCCGATCTTCAATTCCCGCTATATGCAGATTTACGAGTGCACGTCACCGAAAGCAACAGTTATGAGACGCATTATTTTATTGATCATCAGCTAACATTTCTGAATCAAAGCCCGTAATAAGAGAAAGCGGAAACAGCCCTGGTAAGATCATTTTGTTTCTTTACATTTAATGAAGATCTTGTGTGTTAAGCGTCTGCGACTTACTTTCACTTTGATTTGCGATAGCACGTTGATGCTCAGCTTCATCTGCGGCGATGCGTGTTGCAGTAGCGTCGTCATATCTGACAATAACATGACATATAGCCTATAACACGCTCTCACATGTTTATTTTTTAATAAACCATATTCAACAACATATAAAAATGAAATAATCTTTAGAGTAAAGCCGCAGCCATCATTACCAAGCGCGAACCATTGACAGTGAATGAAACGAAGCGAACTTAGCCTTAGTATGTGATGCGTAAACCAATGGTGTAAACATAATCATAGATGACGCGCCACGGGTTTTTATTTAAAAGAAAGAACGTAGCTTATGTTTGTATGTAGGTCTAGGCAATTAATATTCACAATACTTAATAACTATTATTTTATTGCATTTGTATTAGTTGTTTGAAGAGTTAAAAAAAAAAATCGATCTGTCTTAACGCAAGTTTACAACCGGCAAGTCGGTCGGACTAAAAGGGGAAAAAAAATAAATAATTGGGTCGGTGCTAAATTGACAGAGTCGGTCGGGTTACGGCAAACAAGAATATTTTTAAGGATGCATGAGAAGTGACTTTTCCCTAGTCAGTGGTGTAAAATATGTAGTTAGATTGTTTCATGTAACTTAGTTCTTCTCCCTCGCTGTGTTATGGCTTTGCTATGTGGGGATAAATGTGCTGGTTACGTTCGTGAGACAATCAGCTGATTAGTATTATTATATTACTTATTAAAACCCTTGATCCTCACCTGACTATGGCTTTGTAAACTTTATCCATGTCATGATGTGGTTTATAATGGACTGTGGTACAGAAACAGTGACAAAGTTACACACTCTTGGCTTACGTTTTCCCTTTTGTCTGTCGGTGATCATACTTGCACTAGATGTTATAGTTTTTGGGATGTTCAGTTTATTAGGTCAGATGAGCAAACCCTACCAAGATGTAACACATTGTGGATTACAGTAGACTCTGTATTACAGTCGTATGCGACTGTGTCATGTAGCACTTCATTTATTGATGACGACATATTTTATCCTACGTCTGTCACCGTAGCTTCTCTTTCAAGTTTGCAAAGACAGGGATAAGCGGTGAGTGACTGTCAGTTTGCAATTCGCAAATCTCACCACTAGATGCCGTTAAAAAATACACACTGCACCTTTAAGTTCATAATTATTCTATAAATGTTAGGCTATTTAGTTTAACAGCAGCACGAAGCACTGTGGTTCGAGATTTATTTGAATAAAACAATAAAAATCTTTATTCACAAATCGCACCCTGGTTGTAAGGATTCAAAGATCCCTGTGGAATTTAATATTGAGTTGAACATTTTGTTCATGACAACAAATGAACATGCGTTTGAAGATTGTATTTAGTTTTGCTTGGAAAAAGCTGGCCCAAACTGAAGTAGCGTTTTAATTCTTCAATTATTGAAATAGGCCTAATTAAATATTTAGTAATAAACATTTATGACAGAAATATTACTACATAGCCTAAATGATTTCATTCCTTCATTATCAACACTTGAATAGCCTATTGCTAATGTCTAGAATAGCGATTTAAGTGTGAATGGCAAAATCTTTGTTTTGTTTTGTTTTGCAAACTCAGATAGCCTGTGGGGGGTTTGGAGAAGGCAGTATAGTTGCTTTATCGTGGGGGTGCAGGACAAGAGGTGTTAATGTTCCGTCTTTCATATGAAGAGTGTCGGATAGCCAGCCTAATGAGCAGGCAAAGGCAAAATTCTTTTAAGGATACATCTCAAAATCTCCAAAAGTCCATATGAAGGCCCTATATCTTATTAAATTATAAATATTGTAGTTTTAATGATTGTATTTGAAGGTTTTCCACACACAATTTCAATTTATCAGATACAGAGCTCTTTAATTCGCGATCAGCCTCGTTTTATGTAGGTGAATTCAGCAAGGCATGCTGTATCTTCGAAGCAACAAAGGCTATTTGTTACAGTTTTTTCTTTCGTGATTTGTGTGGATGACACGCAGCGACATATAGCCTACTATCAGCTGTATGCAGTGGCGGCTGGTGAAAAATATCTTAGGTGGGGCTGTGTCATATTCAGTCGGTTTCAATAGTCTGGTAACCATGGGAGTCTTTTAGCGAAGTGGCTCCGAGGTTGTGGAATGGTCTTCCTCAAGACATCCGTCAAACATCCACCCTTCTCTCCTTCAAAAACACATTTTTTATCTGAATATTACTCTTCAGCTTACAGTCTGTAAATTCTACATTGTTATTGATATGCTATTTGTTTGAATCCCTCTTTGTTTTGTGTCTTTAACCTAACTTTGTAAGTGACCTCTGTATATTAGGCCTACTTTCTGTGTGTATTGTGCTTTGATGTTGATGTTTATTTTGTTCTATTCCTTAACCCAGTCTCAGTGGTTCTCAAAGTTTTTAGAGTTGTACCCCATGAGGCTTTTAACATCCTTCTGTGTAAGTTACCCACTCCTCAGTCGCACCTTTTTCAGTAAGGGTCAAGGGACGATATTTGCCCCCTTAAATCGATTTTTCCAGTGCATTTTTACCTTTACAAATACCTTTATAAAATAAATAATGCTTTAAATAATGAATGTTCATAATAAATGTTCAATAGAGAAATATGCAATGGTAAAAACGAAGTGATGCTTTTAAATATTGAATTAAAACCGCCAGTATCGAGTCATTCATTCAGTAATGAAGCAAGTGGCTGTATTTATGAATTAATCATTGAATCATTGACTCTAATGATTTGTTCACAAACACTGCTGTGTGCTGCAGTTCTGCTGTGGCTTTCGTTGGAGCTATTATTTTGTTGTAAAAAAAATATTGACAACTGTGTTGAAAATGAACATCACTTAATATTAATATTTCGTTTGTTGAACTGTTGTATAAAATCAATGTCACATTCGCAATCGTGTGGATCTTCATATAATGTGATCATCATTAAACACAGAAACTCACACAGGGTATGTGTTTGTATCGAAGAGAGTTTGAATCTTATATCGATCTCCATGCTCAGCCTGTGTCTATATTGTTCTTCATGCTAGTTAAGTGCTAAATCCCTACTTTTACAAAGATAACGTTGTCGAGAATGGTAGTATAGCGCGATTTGCCGAGACAGAAATCTGCACGAGACCTGTCATATAGCCTACACGCAACTTAAATGCAGAACGTTTTGACAAAAGATGAGGTCATTTGATCGGATGTCATGTATTTACAGCATTTTACTGATGAAATGCATGCTCAGTTTAAATCTTATTTTAAGGTGAGGTAGTATTAAAGGGACACTCCACCCATTTGCATTAAGCTTTGCATTGTTAGAAACCCAGTCATACTATTGAATGGTGGTGCAACACTCTCTCATTTTGCCCTGAGACGGGAGAAATCCGTTATTTACCTCTTACACTTCCTCCTACAATGACGCAAAAATCGTCATTTTGCATCATTGTAGGAGGAAGTGTAAGAGGGGGGATTTCTGTTGAGACTACAAGCACTAGTTCCTCATCTTTCCCAGGGGGCGGGAACCGCTCACGCTACAGACCTATTACAGATCAGTGGGTGGGACTTTACTCTCTGAAACTGAAAGCAATATCCTCCATCTTGTTTGAAGCTAAGCTAACAGGCGCTGTGGAGACAGATGTAAAGTTATGACAATAGCGGAGGAGAGTACTCAATATGATATAGAAGAAGATGATTTCGGAAGTCTGATGCTTGAATCAGGTGTTTGTGGCTACCTTTACAAGCCGCATTATAGCGAAGAGCAGCCGAGGCAGAAGACCTGCCTGCCGCGGACGAGGAGCCCGGACTGGCTCGAGTTAGGGCGGACTGGTGGCGCCGATGATCTCACTATGCAACTCATAGACTGTAAGATGCAACTACGAACACAGAGATAGAGTCCGTCTGCGGCAAAGAATTTCAACGATGACAATTTCTCCTGGACGAAATCTCTGAATCAGACGAGGACACGGACGTTTGTGTTGAGAACTATCCTAGTTTCGCACCGCATATGTTCTGACTGAACATCCAGGTACCATGCAATAATTCACCTTTTCGAAAGAAATACAAACGAGGAGTAATGCACTAATGAGTTCGCTAACTAACTAGACATTTTGTGTGAATGTGAAATGAATTTCAAGCTCTGGTGGTAGCTAGCCTTGTAGACGGAAGAGTGATTTCTCTTATAGGCAGATATGCGCTTTCTGGATTGTGGCTTGCGGAGCTGTGCAATGTGATGCATTGTGGGAGTTGTTGTCTTTCATACAAATGCGTCCTGAAGTTATTTTTTTGTCTTTCCTCGGTCACGAAGGCACCAAATTCAAAATTTATTTTACATTTCGACTACATATATGACCCACTTTAAATAAAAAACAATGTTCAAATGGGTGGAATGCCCCTTTAAAGGAACGGCAAAATTCAGCATTTTGTTCCCGTACCCCCTTCTGTCACCTCATGTACCCCAGTTTGAGAACCACTGCCTTTTACATATCTTTGTAAAGCGACCTTGGGTGTTGGAAAGGCGGCTATATAAATAAAAATAATTATAATAATTATTATTATTAACCACCCAAACACAATTTAACACAAACTGCATGATACCAGTGCTCTGTGAAAAAGTCAGTAATTATTTAATGCCATATTACAAGGCTGAGGCGTCCTTACACAAAAACAAACAAATTGCACAAACTTTCCATTTGCATTTGAAATTGAACTCACTTCATTCAGTCCGGTAACTGTCCATGCCGGATCTGTCCCCGTTGTTTTAAATTGTAATCACGGAAAGCAAAACAAGGCATTAGCATGACCGCATCCAGCTAGCCAGGCCGATAGACCGCTGTCTGATGGAGATAGGCGCGCATGAGTGCGCGCGCAGCTTGGGGCGCTAAACAGAAGCGCCCGTAGCTGACTAGATTTGAGCTCGCTGATTGGCTACAGTTTATGTCAAACATTTATATATTAAATCAGCAATTGGCTAAGCTGCTCCACAGACCCGCCTCTTTGGGGCATTGACTCCAGCGCCCCAGAGCTGATGAGACGTGCACGCAAGTGGAGGAGATGTGTTGAAAAAGCAGACATTTTTCATTTCTATTTCGCCCTAGCGCCCTCTATTGGCCAGCCGCCCCTGGCTGTATGGTGTGTTTTTACCAAGCGGCAACCTCCCCTTCTCTCTCTTGAAACCAACATGGAAGCGAGTTAAACTGCAATTCATTAACTGGCCGCTTGGGCTGGCTGCAGAAGTGAGTCAAATCTGTATCTCCCCCATGTTAAAATTACCAACTTTACAGCAGAAAAAAACATGTTTACACCCTGGATCTCTATGTGGCTTTGGTCTATACAGCTAATTTTGCCCTTCATAACAACTGTGAGGGGGGTGAATTTTTTTATAACTCATCCGTTTAGTTGATTAATATTTAAATTTCTGCATTTAAGGGTGTGGCCACTTGAGTGACAGGTGGGTTGTCTATAATGTCAATGCTAGCCACTTGTCTACTGTTACTAGCCGTCACACTCACTTCACCTCAGCAAATGTTGCTGCTGAACTTGCTTTCTCTGCAGTGTTTGTGCTTTTTTTTTCGGGATTATTTCATACAATTTAATACACCCATTACTTGGGTACAAAGCCCACGGCTTTGGATTCCGTCGTTGTCGTCGAGTATCGTTCGAGAGAACAACCAGCGCTGTATTTCAGTTGTTTTCCTCTGTGAACATGCACTAATGGATGTCTGACAATTTCGTTGCTTTTTGGAGTTTTCAAATTTAAAAACGTCAATAAAGGCTCGTTCGTTCTGCTCTCACGGAACAGATGGATTATAATGTGCTTATGTACCGTCAGATGAAATCCTGCAGGCGTCGGCGCTTTCTCCGTTCATGCAATAAATGCACATCCTTGAATGAGCGTGGATTTTCTAGCGCATTTACTTGAACTTCATAGGCAATATATCTATGGTTTAACCCATTTGAGAGGCGGCCAAAATCAGAATTTAAAATGGACTGAATAAGCTCTCTACGAACTTGACGAGCGATGCCGCGCTAACGGACCATAGACTATAAAAAAAGTGACTGACATGTATGCACATAAATCACTGTCACACACACTCTCAGAGTAATATTAAGTTACTGCATAATACATTTTCAACTAGCAGAATAGTACAGAATCACGATACACAGTCTCACTTGTAGCCATGTCTTTTAACTATTATAATATTTCGAAGGGCAAAAATAGGAACTTTTAATTGGCTTTACATAATCAAGTGTCACTTTAGCACGAGGCACTGTGCAGTCGCAGACTTGGTACTGTCAGTAGCATAACCTTATAGCATTACCCAGAGCCGTTAACAGCCTGAGCTAACTCGATCACGTCGAGCTATTTGGGCGTGATTTCTTAGCCTCTTTGCCCATTTTCTGTTCAGCAGAAGAAAGAAATTCATACAGGTTTGAAACAACATGAGGGTGAGTTTATGATGACAGAATTTTCATTTTAAAGTGGAGTATCCCTTTAATTTCAGTAATTTCACTATTGTGATTATGAATTCGTTCAATGTTTCATTTGAATTGATTTGCTACCAGCTTTCAAATAATTCTCAATGAGCCGCGGCGCGGCGGAAGATTACGCAATAGAGAGAATAAACTGACACTTTGCAAAGTCTGTGATTGTAGCGCCTCTTAGCGGCAAGAGGCTGCAAATACACACCTGCAATTTACTAAAATTTACGCAATTTAATAAAAGTATTATTCTGGTTGAGTACCATCTGTATATATATGAAGAGTTCAGATGCAAAAGCCTCTAAGTGCCATCTGAAAATTTCTTCTAGAATGGTCATTTTTATCAAGCTTGTATATTTAAGTTCAGTAATTTCACTTAAATGATAATTAATAGGTAATTTTCATTGCCATTGAAGTGAAATAACTGAACTTAAATATACGAGCTTGATAAAAATGACCATTCTAGAAGAAATTTTCAGATGGCACTTAGAGGCTTTTGCATCTGAACTCTTCATATATATACAGTCAAATGAGAAACACTTTGCAACATGTTACACATTTATTAATAACCACACCTGTTAGGAAATATGGTTGTCAATACAAACATTGACTTTTAAAAAAAAAAGATGAATGCAATTTTTTTTTTGCATATGACACTTACTTGAAGACTGTATGGGGCCAATAGTGTCACTGGCTTCACTGACTCCCACTCTACCCACTATCCTGTAGCGGATCAAGTACTGCTTTCCAAACTCCAATCCAGTAAGAGTAAAGACTTCATCAGCTGTGTTTATGATAATCCACTGTTCCTCAGAGCCAGAATCTGCTTTCACCTGCTGGTACTCCACTCTGTACTGCACAGTTTCTCCAGTTGGGGACTTCTGCAGTTTCAGGGATACACTGTCCTTCAGGTCCTTCTTCACTTCTGGTGGGGGAGGCTTCGACACGGGCTGGAACTGTGTGTCTGTCAGGTTCCCTGTTTCATACAGATAGATAGAGGAGCCTGGACTGGAGGGATCGGAGATGGCAGAAATAATGAATCGATATCTCTTTTCATCTTTATTAGCCTCTGAAAAACTTCTGAAAAGAAATAAGTTCTTTCTCATTTTTGAGATGATATCAGGATAGTTGAACCACTTTCTAATAGATGCTAACGTGCTAGAATGTGGTTTTATTGCCACATTTAGCTCTTTAAATTCATCAGATTCCAGAAAATTCTTCAGAGTTGTGAGATCTGGGTCTTCATACTTCAGAGATGTGAAGGTCAAGCACACCACAACATCAACATTAGGATTAAAGAGGATGGTGTTGAGTCGGTTTGAGTCTTCAGTTTTGATTTCCTTCAGTATCTCAGTGTGAGCACTCAAGAGGTTAAGTTCAGCCTTTGCATGATCTAACCACTGGTTAAGTGTGTCAGCATTAAATGGAGAGCTGTAGTGGATCTTCAGGATGTTTTCCAATGAATTTTGCTCCTTCTCTCCTCCTCGTATAGCAGGCAAGACCTTGGCCACTGCTTTCAGGAGCATTGTTTTGTAAATGTTAAGAGAGCCCTTAAATAAACGGAGCCTCTCTTTGATGTCTTTGAAAAAATTTACAATTGGTTTTCTAGACAGGTCGTTGCATGCCCTCTCTACTTCTCCCAGCCTCTCGATTATATCTTCAGTGTTGAAAACCAGACTTGAGCTAATTTCTCTCTCCAACTGAGCTGCTTTTGTATCCAGTAGAGAAAGAGGATAGAGCCAGACTTTTATTGGAACTGCATTCTGTGGATTCTCCTTCAGTATAGTGGGGAGCTTCTTGTACACCTCTAGGGCCTCCATGTAAGTGGTGGGGTTCTGATCAAGGCGGACGTCACCATGAAATGTGCAGGTAGTCTTCTCAGCCACTTTCTTTTGTCCATCTGTCATTTTTATAGCTCCTTGTCCCTCAATGGAAAGTAGAGGAATATTCTTGACCATGACATTCAGTTCTCCCTCAATCTCCTGCTTTTCTTCCCCTTCTGAAAATGTCCGATCAAACACCATGAAGGCCTGAGCTCCGTATAGTACACCTGTGACCACATGAGTTGCAGTTTTCTGGTCAAAGACCTGAGGGTAAGTGATCTGACCCAGATGGCTCATAGTGAGCTGTTCGAATCTTGTGGTTTCGCTGTAATACATTGTAACTCTGGACTGTTGGTTTGAAGATTTGGTATTACGCAGGAACTTGGCAGATCCTCCCACCTCCACCAGCCCTCCCAAGAAGCTGGCCTTCAGGGAAGCACTCACATCCAGGAGACTGGACTTATCAGAGAGAGAGTCAGAGCTACTGTACTTCAAATCTGTCCTGGGCTGTGGATGACTGTCCATATCTTCTCTCAGTGATTTCTTATCCCACAAAGTGACACCTGAAATGACATATTACTTTTAGATTTATGTACGAGGAAGTGATGTACTGTTGAAGAAACATGCAGGTTGTAAAGTGTTGTTACACAATGATTTGTAATTAGTGATACAATATTTGATGAAGAGGGGAAAATAAACTTAATTTTTTTTATTTATTTTAGGTTTGTAAAGCACCTGGAATGAAGGTATCCTTGCGGCAGTCATACAGCATACCAGGAAACAGAGGTCTTCCTAGAGCTGCCACTTCAATGGTCTGTGATGCCAGGGCTGCAGTAAATAACAAATAAAAGGTATCATTTATATTTAGAATATTTATCATATATTAACAAAATTATATCTGATGATAATGAAAACTGTTTAACTCTTTACCTGCCAGCATTTTTGAAAAAAGTTGCCAGCCACTGCAAGCATTTTTGATCATTTTCACAAAAATGTCCTGACCCCCAGAATATTTTGTTGTATGAATATCTCAAACATGCAAAATTTCAAAAGAAAGAGCACACCCTCTGCTTTAAAAAACAAAGAGGTTTTATTCCATCTTCATGCATTCCTTTTTAAGTTAAAAAAAGCAACAATTCAAGCAAAAAGCTGAGAAAATCATGTTTTTGTCAAAGACTACGTCTAGATCTAATTCAGAACGATGATCAAAAAATAGATTGATAGAGTTGATTGTGTCAACACCCTCAAAGCTTGCACAGTCCTATAGCTTGTCCTGGGTGGACTTTTCATTCAGTAACATTAGGCAGTTTTGATTAATGTGATGTTTAATGTTGATGAATAAATGTTTCTGCTTCTTTTTCACCTTTGTTTTGATCAGGAGATTCTCTACTCTTTCAGAAGAAGCATAATAGTGCCCCCTACTGTAAAACAGTGAAAACACGAAAAGCCGAAAATTTCCGTCAATGAAAGAGTTAATGATGAAGAAATCCATTTTAAAATAAAGATGCAAGCAGCAATATGGGGGCAAGCAAGCACTGAAGCCATAGTAAGCACATGGCATGGCAAAGACAATGGTCAAAGGAAATACAGAATTAAACTTTCAACCTTCAGGTCAGTTTAATTATATCATATAAAATGCTTAATTTTCATGTACACATTTAAAAGACGCTTTTATCCAAAGCAACTTACAGTAGAGTCTCTTACATCAATCACCAGAGCGAGCTGTGTTAGCGCCCCCTATTCAGGCAGATGCAGCAGTTCCTGCTTTTGGCAGAAACCAAACTGCTCTCCCAGAGAGCCCCATTCTGGCTGGAGATTTGGAAACTTTGTGTCTTGTCCCTGAAAGGAAATTTTGGTCGCTGCTTGTGACTATATCACACAGTTGAAGCAAAGCTACGAACCGTTTGCCCTAAACTTTGCCTTAAGGGTGTAAAAGGTCACTAATATATTTGGGTGCGAGACCAAATAGTGCCTTGTAAACAAAAATTAAAATTTTTAAATCCACCCCGAATTTCACCGGGAGCCAGTGTAGAGATACCAAAACTGGGGAAATATGATCCCTTTTTCTTAATCCTGTTAGCAGCCTGGCTGCAGCATTTTGGATGAGTAATAGACGGGATAATGCTGTTTGGGGCAAATGACTATACAATGAGTTGCAATTAAATAAATGAGTGGATCACAATTTCCAAAGTCAGTATGCATGGGAAAGGAAAGTTTTTATTTTAGCAATTGATCTCAGATGGTAAAAACTATTCTTTACAACAGCACTGATCTGCTTATTGAAAAGTACAGATGATTCAAAAATCACTCCAAGGTTCCTCATATGATCTAGGAACCTAAGATCAAGACTTCAGTTTTGCTCTCATTTATTTGTAAGCAATTATTATCCAGCCAATGTTAGATATCTTTAAAACAATATAAGGGTTTCTCAGATGAGCAATTTTTGTCTATACTCACTGGGAAATAAAATTGAGAATCATCAGCATAAAAGTGATAAGATATGCTGTATTTCTTAAAGCTCAGGGGAAGCATATAAAATGAAAACAAGCAGCATTTATCGGGGTTCAAGCGGTTTAAGGCCTTTAAGCACATGCATAAAAATATATGTTTTATTTAGCAAGCATGTAAACACTTAGAAACCAAAAGTAATTTATAAAAGATCATATAAGAGATTCAGTCAAGAATCATTTTGTACAGACGTAAATAATGTATGTTGGATTGATGTTTATAAAGACGTTCATCCTGATAATGCACTGTCAGCATTTGAAAGATTATTATACCCTTTGGTGGACAAACATGCACCTATGAAAAAATGTACAGTGATTGTTAATGAGTTGAAAAACATGTTTGAGAGAGATGTGGCAAAGGGTATAGCAAAAAGAACTGGGAACAATGAGGATTGGGATGTCTATTGCAAATTAAGAAATCAAGTAACTAAAATTAATAGGAAAAAGAAAAGGGATTTTACAAAATTAAAATAAGTGAATGTACATATGATTGTAAAAACATGTGGAGTACACTCAGTGAATTAATGGATAAGAAATCAAGTCAAATTCCTTCTTTTATTGATATACAGGACTCATTTTTAACTATTTTTAAACCATATGAAATTGGAAATTACTTTAATGATTTTTTCATAAATAAAGTTGATAAATAAAGAGAAGAAATGTTGTTTGACCAGTTTGCCACATCTTTAATATCAGTATTGAAAAGGGGATTGTTCCTTTAGCTTGGAAAGATGCAAAGGTTATTCATCTACAGAAAAATGCAGCACTGGGTTTTAATGGTCATAATAGTCGACCAATAAGTTTGCTACCAATTTTCAATTTCAAGTATTGAAAATGATAGTTTGTGAGCAAATTCTGACAATAACTTAGCAGGAGCAGTATTGTTAGATTTTAGCTCAGCTTTTGACGTACTGGATCATAAATTATTGCTGGATAAACTGAAATGTCACAAATGTATTCTCATATTGGTTTAAAAGTTAACTGTCTAATAGGACAATGTGTATTGTATAATGGAAGTTATTCAGATGTGAAAGAGTTGCAATGTGGTGTCCCTCAAGGAAGTTGTTTAAGACCAATGATTTTCCTCTTGTTTTAAAGTGTGCATGGACAGTCATGTATGCAGATGATACAACATTAAATTTACCTGCAGCATCAATTAAGCAGTTGTTTACTGCTTTGGATGAGGAAATACAATTGGTCATAAAATAGGTATGGAATAATAAGTTAGTTCTAAACTTGATAAAAACCAAAAGCATTGTGTTTGCATCAAATTGCATCAAAAGGTGATTGCATCAAAGGTTGATTGCATCAGAAGTAAATTTGTCTGTAAAGAGTGTGCCTATTGAACAGATAGAGGAAATAAGACTTCTTGGAGTTATATTAGACAGTAGGCTGAAGTGGTCAAAACAGATAGAATATAGAGGTTTGTCAGTTATTAAGAGATGTGTAAACTTTTTACCACAACACTGTATTTCTAAAATTGTGCAAACAATGGTTCTTGCTTAGATTATTGCCCAGTGGTGTGGTCGAGTGCATCAAGTAAAGACAACATTTTTTAACTAATTGAAAAATTACAATTAGTCTAGAACAGAGCAACGACTCAATAGATACAAAGGCTAATATAATAAGAATGCACTGGTGAAGGATTGTCTCTCTGCTTTGTTTTATAAGAAATATTTCTGTGTCTAGAGTTCCTAATGTCCTGTACTCTCAACTTTTGTATAATAGTACTTGTCATAATTTTAATACCAGACATGCATAAAAAGTTTTTTTATTTTTTTATTTCCTGTTTCGAAAACCACTGCTAAACAACAGACTGTAATGTATAGAGGAATGCAAATATGGAATGATTCACCATTGATATTACATATTTTTTAACAAGAAAAATGAATTTAAAAAATATTTAAAGGAACATTAATTGGCACAATATATAGTAAATTGTTGATTTTGATATTTGGAATGAATGTTGGGTTAGTATGTTTCATTGACTTTACTTTTTATTGCATTACTTGTTGGGACCCCAGGAAGAGTAGCCACTGCCTAGGTAGTGGCTAATGGGGATCCAAATAAACAAACGTAGATCATAGATGGAAAAGACCATTTACAGCCAATACAGGCAATTTAATTGTAACTGTCACCAGCTGGAGTGCCCTTGAGAGCCACCAGAGGGCACTCCACATCAGACTATTGTCATTTCCTCACAAACTACATTTCCCATAACTCACTGCCCGGACTCATCCCTGATTGCATCCACCTGTGTCTCATTACCTTGCTAGTCTCAGCCTATTTAAACCATGTAAACTCATTTATTCCCTGCAAAGTCATGTATGTCTCACGGCATTTCTGAGCATGTTTGTATCCTGTTTCTACCATCTCCTGGTTTTTCTTGATTCTCTGCCTGTCCCCTCGGATTTCTCTCTTTGCTTCAGCCCTTATCTGTTTTTGTTTGTTTGGTTGTTTGTTTGTTTGTTTGTTTATGACCCTTACGTTGATTTGGATTACGATTGTGGATAACCTTTTAAATAAATACTGCATTTGGATCCTCAACCTTCGTGTCTCAGAGCAGTTTGTGACATTACTAAGGAAAAATATGGTTCCCTTTCGTGGTCATTAAGAGTTATGTCAGTGTCACCTATCACCTTCGAGAATTAGAAAACGAGCCAATGGCAATGAAATGCACTGCGGATTTTCCATTGCGTAACTCTGCCCCACCTCGTGGGTATATAAGGAAGTACGCTGGCAACATGCAGTTATGTTTTCGCTTCGGAGCCAAGTGCATCTCTTCACTCCACAAGCCAATCCTGAGTTTATCTACTCTTCACTCTTCAGACGAGCAACTCGCCGGTGTTGGTGTGACGGCGATCTCCAGCGAGTTCACATTGTCTGCTGATCTGTACAGTGGTCTGCCAGTGAATGTGTTTTCCTCTCACAAAAGAGCTTTGCACGCAGCACGTCTTTTCAAAGATGCCTCGCCCGTGCACTTATGGTTGCGGTCGGTCTATCTCTGACTCTGATGGGCACAATCGTTGCTTTGTGTGTTTGGGCACTGATCACGCTAAAGCAGCGCTTGTGGATGAGTCATGTTCTCATTGTGGGAACATGACCATCGCAACATTACGGATGAGACTCAATGACCTTGCAAGAGGGAGAGTCCCCTCATCTTCACCCCGATCTACGGTCTCCACGAGAGGTCGTACTTCAGCTGGTGGCTAGGGTGACGGTGTGGACTAACACGCTGACAATACGTCCTCGGCCCACATCCCCCTCTCAAGTGTTGCAACCCGCAAGCATTCAGACTGAGCATGCTGGTTCCTCTTCGGAGGTTCCACGTGTCTCTTTCGGCGCTTCAGATAACGATGATATTTTCATCGCAGCATCACAAGTTGGGCAGGAGTCCTTGGGAAGTGATGATTCTGCTGTGCTGCCGCCTTCGGGTGTGCCAGCATTGCCCGACTCGGATCCCGAGCTGACGGCCATGCTTTCCCGGGCCGCCGCAAGCATTGGGATGGAGTGGAACCCTCCGCCCTGTCCTCAGCGCTTGCGGCTGGATGATTGGTTTTTGGGTGCGGCCACTGCTCCCCGTCGGCTTCCAACCCAAATACCTTTCTTCCCGGACGTGCATGAGGAGGTCTCGAGGTCCTGGAAGGCACCCCTGTCTTCCCGTGATCGCTCGACGGCCTTCTCCGCCTTTCCTCCCCTCGACGGGGCAGCTGCTCACGGGTACACTGGGGTTCCCCTGGTGGAACGTTCTGTTGCGATGCAGCTGTGTCCACAGAGCGCTTTCTCCCGTGGTGACCCTAAGCACCCGTCCAAAGCCTGTAGGTTTTCGTCTACTCTGGTGGCGAAATCCTATAGAGCCGTTTGACAGGCAGCCGCCTCACTGCATGCCATGGCCATTCTGCAGGTTTACCTGGCCCAGATGCTCAGGGACATGCACGAGGGCAGGACTGACCCAGGGCTCTTTGATGAGCTGCGTGCCACCACTGACCTCACTCTCCAGATGACGAAAGTGACCACACGCTCCCTGGGTCAGGTGATGGCAACCAATGTGGTCCAGGAGAGACACCTCTGGCTGTCATTTAAATTTCATTTTGATGGAGAATCAAGGGAAAATAAAGTGAAAATTAACAATAACAAAAGGGTTTCAGCGTTAAATTCCTAAAATCTTCCCATAAATAGAGTACAATTTGAATGTCATGGTGTGGTTCCAATGCAAACTCTTACTAACAATATAATACAAACAGGTACAGACAGGCAAAAGGGTTCACACTCACTTAGTAGGATGGAGATCGGACAAAGACTGACTGAACAGAATGGAACTAAATACAAACACTGATGAACACTGATTAACAGAACACAGGTGACATAGATGATGATGATGATGATGAACTAAACACAGGTGATACAAATGAAGTAAATGACAGTAACCATGGATATGAAGGAGTGGCGGGAAAAGAACAAAGGAAGACATGCAACTACTGAAAATACTAACAAACCCTGACACGTGACAGTACTCCCCCCTCCCGGCAGGCGCATCCTCACTCCGTAGATAGGCCAACTGTAGAAGGAGGGAGGGGACTCACGAGGAGGACGGAGAGCAGGTGAAGGGCAGACAGAAGGCAGGAGGGGCCAGGGCGGAGCAGAATGTTCAGGCGGCCAGGGTCGGAGCAGGCTGTGCAGGCAGCCAGGGTGGAGCCGACGGAGAGAGGAGCCATGGAGGAGGCAGGGCTGACGACTCCAGGGGGCCAACTGACGGGGTCGGAGCAGGTTGGAAAGGAGACCAAAGTGGAGCCAGAGAGCCGACGAGCCCAGGCAACGCCGAGGATCCGATGGGACATGGCGAAGCTGCCGGCTCTGTCGACTGAGGTGCAGGCAGGGACACACACAAGGGCACGGTGGAGACAGACAGAGTGAGGACCAAGAGGAACAGAAGGGAGTGAGGTGTCCAATGGAGCCGGGGGGACGAAGGGATGAGGCGTAGCCAGAGGAGTGCAGTCAGAGGTGAGGGTAGGTCGACGAGCGACCAAGGTGGATCCGGGGCGACGAGGGAGCCTGGCGAAACTGGTGAACTGATGGACCACGGTGCAGCTAAGGGAGGTAGGAGCCAAGGTTGAGCTGATGGATTGACAGGCCAAGGTAGAGTCCTGTTCGCGGAGGTTGGAGTTGGAGACCGGGGATCCACCGACCATGCTCGAGCTGAGCACTGGCATGTGGGTGAGCTGTGGGGCTAGCAGGAGGTGGGAGAGGGAGGCTGTGTGGGAGTTTGGGCCAGGAGACTCAGGCTCGGGGACAGAGACAGGTCTTGGCGTGGCGGCGACCATCTTGGCTGAGGACTCAAGCAGCGAGGCGGCGGCCATCTTGGCCAGAGACGAGGGCTCGGGCGTGGCGGCGGCCATCTTGGCCAGAGACGAGGGCTCAGACATGGCGTGAACAGTCTCTGGTTGGGCATACCTGACGTGAAGAGGCTCAGACTGGGCAGGCCTGTCGCGAGGAAGCTCTAGAGGGGTGGTCTCGGCGGGACGAGTCCCTGGACTCAGCTGTTTTCTGGACCAGGGGTACATGTCTTCCAGACACTTGAGAATGGCATCCCTCCAGGGAAGTCCTCGGGTGTCTGGAAGTTCAACTGGGTGGTAGTAGCTAGCCCCAATCCAATATAGAGTATATTTTATATGTATATTATATATTATATATTACAATATATTTCTTGAATGCTTTGGAAATATACAATTTTAGTTTATGAACTTTATTAATTGTTTATTATGTAATATTGGTGCATTACCATCACATTCTTGGTTCAGAGTCCAGCCAAATGTAGCACATATGGGGATTCCCTCTCTAGGCTTGAACCCTGGTGAACATCTGTATTTTAATATGGTATCTTTCTGGTATTCCTGCATTTTCTCAAAAACATAACCATTTGATATATCTGGTGCTTTACATGTTATCTCTTTTTGAAAAGCAAGGGAAAGAGGAATAGTTAAATTGGTATTTTGAATAAAGCTCAGAAATCTGTGATCATTGGGCGAAGATACAAACAAACAAACAAACAAACAATGGAATGAACCTTTGCACTTTGGAATGGGGTGACTCCATTCGTCCGTCTCTATAACAAGTGAATAACATCACCATTACTTACTTCCCCTGTAATCTCCCAATCACTTTCCAATCATAGTAACAACAAGCTACAACCAAATTTTCCTCAAAACGAGTTTATAATATAAATGGGTCTCTATGAGCAGGCGGCAGACAGAAAAGTCTGAAGGGACCGTCTGCCTGAGCTCACAACAGGTTTAGCAAAAGAACCCAAACATCTTTGCTAGAGGACACAGAAGTTTTGCGAGGGAACGCAAAAGATTCGAAAAATATTTTTTTCTCCCATCCCAAATTTTTTCCACCACCATGTCCATTTAGGGGCTCCATACATTTCATACAATACATATACAGAGAATAAAGAGCATAAAGCACATTTATCCTTTCTCGCAAGTATACAACACTGTTGCTCCAAAAACAAACTCAGACCCTGATATAAGACTAAAATCACCATTTGCTGTGTCCCCTGGGTGACTGCATTTTATCTCTGCAGAAATCAAACAAGTTTTACTCTGCATTGTAACATTGATTTAATAACCAAAAATTATGTGGTCATTAGTGATGTGGAATTGACCATTTTCTCACTTGCACATGGTCGCTCAATGGATCTTCCATTGTCCTTTTTCACATTTTAATCTATACATTCCAGTATAACCTGTCGTGCAGCTCAGCCTCACTGTTTCACCATCATCGTATAACTCTTTCGCAACTGGTTCTGTGTTTATATAGTTAATATTCTCTCACAAAAAAAATAAATAAAAAAATGTTACACAAAGACATTTTGTACATTAAATGCTGAAGCACATGCAAAACTAGGCAGCACTTTCTTAATCTACAGTTTGGGATGTGCATATAATATAACATTATATTCAAGTCAATAAAATCTAAATTAAAAAGACATTCAAATAAATAAATCACTTGCCTTGACATCGAACACAATTTAAGGAAAACAACCAAAAGACGAAGCCGAGGAGTTTTACAGGAACTCTCATTTTGATCTCAATTCACAAGTATCTTTGTTGGTCTGTCTCTGATACTCTTGTCTACTTGGGGATCAACAAGTTAATCATTTATCAAAGTCAAAGAGAGTTTTTTTCTTACACCGGACCACTCTGTGCACAAGCAATATTTCATATAAGTGAAAAAATTAAATAAAAAACCTTATCTGATGCAGCAATTCTTATTTGCCATTTAAACACACCAAAATAAATGTTACTTTAGAGAAGTCAAAATTCTTGAGTCATAGTTGTTCAACACATGAACATGAAGCAAAGGTTCCAACATGCCATGTTCACCTCTGAACTCTTTAATTCTGTTAATGTTTTTCATGTTCTTCGTGAATCAAATCATAAAGTACATCATGTGGTGAATGAATCTGTCCCATAGAGCATAAAGAGTGAGATCGAAGAAGATTCACAACAATTTTGAAGAAGAGTTTGAGCCTTAAAGTATTCGACTGACTGTGCTTAAACTGTTGTTGTCTCTAATGACCTAGATGATCCTCATTATCTCACATAAAAAAAAAAGAAAATTAAAAAAAGAGTTGGAAATGTAAAGGCTGGATGTCATTTACTGGATCTAACTTTTTATGTAAACACTGAATTGTTAAACTCAAAGGTCTTTAACTTTGTTTGCAAATGGTTGTCATGTGATTCTTGGCAAACAATTAATTATGTTTAAAATAGGACATGAAAAATGTATACAAATGTATTTTTTCCCCAATAAATATTGAAAAAAAGAGTTCTTGTGACTGTGAAATGCTGACTGTGAAAATAAATGTCAAACTAAATATTATAAGAAGTTTTTAAGTTAAGTTCTGAGGTTTGTGATTTTGCAATTTTTGTGTAAATACTAAAAACCCTGAATTGAATAGATTATTTTATAGCAATAAGAATAAAATACATTTTCCTATTTTTTTTAAGGAAACATACACAGTTTTGAGGCTTAAATTGAGGAACAGATTAAGCTGATAAAATTAAGGCTACCTATTTATTTTAAGAGTATTGATCAATTATGCGGTTTTAGAGACACCATTGTTAGTTCCCAGGATAGTTTGCACATGGCTGGAAATGGAGAGTACATGTTGAAATGAAGTGTTATTTTATGTGTTTTTGAGCAAAGGGAAACATCTGTTAATGTTTAATGTTCAGTTGTTTAAAAGAGGTTTTTTGTCTATTATGTTGAAGTTTTGATCAGAAGATTGTGCAGAAGAGTAGGGCTTATGGTTAGGTTGTGAATAACTGCATGTATTGATAATCTGAAGCATGTTGCTTTGTTCATTGAGCAATGACTCTGCTATAATGCTAGTGCAGTAACAAGTTTGTTTCTGTGCTGAGAAGCATACAGTCTTTTAATTATACAATATAAATCAAAGACAAATATAAACAGGTTATTTCCATTCACTCTAATTCACACACTTCTGAGCATCAACTTAAAAAAAATTTAAAAAACATATTATAGACTAAATAATTTAGGGGATTTTACATTATTTATTCAGGTAAATTCCATGAATGAAATCAAGCCTTAACTACTCAAAAATATCATGTGTAATGTTGTTACCAAAAGGAAATAACAACATTTTACAGCGCTGAGATGTTTGTAAAATAAAATGGAGAAAATAGAATGTGATTATTTGTCTTGTTCCTGTTAATTTTCCTGTTCCAAATAATGTCACAATTTTTACCCTTTTTTTCTCCGCTCAAAATAATGGATGACTGCTAAATATCTGCTTTAAGAATTCAATGATCAATTGCACCACCAAGTGGTCCTTCTGTAAAGTTAAAATTTATGATTGCGTTTATTATTTTAAAATATACACCATGATTTTAATGTATATTGACTGTGACAGACAAAAAGATTGTCAGCAATTTCATCAGAATATTAACCAACCAATCTCTGAACCCGTGGTTAATATGTAAAGGGTTATGAATAGAAGGGAGCACTATTCAAAATTATTTTCCCCACACTGTCAAATGCACTTTGTAATGTCACATATATTAACCAAGTATTTTTGTACATTTTACAATGATATCTGTATGAATTTGTAGTCAAGTGTCCCAGCTCTGAAGCACTATTTTTAAATATAATAAATGGCTGACTGTACATTATCCCACTGATTGCACGTCTACTCACCAGATAAAAATAAAATAAAATATGTAGATATCAAATATTAAACTTATCTGTATATTATTCTAAAGCTTCTGCAAAAAATACGAGTCCATTACAAAACAACCTTGCAACACGACGAACACCACAACATGAGTACAGTATAGGGGTTGCACAGAGTAGTCGACTTTCAACTTTAATACTCTACTGTGACATTTTACATATTGCATTGTCATTTTGCATATTACATTTATGCAAAAACAAGGCACATGAGACCTGGATAACTAACAAGGACACACAAGGAAGAACTAAGGCAGTGGGGAACACAGCGGACCTCTAGAGGTCCGGAGACAAACAACAGGAGGCAGGATGCTGACAAAATGAAAAGCATTTTGAGTAGAGTTTTGCAGAAAACATTGAGAAAAAAAGGAATGTGTGTGAAAACAAGTGAAATGTTTAAATGTTTTGAGAAATGTGTCTTTGTTTCTAGAACTGAATGAATGGTTTGGGATTTTGGGGCAACTGAGTTGGATATTTTACCCACTAGCTTTTTCAAATCTGTGCTTCATCTAATAGCAACTGATGTGCTTTTAGTAATTAATACTTCTCTACTGAGCAGCGTATTTCCCAAGTTCCTTAAAATGGCCGTTGTAAAGCCTTTACTTAAAAAGAACAACCTGGATGGGTCTGTCCTTAACAACTACAGACCCATATCAAATCTACCTTTCATCTGCAAAATAATTGAAAAAATTGTTTTTAATCAAGTGTCTGCTTTTCTGACCTCAACTTCCTGTCTTGATCTCTTCCAGTCAGGTTTTAGAGAATACCATAGCACTGAAACAGCCCTGGTTAAAGTAGTCAATGACATTCGGCTAAATAATGATGCTGGAAAAACCATTGTTCTTATGCTGTTGGACCTCAGTGCGGCGTTCGACACTGTTGACCACAGCATAGAAAGACTTGAATGCTGTGTGGGTCTCTCTGGCTCGGTCATCTGCTGGCTAAAGTCCTATTTAGAGCACAGGAGTTTTTATGTGTCTATTGGTCATCATGCCTCAGCTCCTATGTCCCTAACATGTGGTGTCCCTCAGAGTTCAATCCTAGGCCCTCTTTTGTTTAATTTGTACATGCTCCCGCTTGGCCAAATTATGAAGAACCATTCCATTAGCTACCATAGTTATGCAGATGACACACAGTTATACCTATCCTTGTCTCCCAATGAGTTTGCTCCCCTTGAATCCCTTTACCATTGCCTTAATCAAGTTCAAGACTGGATGTCTAAAAACCTTCTTAAATTAAACACAGACAAAACTGAAGTAATTATCTTTGGGAAAAAGGATCAGAGACTAAAGACTGCCACACTATTGGGAATGAAAGGTTTTGCGGTAGCGGAAATGTGAAGAACCTCAGGGTCATTATTGACAGCGACCTAAGCTTCAATAGCCACATAAAGGCAGTCACAAAATCGTCTTTTTATCACTTAAAAAACATTGCGAAGGTTAAAAACTTCATATTACCGGTAGACTTAGAAAAGCTTATTCATGCTTTTATCACCAGCAGGGTGGATTACTGTAATGGTCTTTTCACTGGTCTCCCTAAAAAAACAATAAAACCTCTTCAAATGATCCAAAATGCAGCAGCAAGGCTATTGACCAGAACCAAAAGAAAAGATCATATCACACCAATTTTAAAATCTCTACACTGGCTACCAGTGATCTATAGAATTGATTTTAAAGTCCTTTTTCTTGTTTTTAAATCACTAAATGGCCAAGGACCTCTCTATATAGCAGAGATGTTTGAAATATATAGCCCCTCAAGATCACTTAGATCAGCAGGAAAACTCCAACTGGTACAATCCAGCGCCCGTACCAAGCAGGGAGAGGCAGCCTTTAGCTGCTATGCGGTCCGTCTTTGGAACTGTCTTCCTATAGACATTAAGACCTCTCCCACCATCTCCATTTTTAAATCCAGACTAAAAACAAAACTCTTCTACGATGCCTTCCACTAACCCTCCCTTGCACCTGTGGTCTGTAAGCTCTTATGTTTTTATCTGTGCTGTTTTTGTTTTTTTTATTTATCTGTTTTGTAATTATTTATTTTGCTTTTCTGTGTATTATGTTCCCTGTGAAGTCCCATGTTTTCATTTTATTCAAATTATTTTAACTATTTGAATCGATTGACATGACATTTTGAGTAGTTTTAACTATATCTTAATTGTTATGATTATGTAAAGCACATTGGGCTATACCGTTCTGTGTATGAAATGGGCTATATCAATAAACCTGAACCTGAACCTGAACCTGAATCAGTTATAGTTTATTAACAATCATGAAAACTTGTTCCCTTTCAAAAGCTACACTCAATGCTGCGCTGAAGTGCTTTGGGAAAAACTTTGGGCTGTTCCATGAAACAAGATTAGAATTCAAGCCAGGCTTATTTTGGTTAGTCAGACTTATTGTTGGTGGATTCTTTTTCATAAAGCAAACTTAAAATAGCTCAAACTCAGTTACTCTGGCAACTTATGCTGGGAAACTACACTGTAAAAAGTTTAACTATTATTTACTCAATTTTATTGGTGAAACATTTTTACACTCAAAAAAATTGAGTAAATTTTAAAGCTGTGAAATCAATGAAATATACTGTATGAATTGAGTAAATGCAAGTAAAAAAATTAAGTAAATCTGAGTAACTGCATCTGGTACATTAACAAATAAAATTGAGTAGAAATAATTTAACATTTAAACATTACAAAAACAATATTTATGAGTAATATTAACTGTTTTTATTAATGAGTAATATTAACTTTTTTATTTTCTCTAAACCTTTGTAAAAATAGTACTCCAGACAACCACCATTATACATTACATTGGCCTTTATTTTCAATGAGTACAGCAATACAGCACATTTTAGACTGTTTTTTCATGTATACAATATTGCCTGCATTTAAACTTATTTAACAAGTAAAAATGAAATATTTAAACATTCAGGTAGCCAAATTCAAGTGTAATCAACCACTCTGTTATCCAATATCCACCGAATCTGCGCTGGTCCTCGTGCCGGAGACAGACTCGCGCTCTGCGGGTGAACTTTGAACTTCATACCGCCGTCTTGCATTTCACTCACAGTCACTGTCTGAGGCACAGCCGAAATATACTGCGAGCGACTGACATAACCTGCCAATAAACAAAAAGTGATAGTTCTGAGGACATTTTATCATCCAAATGATAATAATTATATTCATTATCATTATGAAAGTCAGTCATGTGTTTATGCAAAGCGTTTCAATCACGCAAAAAGACAAACGCGGCTCTCGTCTCGTTTAGGTGTCGAATTACGCCTCTGTAGGCTATGTTGTTTTGCATTAAATATGATTTAAAGCACAGTAATGATTTTATAGATAAAATAAAACATACACCAACCTGAATTTCACAGTGAAAATGCACCAAATCTGCGACGCTGAGAAGAGAGCTGTTGTTCTTGACTGGAGAGTTCAAACAGCCACGCTCACTCCAACCGTCGAGTTTTCGTCACGTCAGAGGGTGGGGGAGGGGGGGCATTGTTTTAATTGAGTAAACTTACTCAATTTTAAGAGCGTGTTAAATATATTAATAATATTGATTTGAATTAAGTAATTTTTTTGTTTCTTGAAACAGATCAGTTTAATTAAACATTCTCAAATATTTTGATAGAAATTTCACATATATATTAAGTATATTATAAAGAAATAATTGGTTAGTCAAATACTAAATTATTTTATTGAAAAAAACTTAAATATATCTGTAAATTTTAGATAAAATTAACTGTTGGATTTTTACTCAATTATTTTGGTATGTTTAACTCAAACAATCAAGTAAACGATATACAGAGATTTTATTAAGTTAATAAAGTTAAAAATTTCTGTAATATTTACTAAGCCACAGAATAATTTTTTACAGTGTAACCTGGTCAAGGGCAGGCTAACTTTTAGGCTAAGCCTGAGTTGTTACACCGTTCCTCTAACACTGACCTATACAGGATCACAATTATATTACCACTGACTCTCTCGCATACCATTATTTGACTAACAACTATCAGTCCAAAAATAAATATACAGTATACAGAACATCAACTTAAATAAGGCTACAATGATACATGATACAATATAGACCTACAAACGTGTTCAGTTATATTTTATATGAATTTATATATATATATATTAGGGGTGTAACGGTTCACAAAATTCACGGTTTGGTTCGATGCAATACACTTGTGTCACGGTTCGGTACGTTTTGATACAGCAAAAAGAAAGAAATGTTACGTCTGAGGATGTATACGGTGTGTCATATAGGGGTGAATGTGTATCTGGGTTTTGTTCTTTGCTTTCCTTGCTCTGTCTCTCTGTCTTTTCATTATTACGACAGGTACTCGAACCAGCTGTACTCAATCTCTGGATGCCTGACGTGATTGGAGGGTGAAGGGGAGGAGCACGGATATAACCAGGAGTGGATCTGCTGAGAAGGGAGAGAGACTTTTGATGCCAGGATTAATTCCTCCTCCTGTCGGCCCAGATCGCATTGTTGATTTATGTGTTTAGACATTGTTGATTTGTTCTTGAGTAAGTGAGCTCAGGACGTGTTGTAAGTGTTCTTAAGTTGAAAGAGAACTGAACTTGCATTATGTTTGATTTCCTTCTTATTGTAGGCCTATGTTAAGTATGTTATTTTCAATTATCCTGATTTGGGGAAGGTAGGGGGAAGGTGCCATTTTTGTTTGTATTCTTCATTTTCTACTGTTTATGGATAGACAGGGAGGGAGGGAAGTTTGATGTTATTTATTTTCTTCGGATTATCTTGTTCTTTATTTATTTATTTATTTATTTATTTATTTATTTGACAGGGACAGTGTACATTAATTAGCATTGCTGCAAATGCACCAGAATTAGCCAAAAGGCTATTTTTCATTCGTTGTCCCTGGACAGATCTTAAAATTGTCTACCTAAAAAAAACACAATAAAAAGGTTACAATGAACAATACAAATATAAAAAGCAATAAAATAGATATAACTCCTCACATCCTGTTAATAAATACAAGTTTACCAAAATACAGACATTATATTAAAAAAATAAAAAATAAAAATAAAAATAATATTATACACATTGACACCACAGAGACACAAGTGGCAGCAGGTTGGGTTGAGTGAAGATACATATTCTTATTAGTGCTGACATGTCTGATGTGTTATGAGCCAGTTTTTTAGATGTTTTTTAAACAGAGTGTATGTGGTGAATTCTCTGATGTTCTGAGGGACAGAGTTCCATTCCTGTGCTGCTGTGACAGAAAAGGCACTTTGACTAAAAGCACTTTTCCGTAAAGGAACAACACAGTCTCCTCTTCTCGGTTCTAGGTAATTTACTAAGATTTCTGGGTTAGTTAGTTTAAGTTTTGTTTGTTATTTTGGCATAGCTCTCCCCCGAAGAGACTATTTCTTTTTATCGTTCTTACTAAACTGTTTTTGTTATCCTTCTTGTGATTTGTTATTCTTTATATTTTTCAAATACAAAGATATTACTTCAATTTGTGGTTGTGTGATTTCTGGGACAGGAGGTTGGAATATCCTGGTACTCTCTCCAAGAGTTAATTTTCTTTATTTAATGTAAGTTAATTTTATTTTTTTTGTTACTGACTCCCCAAACCCTAGACGGGTAGTTATGTAACACAGAGAAATTTCCTTGATTTAATTTTTTTTTATAGCCTTTATACTCTCATTATAGCCTACTATTCCTGCCAAACTTCCATGGTTGCAGTTAGTGTTCATACAGTAAATCCATGGTTAATGTTGCTGATCTGTGGACAGTGGATAGTTCATTCATGGCACAATGTTTCTTCCAGGTTTCCACGTCAGCGCCGTTTGATCCGTTAATAACGGATAAATGTGAATGTTTCTCACTAGATCTCGCAGCGATGTTATTACTTAAGTGGCGAATTCAAATGCTTTCTTTACTGGATCTCTTATAAGAGCTGTGTAGTAACAGCGTCTCTTACATTATGAGCGCGCTTGCCACGCGCAACGCGCCTACATTTGAAATAACGAAATTTTGGTCGGCAGGAAAAATGGTCCAACGAACCGTTCGGTTTGAAAATGCGTACCGAAAACCGAACCGAAAGCCTCGTACCGAACGGTTCAATACGAATACGTGTATCGTTACACCCCTTATATATATATATATATATATATATATATATATATATATATATATTAGGGGTGGAGCCGAACCCGAATACGGTATTCGGAAAGGCACAAATAGTGTGTTTTTTACGAATACTTATTTCGAACAAATACTTTAAAAATATTTGTATTCGGGAACAAGAAAAACTTTATATCAAAAAGCTGCGTTTCCTCATGAGACATGGCGACCGGCGGTGCTGCTGATGTGGTGGCTGTCCACTTGTTGATAAGATAGGAGGAAAGAGCCACATATGGAAATATTTCGCTCACATAGCGCGTTTTTTGCGCGTGCAGATTTCAAATGCACGGCGAGCAGAGCGCTCGTTTTTCCAGGCCTATGTTCACGGTTGCATAGCAACGACAAACGCCACGAGAGAACAAGCGCTTGGTGGAAAGGAGAAAGCGGTGCGAACTGCGCTCTCCGTGATGACGAGGAAGTATCAGCAAAGAATTAATTGATTTCTAGCCCTTGCATTAGCTTTAGATATATTTATGGAGATGAGAAATGAAATAAAAAGCCGTCATTAATATCAGTCCGTCAGAAAAGCAGTTCTAGGCTTATTATTGGCTGGATAACTCTTAGCAGGTTTAAAAAGCCATTTTAAAATTAAATATGAATGCAGTTTAAAAAAAAATATTTTACACATTGCATATCTATATTTATTATAATAGATATAATTAAAGAATACTTACACTATAATGTAAATTAGAAGTGTAACGCAAAAAAACTGGATTTTTACACCTATTTTGAATTTTACTCGAATACAAATACAAATACAAATACTTTTCCCCCCTCAACAAATACAAATACAGATACAAATACCGGCTGCTTTGCACACCCCTAATATATATATATATATATATATATATATATATATATATATATATATATATATATATATATATATACTGTATATATTAATACAAAATTAAACATTCACATATTTTTATCAAATAACACATAACCCCTAATAAGTCAAGTAATATTATTTAAATATTGAATAATAATAATATTAAATAAGTAAATAAATAAAATAATAAATAATTATAATTAAAAGGGGAGAGGGTTATATAAAAATTAATTAATATAATTAATATATGTATTCCTTTATTTTATAGAATATTCTTTAGATTTTAGAGTTGCCATTATCTTTTCAAAATTAATACTTTTGCTCTTAATTTCACGCAATCCTCTCCATAGTATACTTTAAAAACTAAATCTAAACAATAATTTAAAACTGGGGATTCTGGCTTTCTCCAAAATTGTGTTATTGATTTAAAAGCGGTAATTCACAGTATTCGAAATAAGTATAAATAATCTTTGTTAAGTAGAATAGATCCTATACCCAAAACTATATTTTGTATCTTTATTAATAAATATGAATATCTTTATCATTATTATTAAAAATGTCAACAACAAAAAAAAATTAAAGTAAAATAAATGAGTGTAATAATCTATAAGTTCACCGCAACTTGGCCAACATCCTAAAGATAAATGCTTATTGTTAGAAGATATGTTTAATAAGAGAAGTTTAATCACCGCTTTTCTTAGCGTCGTTTATGAAGCAGGCCTCTGCTGTGAATAATGTGTGTAACATAGTGTTGCTTTCGTCAACGAAAATTATGACGAAATATTGTCGTCAACGAACCTTTTTCACCTGACGACGACGAGACGCAACGTAAATGCTGGTCATGTGACGATGACTAAAATAAATGTATAATGCAATATCGTTGACGAATAAAAACGAGACTAAATGTGGTTTAACAAAATAAAAACTATGCTAAAATGTCTCTTCATTTTCGTTGACCAAAACGAGACGAGACGAAATGTTATAACGTCACGACGAATGAGAGAGTTGTGCGTGAACCCGTTTATATACTGTCTATGGCGTGCCGTGAACCCATAGCTTTGTCGGCTTTAAATTCTGGTTTGCGATCTGGTCACCCGATTATCAGCAAATTTAACTATATTATTCCATTAGTTATTCCATTAAAATGTCTCATTGATATATTTGACACATTCATAATCATTACTTTTGCCGGTTCTTTTGACAGCTGTTATGTGTGTTATTGGCAGCATCACCCTCTGGTTACATGAACGCGTCACCACCGCATCAGCACAGAAAACATGGAGTTTATTTTAAAGAATAATCGCACAACCTATTCGATATTCTATAATTAAATAAACTAATCGAATATTCAAAAAACGTGACGCATGGAATCTCTTTCTTTTCCCAAATCTTCACTCACGTCTCACCCATTTTCTAAGGGGATTATAAACGTTTCTTCATTGTTAATAAGGCCTATTATATTCGTATTCTTTACTGTGGTAAAGTAGAAAAAGCTGTAGGACAGATAGCCTACATTTGTACTTGAATGTCAAATTCTACAGTTTGTGCTTGACTGCTTGTTATAGACATGGTAAGGCGCGTCAAGTTTAGTTGTAAAGCGCGTTTCACACGCGCGGGTGATTTTTTGTTTCACTTTCTTTGGCAGCGCAATCTCAAACATAGCCTAAATATCTCGCCCTTGTGGAGGATAAAATTCGCTCTTCAGACCATTTTACATCAAGTTGAAAACATGAAGATATCAAGAGATCGATGGACTCTTTCCTGCTCGTGTCCCACATCCCTCTCAAAGCGCATTGTGGTAGGCTATATCACGCGTCTTTGTGTGGAAATATAAAACGAGGTTTTATTTTTTTACCCCACCCCCCCCCACCACCGCTGGTAGTTGGTCCATTACCAACAAACTGCCACCGCCACAGCCCTAAATATAATAAGATAACCTTGTTTGAAATACTATATTGACTGGGTTAAATATCATTGCATTACTAAATAGAGACTAAAATACAATTTTCATTGACTAAAACTAGACTAAAATGTCATCAGTTTTCGTCGACTAAAACTAGACTAAAATGTCATCAATTTTCGTCGACTAAAACTAGACTAAAATGTCATCAGTTCTCTTACGAGAGGTTCTCTCGTATTGCGTAAGCTTGCTTACGCTGCGGGAAAGTCTTCTTTTCTCGAGATACTGAAGCCAAAAATTATCCTTAATTTCATTTTTTGTCAACGCAGTGCAGCTGCGGGCAGCTGAGCTAGAGCGGCATACTGCGCGCTCATTGGCTGCCGCGCGGCAACTGCTTAAGCCTACCAGTGAGCCTGGCGTGACGTCACGCCCAATGAGGGCGCGCGCGCCCTCGCGCGTCACAGCCCGCCAGAATGGGCGGCGTCAGAGCATATATAAGGAAGGCTCGTAGGCTATATTCTCCGATTTCTGTCTTTTCAGCGAAGCACTCGCATCGCTGATCTCGGAGAGGAAGCCGTCGCCGTTGTCCTTTAAGGCCCAGCTAACGAGCCAGCTTAGGTCAGCCTGAGGAAGCCGGACGATTTTCGCCGCCTTCAGCCTGCCGTGCCAGCTCAGCTATCCGGCGAATATCCTTTGCAAGCTCTTTTGTGTGTGTTCTTGCTTCCGCAGCACTTTTCTAAAAGAGCAGAGGCGTTGTTGCAAATGCCTCGCACCACGTGCGGCTCATGCCGCTCCGCGCTCAGCGACGGAGACCGCCATCTTCTCTGCGCTCTCTGCCTGGGCCGGGACCACGCAGCCGTCGCGCTTTCCACGGGCGGCTGCGCTTTCTGTGAAGAGCTGCCGATGTCGACCCTGCGGGCTCGACTCGCCCTCTTCGCGGAACCTGCTCCAACTGTCCTCGGGCCGCGTAAGAAGAAACGCCGCTCGCAGCGACCACCGGAGCCCGAGACTCGAGCCAAGGCCTCGCCGGAGCCTCTCCCGCGAGCCTCGCTCTCTCCTTCTCCGCCCCCGCTTCCCGACGCGCAGCCGACGGCTCACGCCCTCGATGCCGTCGCCTCAGGGGATGAAGCGGATGATGACGCGCTACTGGACACGTGCTCACTAATGGCGTCGGACAGCGAGGAATGGTCCGGTTCTGTCCGCTCCGCCTCCTCCACCAGAGCGTCCAGCAGGACTCACGCCAGTGTGGACGCCGAGCTTCTCCGCCTCCTCACGGCAGCAGTCGAACACCTGGGCCTCGAATGGTCCCCGCCAGCGGCGACTCCGCCCAACAGACTCGACGGGTGCTTCCTGCCCGCCAGTCGACGAGCTCCAGTGTCCAGGCCAGCGCCTTTTCTCCCCGCTCTCACCCGCCGGCCTCTTCGGCCCCGCGGTAAGTGGCCTCGTGGACAGCTTCTCGGAAGTTCAGAAGGCGTCACAGGCCATGAATCTCTTCCTGCCCCGCCGCTCGAGCTCCGCTGCAGGCCGCTCTAAAACTCAGCCTCCTGCACGCAGCCCCACGCGGCGCCCCTCCCGACCTCCAGCATCGCAGCAGCGTCAGCGCGGCCGACCCAGGTCCCGCTCCACCAGCCAACACAGGCCGCCACCCCCGCGGGGTCCCCGGCCTAGAGTTTCGCTGAAAACCGAGCCTGCGAAATCCTCCTAGCACTCGCAAGGAGGAAAAGACGGTTGAGTCCCGCCGCGGCCGGACCGCCGTCGAAGCTAACCTGTATCCCTCTGCCAGTCCCCTTGATAAAGGCTACTGCAGTAGTGTCCACCGCAGCCAACGAGCCAGTTTCTCAACTCTCTCGCCTGCACACAAACGCCGTTTTTACGGCGACCCAGATAAATCGAATAAAGAGTGTAAAATCTGGTCATCCGGCTCACGCCGTCAGTGCTATGAGTGTAGTAAACATGCCCACACCCCAGTGTTCATCACTACACACAAGCACAATCCCCCCTGTGTACCCCACAGAGTGCACTCACATAAAGCGCGCTACGGCCGCTCGAGTGTTAGCTGTAGGTCACGTGCCCACAACCCAGTGCTCACACCTACACAGTGCCCGCTCTGCCTCACACATTCGGGGACGAAAGCACTCCACCGCCGGCTGTGCGTTAATAAAGAGTCCTGTGCCCGCTATACAGCACGCACGCTCTCATGTACACACTCACGAGCCCGCCCCGCTTCCGCGCCGCGAGCCGTTGCTCAAAACGCTCTCTCACAGCGTCATTCAGCCGGCTGCCGCTATCAGCGAGCCCCCGTCTCCCCTCACTGTCACTGCGCGACTCGCGCACATACCGCCACAGGCTCCCCGTCCCGCGCTGTGCGGCGGGCGGGACCCGGAGGCAATCCGACCCCTAGCTATGAGTGCGAATGCATGGAAAGCTATTCCGGGAATGTCGGAATGGGTATTAAACACAGTGATAAAGGGCTATTCGCTTCAATTCGCTCGCCGCCCCCCGCGTTTTCGCGCCCGGGTCGAGACACAAGTGAAAGCAGATGCAGCCCATCTGCTTCACACAGAGATAGCGAATTTACTGCACAAAGGTGCGATAGAACGGGTTCACCCTCTGGCTGCCGAGGCAGGCTTATACAGCCGCTATTTCCTCGTACCCAAGAAGGGCGGAGCGCTCAGACCTATACTAGATCTGAGATATTTGAACAAAGCGCTCGTGAAACGACCGTTCAAAATGCTCACGACCGGTCAAATCCTCGCGCAGATTCGCCCGGGGGACTGGTTCATCTCTCTCGATCTGAAAGACGCGTATTTTCAGATTCAGATTATTCCCCGTCACAGGCCATTCTTGAGATTCGCCTTCGACGGTCAAGCATATCAGTACACCGTCCTGCCGTTCGGCTTGTCCCTGGCACCCCGTACTTTTACGAAGTGCATGGACGCGGCCCTCGCACCCCTGAGATCGAAAGGGATGCGAATTCTGAACTATCTGGACGATTGGCTCATTATAGCGCAGTCAACAGAGGAACTAGTTTCTCACAAGAAAGCGCTTCTCGGTCATTTGGAAAGCCTGGGTCTTTCCGTGAACTGGGACAAGAGCTCTCTAACCCCCAGCCAGTCTATCACTTTCCTGGGTATAGATCTGGATTCGGCGGCGATGACGGCCAGACTGTCAACACAGCGCGCGCGCCGTGTTCGGCACCTCGCCGCTTCCGTTCAGGTGGGAAAAGTTTTTCCCCTAAAAACCTTTCAGAGGCTTTTGGGCCATATGGCGTCAGCCGCAGCGGTCCTGCAGCTGGGTTTACTTCGAATGCGCCCGCTTCAGTGCTGGCTAAAGTCGGAAGTGTCCCGCAAAGCATGGATTTCGGGCCGTGCACCAGTCAGAGTGACTCAGCGCTGCGTCTCAGCCCTGCAGCCCTGGCTGGCGGCCGAATGGTTTCAGCGGGGAGTGTCGATGGGGGTCATCGCACACCGCAAAGTGGTCTCGACAGATGCGTCCAACATGGGTTGGGGAGCGACTCACGAGGGCAGTCCGATTTGCGGCCGGTGGTCGAATACGGAGAAAAGCCTTCACATAAACTGTCTAGAGATGCTGGCGGTCGAGAAAGCGCTGAAGCACTTTCTACCACTCCTACGGGGACACCATGTGCTAGTCCGCTCGGACAACATGTCAGTAGTGTCTTACGTGAACCGCCAGGGCGGAATCAGATCCAGAGCCCTGCGCGCTCTCACAGAGCGCCTCCTATCCTGGGCTCAGGGCCCGCTGCGCTCCCTAAGGGCAGCTCATGTACCCGGTCGCTTCAACGACGGCCCGGACAGACTGTCCAGGGACAACGTTCCCCCAGGGGAATGGTCTCTACACCGCCAGACGGTCCAAGCGCTTTGGCATCGTTTTGGAAAAGCGGAGATCGACCTCTTCGCCGCGAGCGAGAACGCTCAGTGCCAGAGGTTTTTCTCGAAACACGAGGACGCGCTGGCCCAGACATGGCCCAGCGTTCCGCTGTATGCGTTCCCCCCGATCTCGATGCTGCCTCAAGTGCTAGCGAGGATCAGGGAGACGAACTGCGCAGCGCTCCTCATAGCCCCGCGCTGGGAAAACCAACCATGGTTTCCCGAGCTAATGAGGCTGACAGACACAGCCCCATGGCCGATCCCGGTGAGGAGAGATCTTCTCTCTCAAGCTCGAGGATCGATTCTGCATCCCCATCCAGAGCACTGGTCTCTGCATGCGTGGGAAATCAACGGATATTCGTTGATCTGCCAGAAGGGGTAATTAACACGATCACGCAGTCCAGAGCCCCCTCGACGAGGCGGCTCTATGCGTCTAAATGGTCAGTGTTTAACAAATGGTGTGTGAAAATGGGTTCTAATGCTCAGTCCTGTGGAGTCCCACAGGTATTGAACTTTCTCCAAGAGATGTTGGACGCGGGCAGGTCCCCCTCCACGCTCAAGGTTTACGTCGCGGCCATAGCAGCGTTCGCCGATTCGGCGCGCGGCCGCTCACTGGGCAGGGATGAACTCATCACCCGTTTTCTGCGCGGGGCCAGGAGGATGAACCCTCCCCGGCCCCCGTCAGTCCCTATTTGGGACCTGTCCCTGGTCCTAGAGTCCCTGAAAGTGCATCCGTTCGAGCCTTTGGACTCTGTGGAGTTGAAATACTTGACGCTTAAAACCGTTTTTCTGCTAGCTCTGGCTTCAGTCAAACGAGTGGGTGATTTGCATGCGCTGTCTGTCAGCGCGTCGTGCCTCGAGTTTGGACCTAACGACTCGTTAGCCATTCTCAAACCGAAGCACGGCTATGTCCCCAAAGTGTTAGGTACTCCCTTTAGGGCTCAAGTCATTACCCTATCGGCCCTGCCGTCATCCGGCAGTGAGGAGGGTGTCAACCGCCTTTGCCCGGTCAGGGCGTTAAGGTGTTATGTCACGCGCTCTGCAGCCTTCAGGCTCTCAGAGCAGCTTTTCGTTTCGTTTGGAGGGCGCGCTAAGGGTCGCGCCGCCTCGAAACAGACGCTATCCAGATGGATAGTGGACGCTATTGCGGCAGCATATGCGTCAAAAGACCTGCAATGTCCGTTGGGCATACGGGCTCATTCCACCAGAGGCATGGCCTCATCGTGGGCATGGTCCAGCGGGATTTCCATTCATGACATTTGTATGGCGGCGGGCTGGGCGTCCCCCTCCACTTTTGTTAGGTTTTATAACCTGGAAGTTCCCGCTCTGCAGGCAAAACTTCTGTCAGTCTAGTCGTGTTCATGTCCTGCCCATATGCGCAGGTTGTACTATTGACTAGCTTGTCTGTTGAGCTGCACGCTCAGGGTCAGTATACATAGACCGGCCTTGCCGTTCTTGCGTTCCCTAGATGTGCTTATGAACATGTGTTGGCCCGCACCGCTGGCCACCTGTTTTTCACCTCTATGCTCTTCATAGAGTCATATGTGATTGTTAGGCTCGCACGGCGTGGACAAGGGGTTCCCGCAGCGTAAGCAAGCTTACGCAATACGAGAGAACCTCTCGTAAGAGAACGATACTCGGTTACTCACGTAACCTCGGTTCTCTCTAGAGAGGGAACGAGTATTGCGTTCCCTGCCGTGCTTGAAGCCTGTAGCTCGTGTCGCTTCATTCGACAGAAAACAGAGAATATAGCCTACGAGCCTTCCTTATATATGCTCTGACGCCGCCCATTCTGGCGGGCTGTGACGCGCGAGGGCGCGCGCGCCCTCATTGGGCGTGACGTCACGCCAGGCTCACTGGTAGGCTTAAGCAGTTGCCGCGCGGCAGCCAATGAGCGCGCAGTATGCCGCTCTAGCTCAGCTGCCCGCAGCTGCACTGCGTTGACAAAAAATGAAATTAAGGATAATTTTTGGCTTCAGTATCTCGAGAAAAGAAGACTTTCCCGCAGCGTAAGCAAGCTTACGCAATACTCGTTCCCTCTCTAGAGAGAACCGAGGTTACGTGAGTAACCGAGTATCGTTTTCGTCGACTAAAACTAGACTAGACTAAAAAGAGTATGAAAGTGACTAAAACTAATAAAAACTAAAACGACAGCTTGACACAAAGACTAGACTAAAACTAAAAGTAAAACAGGCCGCCAAAAACAACACTAGTGTAACACATCAATGACAACTGACATTGAACTTGACAGCCTCAGACGGTGACGTCATCGGAATGCGTGCTCGTCAGATGTGTCACAGGTGCATCCCGAGGTTCTTTGGCCCTGTCCCAAATGGCACACTTCATATGAACTTTTGGTCTTGTGAACTTACAATGGCTGGCGCGTGTGCATGTCAGTTTGTAATTTTAGGTATCAGAAGGGTGCTCGCGAGCGCCCCCTTTGCGGTCGATATGCGTCCTCGATACGCACTTTTGCCGAGCCCGCACTGATGCGAGCTTTAAAGCAGACTTCTTCTCGACAATAGCGTTACGTCATGAAAATGCGGACTCAGAGGTAGACCGCAAGTGTTTAGGGTGCCATTTGGGACAGGGCCTTTGTCTACAGAAAATACTGTGTGTGTGTGTGTGTGTGTGTGTGTGTGTGTGTGTGTGTGTGTGTGTGTGTGTGTGTGTGTGTGCGTGTGTAACAAGCTCTCTCTTGCTCCTCTCACTCTTGTAAAAGAAAAAGAGAGGAATAAGAACAAGCAACGTACAAGGTAAGAGGTGTGTGTGGAGGAAATGGAGGAACAAAACCTCCTGGTCGCCAGGGCGTCAGTCAGCTGAGCCTCGAGCACCTGGAAGATGGACAAAGGCAGGAACTTCTACAGTGCCTCCCGGACAAACTCTTTATGGAGACACTGGGCAGAACAGGCGAATTCCATCTGATTGTGGACTCAGAGAAACCTAATACTAAGCAGTGTTGTAAACTTGGGCCATTTGGTTTAGCCCAAAATAGCAAATTGTTGCTTTTTTATTTACTTTTTTTGCACAGTTTTTATTTGTTTTTGTTTCCTCCTGCACTGTAAATATGGATTTTGTTTTGTTCAACATTTTGAACAGCACGTCATTTCCCTTTTCCACTCCAACTGGTTGGCCTCCCGATAAGTCCAATCGATTGTAAAAAAAACCCAACAAAAAAACAAAACATTATTTATATTCATTCTCCTATAAATCATGATCATAATACATAATCAGCAGGAAACCCATGTTTAGTGAATTTTGAATGTGAAATTAACTACTGTGCCAAGTAGAAATTTGTTAGGAGAACTGTGTGAAGAGATTTAAAAAAAAAAAAAAAAAGACCTATGTATTGAGAAAAAAATAATTTAAAAAGTGTAAAATGTTCATTATTTATTAAGCACCAATACCACTTTTTCCAGACCGTGTCCGATACCGATACCGTAACCCAGTGGTTCTCAATTCCAGTCCTCGTGACCCACTGCTCTGCACATTTTGTATGTCTCTCTTATCTGACACACTCAGTTCAGTTCATGGAGTCTCTCCTAATGAGCTGATGATCTGGTTCAGGTGTGTTAAATAAGTGAGACATACAAAATGTGCAGAGCAGTGGGTCACGAGGACTGGAATTGAGAACCACTGCCGTAACCGATACCTGTATTTTGACTGCATTTGTCATTTTTAAATGTATTGGTATAGAAACTAAAAGAATATAAATTATAGTAGGCCTAGTTTGCTTAATTTTTTCATCAAATATATATTTCCTTCACTTATTTTCATGCTTACTGCTAAAATGCATTGTATGAGCTTCTGTTACTTTCACTGTTCATTATATTGCTCTATCATACTTTATCTTTCATTTAATAGCACAGCACATATTTAGATCAACTCCAGAAAGCCTCAGTGCTGAGGAATGGGTCAGTGGTTCCAGTGAAATATCAATTCTTTATTCCAATTTATACAACAAAAACTACAGTAATCAATCAAATATGAAAAAACACTGCATATTCATTACTGTATAAATTAACGTTGGATGTTTGCGTTCATGGAACTTCTTGACCTGCAAACGTCCTGTAATAATGTAGAGAACCACTCGTTATACATAAATCAGGTAACAGTTCCTGTTTTACTTACATATACGGTTTAGTTTTAATCCAAATAACACGTGCTGAGTGAACGATCATCAACAATCAATTGCATTTAACAGAAGTTCTCTCTCTCTCTCTCTCTCTCTCTCTCTCTCTCTCTCTCTCTCTCTCTCTCTCTCTCTCTCTCTCTCTCTCTCTCTCTCTCGTCAGTTGACGTTAATAATAAGCTACGTGGCTCGTTTTAATTTCTTTGCCATTGACATCCGAGTGATCTGACTGTTAGGGTGGCACAATACCAGGGGCACGTTCAAGTTCAAAACGGTGCGCAACTTTTTGCTACGGGTTCCGGGTTGAACGTCATGTTTCCTGGAAACAGCGTGCACCGGTGTGCAACGGGGTTTGAGATACGTTTTCTCTTGTTTGGTGGGTGTGTCAGAACTGCAGTCCAATCAGCAGCAACATGTATATAAAGCACGCGGTATTAAAGTGAACTCGCACAATGGGTTCAAGGAAAGTAATTTACAAATGTGTTCGATGCAACAACTGAGGATATTAGAATACATGTTTGTCGTAAAATATAGGATATCAACATAATGATGTTGTTGTTTATATTTTTAGCTTCATTGCAAGTGTATGACATTTGGTATAGAAATAAACAATGGTAATTAAGTGCTTTTCCTAAAAATGAGAAAGAAAATACAGGGTATTAAAACAGTATGAATGAACTACAAATAAAGTCAGTATGTGAGGCTAAATAGATGTGTTTTAGTCTGAATTAGGTAAGATGTGCGCTTCCATTTCAGTTTCAGCAATCCCTTCACTCGACTGGGATGTTCTCTTTTGTTCTGGGCGGCAAGTGCAGTAACAACATCAGGCATATTTTGTAGTATTAAACACATATTTATACCAACTTCATCAGGCTCAGAAAATTCTTCACAAAGAACACAAAGAATGGCCTTCTCAGCTGCCATAGTTGCAGCTCTTGCGTCATCAGAACAGTGTGTTCAACACATCACCGTTTCTGTTTAAAAAACGTTGTGCAACGTTGTCGGGGCTGAACGCAGACCAGGGGTGCGTTTCCCGAAAGCATCGTTAGTCAACTATGTTCGCAAGTTCCGTCGTTACCAATAGAGTTCAATGGACATTGCGATGAACTTGCGACCATAGTTGGCCAACGATGCTTTCGGGAAACGCACCCCAGGTCTTAATTTGAGCCGGAACATGTTCCGACATTGGATCCGGAACCTTTTTTATTGGATCCGGCACCTCCTGTGTCACTAAAATTAATTGCCTAAATTAAAAAAAATAAAATGACTGTTTGTGTAGTGTTCAATGTTTTTGACACATGACTTGCGCGCTTGTTGTACGAGTTGAGATTGCTGTTAGCCTCGATTGTTTCACTCAGAGGAAAAATGTCAAAAAGACAGGAAAGTTTGCTTAACTTTTTCAAATACGCTGGACAGTCAGATCCCAAACAAGCAAAAATCGTTTCCGCTGATCAAAGAGGAGACCACGGTGGACACAGTAGCCTAGTATGACATAATAGCTCGTTATTTCGACACAATAAGGGGACATTCTAATCTGCCACATTAAGCGTTCTTATAATGGTTTTCTGTGGGAGGAAAATGCTTAACGTGTAAATGCGTTCATATTATGGGCTCATCTGATTTTTTGTAGGGTATACTGTGTACAGTTGAGACACTTTTTGAGTTTTGATTTTTCACACAAAAATACATACGGAAAATAATTGAATTTTCACATGAAATGCCACATGACATTACATTAGCATGTAGACTAATGTATTATCAATCAATAATACCCATAAGTAGTTTACATTTTCCTCAATTAGCGAATAAAAATAAGGTGCTTTTTGTGTCAACTCTGTCTCAACTGTACCTATGTACGGGACAGTTGAGACAGTACTATGGTTGAGACACCCATTTTTAATGAGGGAAATGTAACTAAATGTTCATGGCAAATATAATAAAAAAAGACTAATGAAGAGATGAAGCTCTTTTCTTTTTTTTCACATATCAGGCCAGTGAAGCAACAGAATCTTGAACTTCTCAGCTACCTTCCTAATTGATATGCCCTCGTCTACAACTTTTGCGGCCCTCTCTAAATGGTCTCCTGGCATTCCCTATTTGTTGTCCTAGCTCTCGTGCGGGGCATCCTGCACAAGAATAAGATAACTTGCTAGGTTATCTTTCTAACATGCATGTTAGAAAAATATATTCATTAATAACATACAGTTAAATATAATAAATATGAAATTGTATTTTTAATTGCGTCCTATGCTGGCCAATTATGACGTTTAACCTGCTATCATAACACTGAACAAATAAACAGCGTGTTTTGTAATATAACTCTATTGGGGTACGGTTGAGACACTAGTGTCTCAACTATCCCCCGCTGGCCACTTCGCACATTTCTCTAGATTTTGCATTGAGCTTGCATGACTCATTACCATGGAATATACCAATTTTTAGGGCACAGAATAACGTTTGTAATGGTACCAGTTACGTTTAACAGTCACATAAGGATAATAAGCATGGTTCGAATTACGTGGGAGCCAGTGGGAGCTGAGCTCCCATAGAGAGAGGATGAGCTCCCATGAAAGCAGTAAAATAATACACCTGTGGGGGTCTCTAAAAATCATCAGCACCATTATTTTAAATTACAAATAAAGCACTTTTTACTTCAGACTACTGCAGCATGACTTAAAAGATAGGACAAGATGCCAAACACATGGATCTCACGGGATCTCGGATCGTCATCACACTACATCCTTATGCTTAAATCAAGTGATCAAAGTGCTCGTTGCCGCTGCGATCAGTGGCGCGGATACTGTGTTTGTTTGTGGCTCGCGCATTCTTCACTCGGACGCGCGCTTCAATCCGTTGTGGAGACTCTCTATTCGTTCCAGTGAAATTACAAAACAAAATGCACACAAACGTGTCTCTGCCTGATATACAACAACAACTGATAAACATAATCGGATTTGATCAAAAGAAAAAAAAAAACCTACGAGTACGGATTCGAACCCAGAACCTCTGACACGCTTGGCAAAAGTTCTACCACTGGACCACTTAAGTACAAGTGAAAATTGTGAAATTAAGTGAAAATTCTCACAACTAACAACATATTAGACCTCATTAAACGACAAATTAAACCAAATGTACTATTTAAATTGAATTGTGTTACCAACGCTTTTTTTTTAAATTAAATTTGTATTATATTTACAAATTGTTATATTTTTATATTACATTATTAAGCTACACCGCCCCTGCTCATAGGCTACTTTTTTTTTTTTTTTTTTTTTTTTTTAAAGAGACCCCCACAAAGATGAAATCATAATTCGAACCCTGAAAATAAGTTATTCATAGTTGAGTGCGCAAAAAACGATGCAAGCCTTCCCTTAGAAAAAAAACTTTTGCAGATATCTTCTGATCTGAGACGCGTCCAGTCTTCAGATTTTGCAGGATAAAAGAGGACACTAATACGCATGTGCACAGCAAAAATCACAACTTGTGCATGCTACGCGCGCAAGTTATTTAAGGTGTCTCAACTGTACGTCTCAACTGTACACAGTCTACCCTACATAGCCTATTTGTTAGGATTTTAGTATCATAATGATTAATAAATGCACGCGCAATTATCCGTGAACTTGATTTGAACAAATGCCTTTCAACTTGTGCAAAATTAAGAATTAAATTAATGTGCAGAAATTTTTACAAATACAGAGTATGTAGGCCTACTATATGTTTTCATATTTTAACAAATATGAAACTAAATGCGCTTTTTTAATGGCTACAACAGACTGTTGTAGCCATTAAAAAAGCGCATTTAGTTTCATATTTGTTAAAATATTATAATGCTATTTTTTTCCATTCATGTTGATTTATGAAAAGTGAACAGCACGACCAAGTAGGATAGGATGTGCAATATGAGACATGGAGCGGGTCAGACATGATTTTGACCGTTGAAGTTGAAGTTGTTTTGTAGAAAGCCTTTCTTTAAAGTGAATTTCGTTTTGTATAAATTGTATCTTAATTTTAATCAATTTTTCATCAACCAATTGCCTTTATTTTATGAATAGGCTACGAAACAAATATAATGGAGGCGCCCACGCGCTCACTTGCATTGCACGTGAACTAGAGCACATCCTAACTTAACGAAACTCAGTATGCCTCACACAGACATGACAAATACATCAAATACACAAAGCTTGAAATGTCTTAAAACAAAATAATTCAAAACGAAAAAAGAAAAAGGCTACTCTCTGATTATGTAACCTATTTAGGCCTATTTATGTGCATTTCTCTCTATAGGCGCGTTCACACGGAGATGGCGATCGTCAACTTCATCTTTGCAGCCGAGTCGACACTTTTAGAGAAAACACTTGTTTATTAATAAAAATCAATACACGCGTCACCGGATTTACAGATGCAGGCACACATATTATTTCGAAATAACGAGATATTGTGTTGAAATAACATTAATAACATTAACATTATTATTATTAATAATAATAGCCTACATCTTTTAGAATAGGCCTATTTGATTGAATGCTGAATGTTGCACTTGTTCAATTTAATAAAATTAAAACTTTAATTGTGATAACTGAATATTAAATATTTAGTGGCCAAGTTTTGCGCAGCTCCCCGTCAATGATCTAGCACCGTCTAGCACCCACTCAGCACATGCGTTAAAAATTCTCTGGCGCTGTCCCTGCAGAGAAGCTACTTAGGCAGTGTAATTTTTTTTTTTGTTTGTTTTTTTTTCAGTTACCTCTGTTACCCTTTTTTCCATGTGCTGCATGCTTCGCGGTATTGCGGCTATGGCAGCTGCACGTGCACGTGCGCGAAGTTGCCGCAATGCACGTAAAGAGGGGGAGGGGTTGAGAGCGTATTATACAGTTCATATAATACAAGTTTATTATTTAAATTTTTTTAATATAGTGTTTCATTAATGTCTATGTTAATTTATAAAATAAAATCACTATACTAAAAACTCCACTCTTTCTGGTTGGGGGGGCCAATGGGGTGGCCAGTGTCATTTTGGGGGTGGCCGTGGCCCCCCCTGGCCCCCCCTTGGAGGCGCCACTGCCACTGACGTCTGTGAAAAAGGGATGTGCTCGACCAGCTCGCGCGTCTGTGCCGCTGCGCGCTTAATCCACTGCGTGTTTTTCTCTTATCAGCTCGCGCACCACAGCTATATAGGCTTTACTATATTTCGTTTAATATTCCACTAATAACATACATTTACTTAATAGACAGCCTTCTTTTTTATCCCCATTATATTCTCTGTTGTCATTGTTTCTTTGTCTGGACACAGACACTGTCATCACATTTGTAATCAGAAACAGAGCAAAAATAAAGTTTAATGTATTTCTTTCCCCCGTATTTGCGTGATAGTAAAAATACTTGATTATTATTTTTCTCTTTGTTCTTACAGGCTTTTTGCAATATTTTTTTAAACGTTTTTTTTTTTCATACACATGCTCACTTAGCTGGCATTAAATAAGATAGGCTAATAGCGTTTTTTTAAAGCACATTTTAAACATAATGATTTCATCATTCATTTAGTTTTAATTGCAAGACAGAGAAAATTGAATTACAAAACAGAGAAACTGAATTGTAAAAGGTTTTATTTTGATTAGCTCCATTTGTTTTTTATTAGTACAGCTGATGCATCAGTGATGTTTTATTCTCCTTGTCACACACACTCAGGCAAATTCATCACTCCATCATTACAGGATTGTATTACGGGGATACTGCCTATTAAATTTTTGCCCCTCTGACATGCAAACTCGATTCTATCCCCATGTGGTGAGAATATCTTTTCCCGTCCAGCCCATCGCAGCTCTATTCCTCTTTTATCCATTTCCTCCACCGTCACTGAACAAGGCTCTGAAACAAACAACATCTCACTGTCACTGTTGCAATATACATTCATTGATTCATCAGAACCAGAACAACTACAAGATTGCATCAAACTTACAAAATTAAATACAGTTAGAAAAGCCTTACATGTCTTTGTTGTATATGGTATAGAGTGTTCATACTTACTCAAACACTTAATATTCCCTCTCCATTCACCATGTTCACAGGTCATGTATTTGGAGTAGGGGTGATGCTGAACCAGTGTGTATTTATAAAAGCAGGTGTATTCAACTCTCTCCCCTGAATTGTATTCAGGTTTTGTCATTTCTGTTGTATCTGCAAAGTCTACTTGTGGTGGTCGCTCACATTTCCCTGAAGGCAAAGCAAAGTTATTTTTTTATTTTTAGATCTCCACAAAAATTGGCAAATGACATTAATAAATCTCGATATCAGCCACAACCATAGAACATGATTTTATGTAATGAACATTATTAAAATGAAAATTTGGGGTCTTCTTTTAAATGTTTTAAAAATGCCTTTCTGTATGGAAGAGATCTGTGGATATTTCTATATAATATATTATAACCAAATCTAAATTTGTGTCTGAAGTTGCGGTTATGCAAGTAAAGCTCATCGCCACAGTGCTAGTGCGTAGCTATGCTGTTGCTAGGTTATTCTGGGTGGTTGCTAGGACATCTTCTTGGCCCAAATCAAGAGAGACGATGTGTCGATGAATTACGTATCAAAGTTGAGCATTTACTTTAATATGAGCAATAGTGATGCTTGCAAACACTGCTAATAAAACTCAACTAAACCTGTGAACCTTATGCAAAGAAAATATTTTTCCTTATATATAAATGATCAATATATTAACCCTCATAAGGTCTTCGTTTCCGGTTTACAAATCTGGTCTTTGGGGTCTATATGACCCCAACAATTGATAGAGAAATTGGACAAAAAATATACATTTTTAATTATACAAATAATATATGTTTTTTTTTGTTTACTTCTCATCTATTCATTAATGCTGTGTTTTGGGGGATATGAAGTACTTTTTTACCTATTTACTGCAAAATTCCTCAACTACACCATTAGCATACATATGAAATATAGTTTTTTTATGAAAAAAACACATTAATGATGATCAAATTTAACTATGAGTTGTTTCTGGATATTGATCTAGGTGTTAGATGCATAATTCTGCCATCTGCTGGTTAGATGTTTTTTTGTAGCTAATATAGTTTTAGCCACAAAGTGTAATTACCATATACTTCCTGCAGAGGCCCCATAGAGATCCATTCATTTTTCTGGATGTGACTTAATGCTCTTATAATAGCTTTTTTATGAATTACATATTTAAACATTGACAAAATACTGATTTAATGTATTTTAAAAAGTTTAGAATTTTTTTTGTTGTTGTTTGAGGTCTTTTGAAGTGTCTTATTATTGCAATAATGCTATATAAATTTGCAATAATATCTTTATTGTTTGTCTCTCTGTGTGTATTTGATCTGTGTGTAGTCATGTTCTTTCCACGTTGCATTTGTGCTCTCATACCATACCTTCATTTATGTGTGAAATTTTTTAGATTTATGCAGAAATTATTGATTTTATTTCACAATTTCAGTAAAAATGCTCTCTATTGCAGTCACACCCTTTCTCTGTCTATGTGTGTATTTGTGTCTGTGTCTGTGTGGGCGCATATGTGTGTGTGATAATGTTCATTCCACATTACATTAGTGCTCTAGTACCAGGCCTTCATTTATGTGTGAGAATTTTCAGATTTATGCTGGAATTATTGATTTTATTTGTCAATTTCTATAAAAATGCTTTCTTTTGGAGTCAGACCTGTGTGTGTGTTTGTGTGCGCGAACATGTGTGTGTGCAAGTGGTCATGTTTGTTCCACATTTCATTTGTGCTCTAGTACCAGGACTTCATTGTGGTATTGAAATTTTCAGATTCATTCTGGATTTATATTTTTTTTTTGACAAATGAAAAATAAAAAACATTTTTTCTTCGATTTTCCCATTCATTTCAATGTGGGGTCATATTGACCCCAAGGGACAGATTTGTGACTTTTTTTTTTACATACCTTTAGAACGACCGAATCAAGCCCAGTTTTTTTCTGTGTGTATAGATAGATAATGTAGGAAAAGTCACCAAATTTTATTCCACTGAGATGAAGGGAACCATTTTTTTTTATTAAAGAAAAGTCGCTTGGGGTCATATAGACCCCAAGGACCAATTGAGGGTTAAACGATTTAACGACATATTTGAAAATGTTCAGAATAATATATTGTGCTAATATATCACCATATATTGAAAAATACATAATGAATTGCCGCTTTTCATATATTGAAAAATATGTGACAATATATTTACTAATATATCATAATGTATGTAATTTTATATTCAGTACACTTCATAATATATAGATGTAAGATATGGTACGGCATGCTTGTGAATAAATATATTGCAGATATATTTACTCATGCAGAATAAACACACATAGGGCCCTATCTTTCACCCAGCGCAATTGACTTTGTACACCAACACATGTATCATTCCTATTTTGCACCCGCACACAGCGGACTTTTCCCTCCACAGACGCACGCCGGTAAACTTGGGAATGAACTTGCGCTCCCGGGGGCGGTTCAGCGAAAAGAGGAGGCGTGTTCCGGCGCAAACGTTCCCTGGTGCTATTTTGCAGGTTTAGAAAACAATTCCGCCGTTGCGCATGTTATTCATATGCTATTTTAAGGGCACATACTTGGCCATAATCAATGTAGCGTGTGCACAACGCGCATAAACTTTGATTCTCTCATCTACACAGAAGCTGCAGTTTTCATTTTTGCAAATCATACATTATTACAAGGAAAAATATTAACACACGAGGGAAATCATTGTGGTGTCCATGAAGATGTGAAAAAATAGACGTAAATCTAGCTTACACATTTACCCAAATTATTATACGCCTGTTTAACTGAAGCTAATTTGGGTGGGTTTCTCCCATCCCCATACAATGTCACTTCTCTGTGTTTTACAGCTCTGTGTAGAACATCGGTCTCCTCGGCTGTGAACCGCTCCTGGCGTGCGCCTGGCAAATCCATCGTTATAATAGCAATCCGCCATGGAACAAGCACGCCTGCTCTTACAGTTTTTTACAATCACTTTGTTACTATTTTCAGAACCTTGATGTCATTTTTCACAACTCTAGACACAAAACTCACAACCAATGATCAAAATGCAACATTTTTCAAAACTTTAACCCTTTTCTCAATTGCTTGGATACAATACACATAAAACTTAGATCATTTGTTCATTCAACAAAAATCACCTACTATTTCAAAAGGCAATTCACACATTACATTTCAAATGAGTGTCTATTCATTTCCTTACAATGATCTAACTATCAATTGATACAACTGCTCAAAATGATAAGTAACTGTTGCATTACTCTTAATGCATAGTTGTATGGAAACAGACAAACAATCTTTACAGTTTTTTACAATCACTTTGCTACTATTTTCAGAACAACACAGAGTTGATGACAATGTAGAAGTACAGTAATCACTCCTGTTTTGTTTCTTACAGTACAAGCAAGCAAGTTGAGGAACACTGCATTTGATGTTTTACAGTACTGATTTTTCTTTTCTATTTCATAGCTAATTATTTTTGCTTTTGATTCAAATAAACCTATGTTGTGATTGTACTGTTGTGTTTTGCATCAATATATTACAAACTTTGTTCAATGATTCCACTGTGTCTGTAGTATTCTCTCTACTACTGCAGTACTTTTACAGAGATGTATTTACTGTACATGTAGTACCATAATGAAACCTGTATCACCTATTTTGTTCTACAATATTTAATGACTGTATGAACAATGACACAGTGAAACTATCGGTTGTGTGTGGGTGAACTATAGTTATGTTTCAATGGTATTTCACAGTAAATTTGTTTATTGAACCAATGATTGTGCAAGTGCAAGATTTCTTTAAAGATGTGAATGCACAATGTTTTGAACATTAGACAGCCTGTGTTACAAGTGATAACCGTTTTGAGTTTTGTGTCTCAAATCAAATCAAATCAAGTATATTTGTATAGCGCTTTTCACAATACAGATTGTATCAAAGCAGCTTCACAGTATTAAAATAAAATAATACAACAAAGTTTGTTTCTAGTGGAATTTATTGATTGATAGAATAAAATTAAATATCCCCAAAATATCCCCAACTGAGCAAGCCAAAGGCAACAGTGGCAAGGAACCGAAAAACTCCATCAAGTGACCTAATGGTGTCCTAAAACTCCATCAGGTGACCTAATGGAGAAAAAAAAACTTTGGGAGAACCCAGGCTCAGTCGGGGGCCAGTTCTCCTCTGGCATTTATGAACTAGAGGCCGGATTGTAGTTTGAAACTGTGAGATTAACAATATTATATGAATGCCTGGCCGAAAAGATGCGTCTTTAATCTAGTTTTAAACTGGGAGAGTGAGTCCGAGCAACGAACAGTATCAGGAAGGCTATTCCAGAGTTTTGGAGCCAAATGTGAAAATGCTCTCCCTCCTTTGGTGGATCTGGATATCCTAGGTATGACCAAAAGCCTTAAATTTATTGATCTTAAAGAGCGCGATGGATTATAGGGTGATAGAAGATCCGTTAAATAGACTGGAGCTAAGCCGTTTACGGCTTTATAAGTCAGTAGCAATACCTTATAATTAATACGGAACTTTATAGGTAGCCAATGTAGTGATGATAAAATCGGTGTTATATGATCATATTTTCTTGATCTAGTAAGAACTCTAGCGGCTGCATTTTGGACTAACTGTAGCTTGTTAATTGAGGATGCAGGACAACCGGCTAATAAAGCATTACAGTAATCTAGTCTCGAGGTCATGAATGCATGAACTAACTTTTCTGCATCAGAAACTGATAGCATATTACGTAGCTTAGCAATGTTTCTAAGGTGGAAAAAGGCTGTTTTTGTAACATACGAAATATGATTTTCAAAAGACAGGTTACAATCGAGTATAACACCCAGGTCTTTTACTGTAGAGGATAAAGTAACAGGACATCCTACGATGTCAAAGTTGTATTGTGAGAGGTTCTGTGGGCGGTTTTTTGAACCGATAAGTATTACCTCTGTCTTGTCTGGATTTAATAAAAGAAAATTACGCGTCATCCAATCTTTTATATGTTTAACACACTCTGTCAATTTGGATAATTTAGCGTTTTCATCCGGCCGTGATGAAATATATATTTGAGTGTCATCAGCATAACAATGGAAACTAATTCCATGTTTCCTTATAATATTTCCAAGTGGTATCATATATATTGAGAATAACAGAGGGCCCAACACAGATCCCTGCGGCACTCCATAGTTTACTGGAATTATGATCGATTTTTCTCCATTTAAATAGACAAAATGGTAGTGGTCAGATAAGTATGATCTAAACCAGCTTAATGCTTGTCCTTGAACACCAGTATAATTTTGTAGTCGATCTAAGAGTATTGTATGATCTATAGTATCGAACGCAGCACTTAGATCAAGTAAAACTAGTATTGAGATACAGCCTTGGTCAGAAGCTAAGAGTAAATCATTTGTGATTTTAACGAGCGCAGTTTCAGTGCTATGATGCGGTCTGAATCCTGACTGAAACTTTTCATAGATATCATTTTCTTGCAAGAAAGAGCCCAGTTGAGTGGACACAACTTTTTCTAGTATTTTAGACATAAAAGGTAGATTTGAAATGGGTCTATAATTTGCTAGATTATTATGATCTAATTGTGGTTTCTTAATGAGAGGTTTTATAACTGCCAGTTTAAATGTTCTTGGAACATGACCTAAAGATAAAGATGAGTTAATAATATTGAGGAGAGGCACTACAGGTAACACTTCCTTCAGTAGTTTAGTTGGTATCGGATCTAATAAACATGTTGTTGTTTTAGATGAAGTGATAAGTTTATTTAACTCTTTTTGTTCTATAGTTGTAAAGCACTGTAATTGTTCTTGCGGGGGGATAATTGAGGCTGAATTATAAGGTGCGATTGAGGATTGATTGTTTACAATTGTGGTTCTGATGTTTTCTATTTTCTCAGTGAAGAAGTTCATGAAATCATTACTACTAAACTGTAACGGGATATTTTGGGATATTTTCAACGTGTCTAGAGTTTTGAAAAATGACATCAAGGTTCTGAAAATAGTAGCAAAGTGATTGTAAAAAAACGTAAAGGGAATGTGAGATGACGCTCTGATTGGTTTATTTCACGTTACGCCCAAACCACACCTATGAATAATGAAGCTACTTTAGACCAACCCATTTTAGATTTGCATCGGGCGCAAGGGTAATTTATCCCGCCGGTATAATAGCAACAGTGCCCAAGACCCGCCCACAAAGTTACTTGCGTTTCGCGCTTGATACTTGTGTCTCAGATCATTAAAATAGGGCCCATAGGCTTTATAGAGAAATATATAATGTAATACTTTTCTTATATTTTATAATTATTTACATTATAAATGTTTCATATTTTCAATCAAAAAAAAAAAAAACACACATGCACACCTGCATGTACTAAAGTATTTAGCAAAGACACTATCACTGTGCAGAGGAGTGCACAGCCATTACTTTTTAAATATAGTAACATATAGAGCCCTATTTTAACGATCTAACGCATGGTCTAAAGCTCTTATTACTAAGGTACTTAACGTGTGTCCAAATCCACTTTTGCTAGTTTAACGACGGGAAAAATGGTCGGCATGCCCAGTGCATGGTCTAAGAGGGTTGTCCCTATTCTCTTAATGAGTAATGGGTGTGTTTTAGGCTTTACGTGCGTTAAACCAATCAGAGTCTCAACTCTCATTCCCTTCAGACCAGCACGCCCATGGGCGCACATGCATATGCTATTTAAACAACGTGGCGCAGGCCGTCGAAACATTTGCCTAGCACTACATTGCGCTGGGTGTATGATAGGGCCCATAGTCTTAATGGTGTTTTGCCAGTTATTGTCAAACTAACCACAGGCTCTACTCTTCAGCACAATAACCCCAAAAACACATAACAGAAAACCTTTTAAATTCTAAAATAACAGAACATTAAACACTAGCAGCTCTCCCACTACATTAATATTGACCAAAACACATGAAATAACACTTAATTGTAAAATGTACTCTTCTTTAACAGTCAGAAGCAAAGCATGCTGGGAATAGAAATCTGCTGCAACTCATTCCGTGAATGTGTGTATATATGCGTGTACATACATTCACATTTATATGGGAACATGTATGTGAAATATATGTACACAAAGGATACATCTTTATGAATATTACATGTAATGCTATTTTTGCCTTAATTTCTAAATATTTGATATGTATCAATATAGCATACATGGTCAATGCATATATTGCAGTAAATTGAAAAATATAAGAACTACTTTCCCATATATGGAAATGTATTATGTAATACAGTATATCACATTATATTTTGCATATATCACATATTATATTTATGTTTATAAGGGTTACCTCCTACACATTTAGGAAATGGGACGTCCCATTCTCCAGTTGACAAGCAGGTGATTTCACTCTGTCCTTGTAATTCCGATCCCTTCCCAACACATGAAAGAGTTATTGTGTGTCCAGGCCTGATTGAAACCTCAGGCCCCGGGCGTCCGTCTGATCTCATGTTTACTGGCAGGTTTGCGACACACATTATCTCTAAAGAACATAAAGATTTGATAAATCAAGCATCCTCCATGTGAACAACAGATCTATCATTGATCTATCTTTGTCCAATCCAAGGCTTTTACATTCTGTGGCCTTACCTTCACATTTAGGGAAAGGGCTGCTCCATTCCCCATTTGGCTGACAGGTGATTTCTCTCTGTCCTTTTAATTTCAGCCCTTGTCCATTGCATGAAAATATTAACTTGTGTCCAGGTTTGACTGAACCCTCAATATCAGGGAATCGCTTTATTTTTAAGTCTTCCACTGCTGTGTTTAGAGGACATGTTACCTCTAGAGAAAGCAGACACTTGATCACATATTTATCCACACAGAAGCTTTTATACCTTATGTGGCCCAGTGTTCAAGAGTAACTATGCTAATTACTTTTGCAAAAGTCGTGGTTTAGCATAACAATTACATTTTTGTCATAAATTCAACAAGCAGCGTTACAGCCAAGAAAACTGAGCTTAAAATGGAGTATACATCTATCCCTAACAACCTCATGAAAAATTCAAGATAATATAATACAATATACAATATAATGCATATCCTGACTAAGGTCTGTTAGTGATACAAATAAATTAATAAAACAAATGACATTTTTCCACTTAATTCACCATCAGTCCCAGCTGATGTTTGTCATGTATCTAGTACATTTTTACCATTATGTAAGTAAATGTGATTTTTGATTCATTAAATTTTAAGTGACTCTCTTGTGCAGAACTTTTCACTCCATTTTCCATTTTCACAGATTCATCGTCCTTCTGGAATTTCATTGAATAGCTCAATGCACTTGTATCTAAGCATTTCTTTATTTTCGTACTCGTATCTTTCTAATGTGCCAAAAAAACAAAACAAGAAAAAAATATATGTGGCAAGAGACTGTGGAGTCAGATACATTATTTTAAATTTCCTCATTAATAGCTTCAGATGCATTCAGGTGTGTACATTATACTTAGTGTCCCCACTACTTTATTTATAGAGTTGCTATCATAATTTGGTTTTGCGATTTCACTGAGGATTAATGTGACCATTTTTAAATCACTCAATCCTTTTTCTCAGGTTAGAACTTTTTTTTATAAGAAAGGAGTATAGCACAATGGCACTAAATCACTAATTTGATTTTAATTCTAGAGATCATTTGATTGGACGTAAAACTGTGTAGCGCAGGATGAGTCATCCAGCATATATCAGCAAAAACTGATAATGTTTAACATTACAATAACATATTAATCTAGTGCATATGGACTAAACTCAAATTATGATTTTACTGAGTCTTCAGAGCAAATTGATTTTGTAATTACTGTTGTCCCCACCACAAATTATCTGTGGACTTGATGTTATTCCTCTTGATTGTCAAATATCTAACAGTCTCTCTTCATTTTCACATACAAGATTTTTTTTTTTTTTTTTTTGTAAGACGTTTTAAAAATCAGTTATCATCACCAATCAAAACCTTACCTTCACATGTTGGTGTTTCTTCCCAAGTTCCATTGCGGCATAAAACTGTACTCTTCCCATTCATTAAGAATGATCTTCGACATACATATGTTACACTAGATCCATGTGCATAAAATTCTTCAGGTTTAGATGTTATGAATGCATTTTCCACCTTTGGAGGAATGTTACAACTGACGCCCACTAAAAAAAAAAAAAATGTTAATGGTAATTCATGAAATCCAGTAAGACTGAGATTAACATCGTCAATAAATAGTGTCTATTTTCCACTATATGCTGTCGCTGCTCCTCACAAACATGCAAAAAGAGTTTGAGAAGCTCACCCTCACAAACTGGTTTCTCCCATGTACCTCTGATACATGTTATGAAGCGTTGAGTTGATATGAACCCTGGATCACATTTCACTTCAGCAGTTCCTCGATCACGAAGGCTTTGCTTTAGTTTTCCATGGTGAACACTGGGAAGAGCACCACAATCTTCCTCCCCTGTAAAGACAGAAAACAGGAAGCACATTTCAGTACACTATCATTCGTCTAACACCTGAGACTGACAATAATGAATCTCACGGATGCACCGAGGTTCTTCAGACCAAGAGCCTTTGCTGCATGTCACTGAATCCCACCAGTTCCCAGTGAAGGGCTTATAACCCGTGTTGCAGGTGTAAAAGATTTCTTCTTCATTGGAGGGGTGGCTGTATGTCAACCCGTTTTCCACGGATAGATCACGGCACGATCTCTGCTTTGCTGCGAGAAAACAGTTTAAAAACATAAACATTCTGATCTCATACATTTTGAGTCATCATTATGCAGATGTATAATGATTTGATTGAATATTGAAAAAAATCAAGATAAAGGCAGTATGACTGAGAGAAATTCAAAGACAAAAACGAAAACTTCCAAGAAAGCGTACCCTCACAGACAGGAACGTTATTATCCCAGCCCTATTTCAAAACTGTGAACACAATGTTTTTACATTCTTTACAAGTGTAATTGTCGTAGTACAGTAAGAGCTGTGCGTGTAAACCTCATTCCCCTGGCCTCAAGATATGCACTAGCAATTGACACTAGGATGTGGTCTTTAGAGTCCTTGTTAGCGTGTCCGCCTCCCACGCCGGAGTCCCGGTTTGAATCCAGCAAGGAGCAGGTCGAATAGGACCAGTTACACAAGTATAATATAATCTGATATGACCTGTCATGTAGTTCACTATCACTGTTTCACCATCAGCGTATGAAGATTTGTAAACTGGTTCTAAGCTTCCATATTTAATGTTTTCTCGAAGACATTCTGAGAAGCACAAACGTCACACAACGACACAATTGTGTATATTAAATGCTGAAGTACTTGCACAACTAGTCAACACTCTCTAGAGATACAGTTAAATGTTTTGGGAAGTGCATACAATATAACAATTATTTTCAAATCAATTAAATCTAAATGAAAAAGACATTTAAATAAATAACAACAACAAAAAGAGTTTGCCTTATTGGCCACAATTCAAGAAAAACAATTAATATCTTTGTTGGTCTGTCTCTGATACTCTTGTCTGCTTGGGGATCAACAAGTTAATCATTTACCAAAGTCAAAGAGAGGGTTTTCTTACACCAGACCACTCTGTGCACAAGCAATATTTACACTGTTCGCTTATGTTCTTCTTGAATCAAATCATAAAGTATATTGTGGTGAATTAATCTGTTGGGCATTGGAAATGAGTGAGATTGAAGAAGATTCACAACACTTTCAAACTTTTAAACAAATATTTAAAATGTAGTGTCTTTATTTTGTTACATTTAATTTGGAGAATCATCCAATCAGAATGAAGTAAAATCAAAATTCTGATAATTTCTATAATAATAAATTATAATAATAAATAAAATCAATTATAATAATCATTAATGATACAAAAATCATTGCCGTATGCCTGTCCATTCGGGGAAATACAGGTGATTTGTACAGGCTGCTCTGGTTCAAACCCAGGACGACAATTATATCGTATTCTTGAATTGATGTTGTATTTTGTGTCTCCCACAATCTGCATTTGGGATGTTTGGTGTTGCACACATGTTTACTGTAAACAAATATTCATCATAAATTGGAATTCATATTATGTCATAATAATCCATTTGCACAAACTGTAACATTAATATCAGCCCATACCACGACACAGTGGTTTTGGTGTCCATCCGTCTCGTGTGCATGTGGCCTCTGCTGACCTTGGATAATATCCATCCATGCAATAGTAATCTTTTTTTACTCCCAATGTCTTATCTCCCCAGAAGTAATATTCTGGGTTAGACACATGCTGGTCATGTGGAACTTGGCATCTAATTTCTGAAACAAGATTCACATTATTTTAATATCATGCGGTAAGTTCAGCACTAAATGCAGAAGTGTTTCTCTATAATCTTACCCTCACAATCAGGCTCATAATCCCACTGCCCATTCTCTCGACATGTAAATGATCTGATGGTTTCTTTTGTTTGAAAGATCATGTATTTTTCAGTGCAGGTGATCTCCACTCTTTCTCCAGCTCTGAAAATAGTTTTTCCCTTTGGGTGGATCTTTTTTACTCCGAATGTGGTTGACTTAAGCTCACAAGTTACTTCTGTACAAAACATAATTATGTAGAATTAAGGGTAAGAAGAGATGAAGCAGCAAAAATGTGTGAAACTGGATTTTCATGCTTTGTCTCATGGGGGAAACAAACGATTCTGACAATAAAAAATAAAAAATAAATAGAAATCCTAAAATGGGAAAAAATATAGCTTGCCATGAATAGAGTACAATTTGAATAAGTCCCTAAATAAGTATAAGCACATTTTCTATTTTGAGAACTTTTAAATATATTTGCTAAACTATTATCTGGAAATTAAGCAAGCAATTAGAAAGTAGTTTTAGTAAGTTTTTTAGCTGATTTTAAAGTTACCAAATAATAATGATCAGCAAATGCTGTTGCCTCATGATTATCCCCAATAAAAAATAAATAAATAAAACAAAAAAAAAAACATTGATTCAAACCTAGAAAACAACATCAGTTGGACACTTTCTACATAATCACAGGAAGAAAGTAAATAATCTCATTCCATTTTCTCAACTTTTACAAATATTGGTGTGTTGACTCCTTTCATCATTTAGAAAAAAAATCTAACTAAGATCAAGCAAATATTTTCTTGAATGCTTTGGAAATATATAATATTAGTTTATTAACTACATACTTGTTTTATTTTAATATTCAGTTTTGAATTTAAGGTTAATGGCTATCTAATTTAAGAATGTTTCAGTGTGACACTAGAGTTTTTTTTTTGCATAATGAAAGCTATATGGATATATTGATTTTAGTGTTATTTCACATATTAATTATTTGTTATGTAACATTGGTGTATTACCATCACATTCTGGGTTCAGAGTCCAGCCAAATTTAGCACATTTGGGGATACATTTCATACAATACATATAAAGAGAATAAAAACCCTTTCTCGCAAGTATACAACACTGTTGCTCCAAAAACAAACTCAGACCCTGTTATAAGTTTAAAATCACCATTTGCTGTTAAAAGTTAAATGTTTTGGGAAGTGCATATAATTTAACATTTATTTTCAAGTCAATAAAATCTAAATGAAAAAGACATTAAAGAAAAACAACCAAAAGATGAAGCCGAGGAGTTTCACAAGTATCTTTGTTGGTCTGTCTCTGATACTCTTGTCTGCTTGGGGATCAACAAGTTAATCATTTATCAAAGTCAAAGAGAGGGTTTTCTTACTCCGGACCACTCTGTGCACAAGCAATATTTACACTGTTCGCTCTTGTTCTTCTTGGATCAAATCATAAAGTATATTGTGGTGAATGAATTTGTCGGGCATTGGACATGAGTGAGATTGAAGAAGATTCACAACACTTTCAAACTTTAAAACAAATATTTAAAATGTAGCATCTTTATTTTGTTACTTTTAATTTGGAGAATAATCCAATCAGAATGAAATAAAATCAAAATTATGATAATTTATATAATAATAAAAATAGTAATGATAATAATAAATAACAATAATAATAAACATTAAAAAACCTTTTCTTCATTTTCTCTAGTCATGTAGCACTGATTTCAATTTTTTTCACCTTTCTTCTGAATAGGCAGCCATGTTTGATTGAAAGCCAATTTTGCCAGCAGTGAATCTATACCAGTAAAACCTGGCACGCAGTTCACTTTATTGTTTCATCTTCATAATATGAAGCTTTCCAAACTGGTTCTATGTTTTCATATAATATCCTCTCAACGACATTCTGAGAAGCACAAACAAACGTTACACAAAGATGTAGTAGTCAACACTCTTTAAAACAACTTAAGGTCATTTAAAAGTGTTGGATGTGTATATAATACGAATAACATTCTACTGAAAATGATTGAACTCACCTTGACCTTGCACAACAGTAACAGAAAATAGAAAACAGGAGAAGCTGATGAATTGTACAGGAACTCTCATTTTGAACTCTCATTTCACAAATGACTGTAACTTGTTTTCTCACTCTGTTTGTATGATGGGGAGTCGAAAAGTGAATCATTTACTAAGTCAAAAGGAGGACTCTTTTATGCCAGACCACTTTGTGGTCGTGCAGAATGATATTTTGTTTAAAATCCCCCTGTAGTCAATAATATTGTATCCCTTAAAACTCATCTTTATGATCACAAAAATGACATATAAAAAAAAAAAATCCTGTGATTTTTTTTGTTTTATTATTTATTTTATTTATGCCTTAAAATAGCTTGAACCTCTACACTCTTGCTTCATTTGCTTTCAAGTCAATACAATCTAATTGAAAAGGACATTAAGATGAATAACATTAACATAAAAAAATTTGGACAAACCAAAGGACAAGTTTCCTTATACAAGTCAAACTTTGTAAGTCACATTTATGTAACATAAACAGGAAGCAAAAATAAAGTTCTGAAATACTTGATGTGTTCACTGCTGTGCTTTACAGGTTAAACCTGTTAGATTTAGATTTTTTTCACTGACTAGTGTTCTTTACATTTAAAGAAGAACATTATTAGATTAATTAATCTGAGTTTCATAATACTTAAACATATGGTAAAAGAAGAGTTTGACCTTCAATGTATCAGAATGTGCTTAAAAAATAAAATAAAAATAAAAATCCTGTCGTTGTCTCTAGATGACCTAGATTGCCCTCCTTATCTCACACTGAAAAAATAAAAAAAAAACATAAAAACTGGATGTCATTTACGGGATCTTATACCGTGTGGACTTTTGGTAAACATTGAAATGTTAAACTCAAAGGCCTTTAACTTTATAAGTAAATGGTTGTCATGTGCTGAGTTTTGGCACAATCAATGAATAGGATCAATTTTTATTTAATTTTTTTCATCTATCCTAAATGTCAAACTAATTATTATTTGAGACATTTTATGTTCTGTTCGATTTCAATGAGGTTTAAATTTTTGGCAATGCTGTTTCCAAAATTTGTGACAAATAATAAAAACCTTGACATGTGATTTCATTATATATTCATATTCATAATTGATTTGATAAAAAAAGAAATCCAGAATTTAGCATAAATTTAGCATACAATAAGCCTCAGTAGGTGCTACAGTAGTAGTTGGAATGAACGAAAAACATGCTAAAATCTGAGAAAAAAAATGTTGTTTGGTCATATTTCCTTATCATAACTTTGATAACAGGGCTGAAGGTTATGATATCAGTGCTACAATATTTGCAAATTAAATTTTGCTTGTCTTATTGCCATGCTGCATTTAAAAAAATTTAGAGGTTTAAATATTGAATGGTTTTCTTTTATTGAGAAGTTTAAATATTGATTGATTTTATTCTAAGTGAGAGTAAAGTATTGATGAAAATATGATCAGTTGTTGCAGGTGAAAATTCTGAAAAAGTCACAATTTTTTAAATGTTGAATTTTAAAAATGTTAAATGTTGTTAACAGTTACAATTAAATTAAATGATTTAGAGAATGGTCAGTTTTGCTCTTAGTTAGAGTAAATAATTCCCAAAAAGCATAAATGAAGATATGATTGTTTGTCTGAAGAGGAAAATGACTGATTGACAGAGCTAGTTTGATTTGAGGTTATTTTGTGCAAATTTTTTTGTTTTATTGATTAAATTTTCAAACTTAGACTGATTCAAGTAGAATTCTGTAATGCTGAGGTAGGGACGAAGCAGAGATATGCAAGCACTACTTTATTAACAAAACAAACAGGGAATCCAGTGTCACGGTGTGACAAATGAGGGCGGAACTAAAGTTCGCCGCAATTGTGTCCCCTCCGGTACAATAACAAGGACACACCACCCCCGTGTAAATGTGTATCTGTTGCCTTGCCAACCGGGATGAGGAAATCGACATCAGGTGTGGGGAATTAATCTAGAGCCATGACGAAGCCATGTGGGCATTGAGAAGGATATAAAAAGCCAGTGAAGAGAGACTGTGGGGTGGTTCTCTCCTGTGAGAAGTCGTTCTATTTGAGTGTTGCAGAGAAGAATTGTGGTGTGCAAAGGGAAGTGCTGCTGGAGGGGACTCGAGGAGTGTGGAAGAGTTGTGAAAACACACCGTTTGCCTGGAAGGGAGAGAGATAAGTAATCGACCATCGTATCTCGTACCTGCATGTTTCAACACTGAATTTGAGGTGGATTGGAGTGCTTTGATTGTGCTATCGAAACATCACTGAGTGAATTATACTGATTCATGTTCGATCTCTTACCCTCTTCCCCCGTGTTGGAACGGTGATGTGAATCCTGTCTATGTCTGTGGAGGAAAACCCTGAAACATCCTTTTCCCAACATTGAAGCTCGTTGCTTGTGGCACGGAGACCCCTGGGTGAGTGCTGGCCTTATCTGCACTTATTTGAAGTGGATTGCAGTGCCTAAATTGACGTTTCCCCCTTCACGTTGCATGTTTGGAGTGAAATTGCCGTGTGTGTGTGGAAGATTTATTCTCTCTTGCCGTGCACTCCCCTCGTGCCATGCTGGTCTACTGTCAGTAACTGGAGCTTAATAATGTCGATCGGTTCCATCTGTTGAGGACTAGAAGGAACAGCATCTGTAAGTCAAACTAACCTCTCTGTTTTGAAGTAGTGGTTCTGACTGTCTTAGAAAAAGCTCCGCTCAGCCTGTTGACTTGGAGTCTGCTGCAGCCCTAAGCCCACCTGTACGGTGTGAAGTTATCTGCCCCCTGCAACACACGTGAGAATTGTATATTGCTGTTGAAGTTGATTCTGTTTGTCTTCGTAGAAGCTCCACTCAGCCTGTTGATTTTGAGTCTGCTGCAGCCCTAAGCCCACCTGCACGGTGTGAAGTTATCTGCCTCCCGCAACACATGAGAACTGTATACTGCTGTTGAAGTTGAGTCTGTCTGTTCTAGAGAAGCTCCGCTCAGCCTGTTGACTTGGAGTCTGCTGCAGCCCTAAGCCCACCTGTACGGTGTGAAGTTATCTGCCCCCTGCAACACACGTGAGAATTGTATATTGCTGTTGAAGTTGATTCTGTTTGTCTTCGTAGAGGCTCCACTCAGCCTGTTGATTTTGAGTCTGCTGCAGCCCTAAGCCCACCTGCACGGTGTGAAGTTATCTGTCTCCCACAACACATATGAGAACTGTATACTGCTGTTGAAGTTGAGTCTGTCTGTTCTAGAGAAGCTCCGCTCAGCCTGCGACTTTGAGTCTGCTACGGTCCCAAGTCCATCTGCATGGTGTGAAGTTATCTGTCCCCTGCAATACACGTGAGAACTGTATACTGCTTTTGAAGTTGATTCTGTCTGTTCTAGAGAAGCTCCGCTCAGCCTGCGACTTTGAGTCTGCTACGGCCCCAAGTCCATCTGTATGGTATGAAGTTATCTGTTCCCGGCAACACACGTGAGAACTGTATACTGCTGTTGAAGTTGATTCTGTCTGTTCTAGAGAAGCTCCACTCAGCCTGCGACTTGAATCTGCTATAGCCCCAGGTCCATCTGCATGGTGTGAAGTTATCTGTCCCCTGCAACACACGTAAGAACTGTATACTGTGGTGAAGTTGATTTTGTCTGTCTTAGAGCGGCTCTGCTCAGCTGTGACTTCGAGTCTGCTACAACCCCAAGTCCATCGGCATGGTGCGAAGTTAGCTGTCCCCCGCAACACACGTGAGAGCTGTATATTGCTGTTGAAGTTGATTCTGTCTGTCCAGGAGAAGCTCCGCTCGGCCTGCGCCTTTGAGTCTGCTATAGCCCCCGGCCCATCTGCATAGTGTGAAGTCACCTGTCCCCGGCAACACACGTGAGGTCTATATACTGCTGTTGAAGCTGACTCTGTCTGTCCTAACGGTCTGTCCTAGAGAAGCTCCGTTCAGCCTGTTGACTCGAGTCTGCTGCAGCCCCAGAGTCTCAACTGTCTACTTACCTGTGGAAACTCACCTGTCCGTCGTGGGCCTCTGTGAACCTTGCATCAGTGTGGGAAGAGGACTAGCCCCGACTGTATACCCACCTGTGGAAACTCACCTGCCCGTCGTTGGTCCCTGTGAACTCTGCATCGGTGTGAGAAGAGGAAGAGCCCTGACCATCTACTCACTGGTGGAAACTCACCTATCCATCGCATCCCATTGTGAACCCTGCATCGGTGTGAGAAGAGGAAGAGCCCTGACCATCTACTCACTGGTGGAAACTCATCTGCCTACCGCATCCCATTGTGAACCCTACAGCGGCGTGGGAAGAGGAAGGGCCCCTACTGTCTACTCACCTGTGAAAACTCACCTGTCCGTCGTAGGTCCCTGCGGCCCCTGCATTAGCGTGGGAAGAGGAACAGCTCCGACCGCATACTCATCTGTGGAAATCCATCGATCCATCACAGGCCATTGCGAACCTTGTACCGGCGTGGGAGTGGGCCCCGGAGACTGCTGCATTGCCTCGATTCTGGGGAAGAAGAGGAAAGGAAGATTTTAGCTTAGGTTATTCAAATTACTTTTAAATTTAATAAAAAGAACTGTTATTCCCTTGAATTCTGTTTCCGTCTCGTCTCTGACACGTTCCTCAGGGTGGTCCTGGTTCAGGGGTGGGCGCAGTCCGGCTTGGCCCATCCCGACCTGTGACACCAGCTCAGGACAGGAGCATGTTACAGCAAACAACGTCTGACAAACCACAAGGGCAGTTTATACACAGGCTAACAAGGTAACAAGGGGGCGTTGTAAATTGTCATGGGAACACACAAGGGTAACCAAGGGAACTAACAAGACACACCTGGGGAGACTGATCAAATTGAAAAACACAAAAATAACACAAAAGTCCTTACACAAGACAGGGGGACACATGCTGGGATCCTCATGACATTACCCATCCTCAAAGGAGTGGCTTCCAGATGCTCCTAAAAGCAAGTCCAGGAGGGCGGTAGAGCGGAGGCGGGCCTAGGGGTGGGATGGAGGGCAAGGTCCATGGAGTGGAATAAATGGAGACGAAGGCAGAGCAGGAGACGAAGGTGGAGCGGGCTGGGCAAGAAGAGCTGAAGATTCCCATGACGGAGCTGAAGACCACCACAGAAGAGTAGACAAGCTAAAGACTCCCACGGCAGAGCAGACTGGGCTGAAGTCCACCAAGGCGTTGATGAGGACAACCAAGACAACCAAGGTTGAGGACAACCAAGAACCAGGAAGTTCAGGTACGACCTCTGCAGTCGCGTCGAGGCAGACAGGAAGTTCAGGTATGACCTCTGCGGTCACATCGAGGCAGACAGGAAGTTCAGGGACGACCTCTGCAGTCGCGTCTAGGCAGACAGGAAGTTCAGGGACGACCTCTGCGGCCATGTCGAGGCAGACAGGAAGTTCAGGGACGACCTCTGCGGTCACAACGAGGCAAAAAGGAAGTTCAGGGACGACCTCTGCGGCCGTGTCGAGGTACACAGGAAGTTCAGGGATGACCTTTGTGGTCGCATCAAGGCAGTCAAGAAACTCAGGGACAAAAGTGGGCTCTGGAGCGGACTCATTGACTGAAGAGCAATGTGCGGCCCAAACACACAACATGGCCACTGTCATAACAGAGAGTACAGAGAACAAGGGAACGACCTCTGGGCTGGACAGCGCAGGCACCTGCAGGCTTGAGAGCGCTGAGGCCAGTGGGCAGATGACGCTGTTCTAGGGATGCCGGCTGCATGCACTGACATCAGCGGTGTGTCCTCCAAGCTGGATGCCAGTTTCACTCTCATAGGGACCACCTTAATGCTTTCATGTGCAACGTTCATGGCACCCGGGAACTGTGGTGTGTCGTCCATGACGGCTGGAGGTTCAGGCGTGGTGGCCATGACATGACGACTGGAGACACTGGTGTGGTAGCCAAGACGAGTGTGGACTCTAGCATGGTGGTACAGCATGAATGTCGTGTTCCTTCTCCAAGACACCCACCTTAAAAGCTGAACTGCTCAGGTGTAATGCAATGTCAATGTAATATTTAATTCCAATATTCGAGTCCAATTAGGATCATGCAAAGGCACTAGGACAGGAAATAACACAAAAGTCCCCACCCAACACAGGGAAACACAGGCTGGGATCATGACATAATTTTATTAATTTAATAAGTTTATTAAAATAAAATAATTTTTATTAACGAAACAAAAACAGGGAACCACGGCAAATAAAGAAGCTCAGGACAGGAGCATGCTGCAGCAAACAATGACTGACAAACCACAAGAGAATCACAAGAGCAAGAGAAACAAAGGCTGGGATCATGACAAATACACAGCTACTTTAGTTTGGCACTCAATGGAGGAAGATGCAACATTAATGCTGCCAACTCATTGGTGTTATTGTACATAATTAAAAATTGGACATGAACAGCCTCTCAATTTGGACATTAGTCAAGTCAAGTCACCTTTATTTATATAGCACTTTTTACTATCCAGATTGTATCAAAGCAGCTTCACAGTGATAACATGAAAATAATACAACAAAGTTTGTTTCTAGAAGAAAATTGTGTCATCGTCCACCTTAAGTAAGGCAGATCAATAATATTGTTGAATATTAAATGTCCCCAACTAAGCAAGCCAAAAGCCAAGGCAACAGTGGCAAGGAATCAAAACTCCATCAGGAGACAGAATGGAGAAAGAAAACATTGGGAGAACCCAGGCTCAGTCGGGGGCCAGTTCTCCTCTGGCCAATGAGCGAACAGTGTATGATTATGATTCACGCAGCATTACAGGTCAGAAGTCAGATTGGATTAGGAATGGAAAACATTACTGGGAAACTCAGGCTGGCAATATCAACAGTAGCAGTCAGTTTCGGCTGTTGTTCAGCTGAAGTTAGTTCTGTGTCGATTCAGTTCTGTTGTAAAGATCATCAATTATTAAGTTAGTTCATTTTATCTATAAAGCAGTTCTGAAGAAATGATGTCATCGTCCAGCTCAGTTCAGTTATCATAAATTGTTCAGTTCTCTGTAAATTGTTTGTGTCTTAAGGACCTTTTCACTGGTGCATGTGCAATAATTGTTAAGGTTTAGTAAACAAGCATGAAAAACATTGTTTCCTTACCAATAAAGATCTGTACAGTTTATCTGGATTTTACAAAATTATCTTTAAAATACAGTATCCTGAAAAGGTGACTTATTTTTGCTGAGTTTGCATAAATAAATGTTTTCCGTAAATAAAGTGCATAAATAATGCAAGAAATATGTTGAACTAAAATCCACACCAAAGTCACTATAATTACTAACATGTTTTTAATCACAAGGGTCATTAAATGAATATTAAAAGATAATAAATACAAACAATTTCTGTAAGATTATTACGAACGGCTCAGAGACTTGCGTTGAACATCCAAATGCATGGGACAATTGAGAATCATAGTCCATATAACAGGCAAAGGGTCAAACAATCTAAAAAAGCAACAGGGTCGAAAACACAGGCAAAAAGGAAAATCAAGAATACGGGAAGATAATCAAGATAATCAAAAAAACAAAACACAGGAAACCATGATACATCTGAAAGTAAATACTAGAAGTCATTCTTAAAATCGAACCGGGTTACATTACCTCAACTACCACTCTAGTTTATTTTCAGTTATTTTGTGTATCACCTGAAAAAAACAAAAAACAAATTCATAAATAAATGTACAGAACACCAACATGACTAATTCAGATTGAAAATGAGAAACATTACTCACAACTTTTTTCAATCCTAAGATACCCATTAGAACACGACACGTCCACATATGCTCTCATCTCACTTCCAGTATTCCATCCAGTCGTACAGTTAAGTCTATACTTGTTAGCATGTGTTATATAGACCTTTTCTGTAGGGAGCTGTAGATTGTACTTCTCAACTATGTCATCAATTTCACAAGGCCCTATGACAGAGACATCGTCCAGTGAAAAACAATACAAAACAATTAGAGATTTGTTTTTACAAAAAAGCAAAAGATAATTAATTTGTAATTGAATAACTCACTCAGACATTTCGGAGGAGTCTCCCATTTTCCATCCACACACCTATAACCCACTAAACATTGGACGTCGGATAGACGTGCAGATCATGTCTATATTGGCTCCGTCGGTCCATGACCAATTCTGGACATCTATTCAAGGTCCAAACTAGGTCCACTATTTGGACGTCCAACCATGACCCAACTTGGATGTCATATTGAAGTTCAACATTGGACCTTTGAACTGGGTAATTTTTTTTGGACGTCATTTGGACGTTTATGACAGGTGCAGGAAATTTACATGATTACTAGGGGTGTAACGGTTCACAAAATCCGGTTCGGTACGTTTTAGATACAGCAAAAAGAAAGAAATGCCAGGGAAATTTACTTGATTTAATTTTTTTTATTCTTTTTTTTTATTTTATTAAAACTAAAATCATAAAGTATGATATTTTTTTACTTTGAGCAATTCTAGAGCTATAATTGACTCTTCTTAGGAGCATATAAAGCAAAACAGCTCCTTGGAAAAAATGAAATGTAATATTGTAGTAGTTATAAACAAAGGTTTATTTTAGTTCAGATTAACATTTGAGGGCAGGTCAGAGTCCTGCACGGGTCCGATTTTGTAAATCCGCACCCGCCCGTACCCGCAGTGCTTCAAACTGTGGCTATACAGTTTGAAGCACAGTTTGAAGCACCACCCGACTCGTTAACCGTCAACAGCACTAATTAAAATCCGCACCCGACCCGACCCGCTTAAAATAGAACCGACACCCGAAATAAAATCAGTTTAGCCAATCACATTACAGCCACAATAACAAAAATGTTTATTGCCAGGTCATACAGAAGTTATAACGACAATTAATACAAGGACAACTTCAGCCAAAGCTGTCAAAAGGCCGGTAGGAGAACATGGCAAACGTTACCACAAAACTGAATAGCCTAACAGACGCGGCTACAACACTACCCAGTCAGCAAATTTCCTTTGGCAAAGATGTGGGCCAGATAAACAGCTGAGCTGTGGCCCAGATTAGTTTGTGTTTGCCGGCCCAGATATGGCCCACATCTCCTTTGCCAGAACTGAACCAAAGGACTGCCATAACTCCACCAAGCATGAGCCAAATACTACAATTTCATGTGGCCCATATGTGAGCCTGGTATGCAACTTTAGTATGGTTCTGTTAAAATCTAACGGCCCTTATGTGGCCCACATGCAGCTGACAGTATTTAAAGGGGTGATGAACTGAGAAATCAAAATTTCCTTGAGCTTTTGACATATAAGAGATCATCATACTATAATAATATCCTGTAAGTTTCAGAACTGAAAACTACCTTGTTAGTCCAATAAAAGCTTTTATAGTCAGCAAACGACTTTTTTTTTTTTTTTTTTTTTTTTTAAACATTAGACATAACATACATAAAAAAAACACAATAACATGACATCCAAAAAGATAATCTAAAAACAAAATTTTAAAACAGAAATTTCAGAATAGAAAAAAAAAAAAAAAAAAAATGAAAGGGGATAAAACCAATGTGTTATATAAACCAATAATTAGTACTACTTAAAGAAAACAACAACATATATTAATTCAATTTTCAATTAACTTCAATTATTTGACAAATATAATTGTATCACTACATTTTTTGTTATCAATACATTTGAGAGACTCAATATACAATTCAAAATCACTCAAAAAAACCTTCAGACACGGTTTAGAATTACTCAATTTACTCTTATGAATATGAAATTTACCTAACAGTATCATAAGATTCATCATAAAATTAACAGAAGCAATTTTCGAATCAAAATAAATAATAACATCTTTGGAAGTAAGTTCACAATTATGACCAGACTTCTGTTGAAAGTGACTAGAAAGATCATCCCAAACATTTTTAGAATGATAACATTCAAAGAAAAGATGTAGAATTTGTTCTGGCTGATCCAAACAAAAAGTACAATTCTCATCAATATCCATACATTTTGATAAAGTATAGGCTAATTGCTAACATAAATATTGTGAAGAATTTTCAAATGTACTTCTCGAAGTTTGTTAAATATACAAAACCGAAAGGGAAGCAACCAAGCTTTTTTCCAGATAATCTCTGAGAAGCAAATATTCCAGAAAAATTTCCCTCTAGGCTGAACAAATCTATTTTTATAAAATATATTTGTAATGAATTTATTTGAGCACTTTTTACTGGTAATGTCCACACCATTTAAATAAAGAACAGGATCAATTCTACAAATGTTAAGGGACATCATATGACTTCTCAATAACATCATTAAACCAGTAGGAATGGCTTTTATTACAGAATAATACTCTTTATATTTAATAGGAAATGCCCACTTATTCATGAAATTTTCATAAGAAAGAAACTGAGCTGACTGATCTAAAAGGTCATATAAGAAGTAAATTCCTTTGTCTTTCCAACTCTGTAAATAAAGAGATTTCCGGTTTACTGTAATATATGCATTATTCCACAAGATTGCTTTATGTGGGGAAAAGTTATGTACATAACATAACTTCCAGGCCTTAAGAGCTTGTTGGTAGAAATTGGATAAAGTCACAGGAAGTTTGCTAATAGAGTAATCACATACTAACAAAAAATTTAAACCTCCAATCTTTTTAAAAATATTATATGGAATAAAAAAACCATATTGAGTCTGATTTAAGGAGACAGTTTCTGAGCCATTTTACTTTGAAAGTATAATTTAAATCGAAAAAATCCAAAAGCTCAAAACCACCTTCATTTCTTGGACCATGAAGAACCTCCTTTCTTAAATGATGATGTTTATTTCTCCAAACAAATTTTGTAAATAACTCATTGATTTTTTTACAAATCGAATCTTGAACAGCAAGAGATAAAGTTGGATAAACAAATCTAGAAACCCCTTCTGCTTTGGTTAATAGGACTCTGCCTATGATGGTCAAGTCTCTTTGAAGCCAATTATTAAAGATGTTTTGAGTTTTTTTAAGTTTGGGGGAAAAATTTAATTCTTGTCTTTCCGCTATATCTTTTGTTACATTTATTCCTAAATACTTAACCTTGTTTTTTACTGGGATATTACATATATTTTTTTCTTTAGAGTCATAGAGACACATTATTTCAAATTTATTTACATTTAGCTTTAATCCCGAGGCATCAGAAAATGTACCTACTAGCTGCAATACTGCCAGAGGTGGACAGTAACAAAGTACATTTACTTGAGTACTGTACTTAAGTACACTTTTTGAGTATCTGTACTTTACTTGAGTATTATCATTTCTGGAAACATTTTACTTTAACTTCACTACATTTGAAAGACAAATATCGTACTTTTTACTCCACTACGTTTCTGTCAAGGTCCTTGAGTAGAAAGTAGTAATGTCAGTCAGGGAATGATTTTTGTTTGGAAATGAAAGTCGGGTTGACGTCAAAACCCGACGTCAGATTTACGTCAGAACCCGACATCGGACAGACGTTGGATTTTGGTTGGAAATGAAAGTCGGGTTGACGTCAAAGCCAAAAAACTAAGCCAAGGGCACTATTTGAGGGAACAGCCATTTGGGTGTCCGAAACCATTGTAGATGTTATTGAGTGCACTTATTCAATCTCATATTCAATCCCACTACTGGAACTGTGTTCTAGAAATAAATGTGTTATTGATATGAGGGTAGTCAGGCATAGATTCAGAGGCATCAATGCAACAATAATAAAACAATGCATTGACATTTACTTTTTACTTTTGATACTTAAGTACTTTTAAAAACGAGTACTTCTGTACTTTTACTTAAGTAAGAATCAGTATTTACAACTTGTACTTGTAACAGAGTAATATTTGACCAGTAGTATCTGTACTTTCACTCAAGTAAGGAAGTTGTGTACTTTGTCCACCTCTGAATACTGCGGGCAACTGTACTTTATCTTTCAAAAAAAGAACAGTATCATCCGCAAGCTGAGTTAGTCTAAGCTGTTTATTGAAGATGGTAAGTCCTTGAATATTTGGAGAATTCAAGACTTTTATGGAAAGAAACTCAACTACAACGAGGAACAAGAAAGGGGCTATAGGACAACCTTGGCGCACTCCTCTACAGATGGGGAAACGTTTAGAGGTGTTTGGATATAAATTAATTGAGCTATTAATACCTTTATGGAACATTTTGATTATAGAAATAAATCTTTCCTCCAAAACCAAAGGATTCAAAAGCCCTATACATAAACTGATGCTCAATCGTATCAAACGCTTTGTGGAAGTCTAAAAAAACAATTAAAGCCTCTGATTCTACTAAATTTGAGTAGTCTAATAAGTCCAAAATTAGCCTAATGTTCCAACTTATGTGCCGTCCAGCCATAAATCCAGTTTGACACTCATTAATTATTTCGTCTAGACCTTTTTTCAAACGAACTGCATAAACAAGAGATAACAATTTATAATCTACATTTAATAATGTTATAGGGCGCCAATTATCCAAGATCAATTGATCTTTATCGGGTTTCGGAAGGAGGGTTATTAATCCCTGTTTCATCGTAGTCGAAAATTCGTTTGATTCAATATATTCCTTATACATTTAGAGTAAGGGGTTTTCAATAATATCCCAGAAGCAGAGATAAAATTCAACTGAAAGACCATCTGTGCCTGGCGATTTTTTCTTCTTCATTGAATGAATAGCTGTAAACAACTCTTGTTTCCTTAGTTCTTCATCACAAAGGTCTCGAAATTGAATAGAAATAGATGAGACAGATTGCTTAACTGACGCAAAAAAGTCGGAACATTTATCAGTTTCAAAAACGGACTCATATAACTTAGAGTAGAAAGATTCCACATAATTTGTAATCAATTTTGGATTTGAAGTTAGTACATCATTAATTTTAAGAGAGGAGATCATTTGTCTTTCATAATTTCGTTTTCTAGAGAAAAAAAATAACTAGTATTATTTTCCCCCTTTTCTAGCCACCTGGCTCTAGAACGAATGAATGCCCCTTTTGCTATATTAATATATATATATATATATATATATATATATATATATATATATATATATATATATATATATGATCAATTTGAGATTTTATTGTCTCCAATTTTTCTACTTCTGTAAGATTGACTTTTTTCAAAAGGAAGTCTAATTCTGTCATAAGAGCCTTTTCCATATTCAAATTTTTATTTTTAACTTTCTTACTAAAATAAACAGAGGCGCACATGCGACGTCATACCTTTTCTCTCAATGAATGAAGCTAACTTTACTGAAGCTAACGTCTGTCGTTTTTTCTATAGTCTTACATTATAATCGTAACGTAAAGCCGTCATGCCTGAGTGTTTTGAGCCAGAATACACACATACGAGCAACGGATCTTGTGACGTACATAGTGCGAGACGAGAGATGTAGTTCATTGAGCGATTTTCACATAAAACTAAACGTTACTCTTCTGTTTTATGACAAACTGCGACTTTCTTGACTTTCATAATTACCTTTTAAATTGACAAGCATCATATGTGTAGTTCAGGGCACAGCTGACGGAATAAAAAGATAAGTTATCTCTCGCCATTGACTTCCATACATATTTTTTCAGAAATAAGGTCCCATGAGCCGGAAGCGGAGGGGCGGGACTTAGGCTTTCTATTGAGCTACTTCCAAGCAATAAACATGTTTACTAAATATTGTGCAGTGCCTGTTTGTGGAAGAAGACAGTCTGCATAAGCTTCCTTCGGATTCCAGCATGGTTAAACTTTATTAAATCAGTCAATCACAATTTCCCGACACAGATCTGCCAGCAACATGTAAGTAACCATGTGTATTCTAATGCCTGATCTGCGATCAGTGATTTCTGTGTAATTATTCAAGTTCAGATATTTCTCTTAAAATCGTTCAATACTGTTTATGCATCAGTGACTAAACGATCAACTTCACATAATTTCTCATAGTATTATGAAAATAATCTTTTTTAAACTGTTATTAAATTATATACAGAAAGCGATCAAAGAACGATCCCTTTCCATTCGCCCAAGCTGTCAATCAAACAGCACAGCGCAAGAGCTTATCTGGACACTTACAAACTCGTGATGAAATAATGACACTGTTACACTACACAACGAAGCTCTTACTGTATACTCACATCGTGTTTGCATTGTGATTTGGTGTAAGCATTTGTGAGAGTGCAAAAATTGCGTTGCAATGATAAGATCTTTATTCATGCGATCAACAGACTGTCTGTCATCCGCTCAGTCAGTGCTCATCATACTGCAACCTTTCATGTGATGGAATAGATTTAAATATAATGCTTTAAACGACACTTTTCACGATTTGTTAATCTCGATAGCTGTAGGCCTAATAGTAAAAACGTAGTAAAAGTTTTCGAGAGAGTTCATGTAATACTAGCTATTTCATATGCAAGCATGTCAGCCAATCACAGCAGTGGGCGTTTGCACTGCAGTCTCACAGCAGACACGCTCCATAAAACAGAGCGTTCAAATCTAAGGGTGAAATCAGGCTTGGAAAAATGGCTTTTATTTATAAATTATGACGATTTTTTATGTAAAAATCATACTAACATTATAAGGGCACCCCAGGCAACATTATAAAATAATAAAACAATCCAGTTCATGACCCCTTTAAAGTCTTATTAACTCACAGGTAAATTAAACACTCAACAACAAATGTACTCAAAATTATTTATTTTGACAAGCATTTAAATAATTACAGCTAAAGTGTTGTACTTAATTACACTAATATTCAGTTGAAAACATTCATAAAAATAAATAAAATTACAGCAAGAGTTGAATAATAATTACATTAGTATTTAGTTGAAAACATTTCATAAAAATAAATATAATTACAGCAACAGAGTTGAATTTAATAATTACAGTAGTATTCAGTTGAAAACATTTAAGAATACATAGAATTACAGCTACTCAGTTGTACTTATTTAAAGGAGCTGTATGTAATGCCGCGTTCCAGGCAACCTGTAACCCGTGTTTTTCCAACTCGTAGCTGGGAGTACATCGATCTAGTACGAGTTCACGGGTGGGAAGTCACGGGTTTGACTGCCGTTCCAGTGCACTTTCACGGGTATAAGGTTGGAAAAACACGGATTACAGGTTGCCTGGAACGATGTACTCCCAGTTACGAGTTGGAAAAACACGGGTTACAGGTTGCCTGGAACGCGGCATAAGATTGTGGCCAAAACTGGTACTGCAATCACTTTCAAATTATTGTAGAGCGTGTATCCCCTCCCCCTCCCCCGATGCAGATTAACACTAGGCGATTTCCTAGGCAGATATTGACTTATATATTAAGGACTATATTAGGGGGAAGCACAGGCGAAGCACTGCTACTTGGGCATGATATCTCTGCGCCCAAGTAGCAGTGCTTCACCTTTGCTTCCCCCTAATATAGTCCCAAGTCAGTATCTGCATAGGAAATCACCTAGTGTTAATCTGCATCACTATTTGTACTTGTTGTGAATACACAGGCCACAACAAGTAATTAGGTGTTTTTTATTTTATTTTTTATATCACTTTTACTCAGGACATGCTAGCTGGCAACAAAGGATTCCATTCATTATGCTAAGCTAAGCTAGCACCGACCCTGTCAAACTAAAACAATGCATGCACTGAGACAAAAATGCATTTGCCCACCTATCTAAATGTAGGAAAGAAGGTGAATAAGCCCTATTTCAAAAAACGGTGGAGTGTTCCTTTAAAGGGATAGTTCGCCTAAAAATTAAAATTCTGTCATCATTTACTCACCCTCAAGTTGTTTCAAACCTGTATGAGTTTCTTTTTTCTGCTGAACACAAAAGAAGATATTTTGAAAAATGTTGGTAACCAAACAGTTGATGGACCCCATTGACTTCCATAGTATTTTTTTTCCTACTATGGAAGTCAATGGGGTCCATCAACTGTTTGGTTACCGACATTTTTCAAAATATCTTCTTTTGTGTTCAGCAGAAAAAAGAAACTCATACAGGTTTGAAACAACTTGAGGGTGAGTAAATGATGACAGAATTTTCATTTTTGGGCGAACTATCCCTTTAAGTAGAATTCAGTTAAAAACATTTAAGAATACAAATGAATATAAATAGCATTTGTAACCCAGGTTACTAGAGATATTCTGTTGACGTAAAGAGAGAGAGAAAAAAAAAAAAATACTAACACTTGTGAATATATAAAACAATTATTTTATTAATATCTGTGGGGAAAGAAAAAAAAAATAGAAAGTTTAAGATTCTAAGAGAAAATAAGAAAATGCATAAAATAAAATAATAAAACTAATTTAGAAAAGTTATCCAATTTTTAAAGACAAAGATTGGTTCAATTCAACGAGTGGGAGTTAGCCCCACCTTAAAGGGATAGTTCACCCAAAAATGAAAATTCTGTCAGTAATTACTCACCCTCATGTTGTTCCAACCGCGTAAGACCTTCGTTCATCTTCAGAACACAAATTAAGATATTTTTGATGAAATCTGAGCCTTGTCTCACTCCTCCATAGGCTGCTAGGTGGCCCAAACTTGCTGGCCCAGAAAAGTTATTAAAGAGATCGTTAATATAGTCCAAGTGACTATGTGGCTCAATCTGAAGGATATCAAGCGACGAGAATACTTTTTGTGCGCAAAAACAAACAAAAATAACGACTTTATTCCACTATTCATTTCCTTCTCTCTCGACCTCTAGTTGGTTTGCGTAGTGTTTTTGTAACACAGTGTAACGTGTAACACAGACGCGCAGCGCAAAAACACTACGAGGCCCAGAGAGAAGGAAATGAATAGTGGAATAAAGTCGTTATTTTTGTTTGTTTTTGCGCACAAAAAGTATTCTCGTCGCTTGATATCCTTAAGATTGAGCCACTGTAGTCACTTGGACTATATTAACGATCTCTTTAATAACTTTTCTGGGCCAGCAAGTTTGGGCCACCTAGCAGCCTATGGAGGAGTGAGACAAGGCTCAGATTTCATCAAAAATATCTTAATTTGTGTTCCGAAGATGAACGAAGGTCTTACGCGGTTGGAACAACATGAGGGTGAGTAATTACTGACAGAATTTTCATTTTTGGGTGAACTATCCCTTTAATAGATGGACTCAGGCCAAGGGTGATGCAACACTTTTTGCGAGACACTGAAGCGGCTAGTTCAAGTTAGAGAAGCTGCTGGTGCGATCCTATGGAGCCCCTAAAGGGACGTGGTGGTGGAAAAAAAATTTAGGTTGGGAGAATTTTTCTTTTCAATTCTTTTGCATTCCCTCACAAAACTTTTGCGTTCCCCCGAGAAACTTTGCGTTCCCACGCAAAGTTTTGCGTTCCCGCGCAAAACTTTTGCGTTCCCTCGCAAAGATATTTGCGTTCCCACGCAAAACTTTTGCGTTCCCTCGCAAAGATATTTGCGTTCCCACGCAAAGTTTTGCGTTCCCTCGCAAAGATCTATTAACGTACGGAGCTCTGAAACACTGCCAGCGGGACATTAAACAGGAAGTGTCTGTCCGAGCTCAAAACAGGTTTTGCGTGGGAAAGCAAATATCTTTGCGAGGGAACTTAAAAGTTTTGCGAGGGAACGCAAAAGATTTGAAAAAAAAAAAATTCTCCCATCCTAAAAATTTTTCCACCACCATGTCCCTTTAGGGGCTCCGTACGATCCTAAAGAAAGAAAACAAGAGAATTAGAACGAACAAACCAAGAATTAAATCAGAGAAACAATCAGATTAAAGTGCGGATTGAGTTTCATCAAACGTTACGAGTGAAAGTGTTATTGACCTCTACGAAGAGATTCAGATTCAGATTATTTTATTTAATGCCATGTCAGCACTCAAAGCTATTTTCATGGCAAAAATAAAATTACAAAAATACAAATATCATATAAATACAATAAAAAACAAAACAATTAAACACAGCAAGTCATATTATATGAATTTTTTTAAATTAACACATGATAAAAATTCCAAAACCTTTTCAGGCATAATACCGCTACGAAGAGAGTGCATATCCAAAGTTGGGAGTTTTGCCCTTCATAGCCGAGAATTGAGTTCTCTTGGTGAGTGTTGTAATTAAATAATTCTTTTTGTGTGTAAAATGCTTGATAAATGGTATTAAATTACTAAATTCTGATGTTATATGCAGTTGTATGTAAAAGAGTTGACCCTTTTTGTTTATAATGGGAAGAGTATTGCATGTATGTGTTGAATAATTGATGTTTCAGATTTAAAAGTCACCTCGAGTGGTTAATAGAGGTTATTTTAATGAATTTCATTGTGTATTTGAGCTATGAGTTAATGCGCGATCATGACGCACATGTAATACGGGCAGATGAGGCCTAAGTGCGTCATCGGAAAATAGCTCTTTGCACATACAAATTATATGTGCTAAAGTAAGACGGAATTTCAGTAAAAGAAAAAAAATGTTGAATGTTGTTTATATGCACACTAACTGCTCTAAAGATGTATATTTTTGAAAGGAATGTCTAATTATATTTTTGGCCTTGTCTTTGCAAGGTTGGGTCTTTTCTTTCTTTCCTTTTTCCCTTTTTTCTTGTTATTTTCTTCTTCTTTTCTACTCTTTTGTCATTTCTGAGTCGGATGCTGCACATTTCCTGGACACCGGACGATTTTGAAGGAGAATTGTATGTGAATTGTCCCTGCTTGCTTTACATCGGAAAAAAAACGTTGCGAGCGGGAACTGGCGAGCCATTTGCCCATATAAGGAAGGACCGAGCTTGTGAATCAAGGAACGAACGGAGTGGTATGATTGTGCACACATCTGAATTGAACTGTGTTGATCCGAGATACATTGCGGAAGAAGGATCTCGTGAGAGCGGCATTCGAACTGGAACTGAGAATTAGTGTGTATATAAATTATATACATATATATATAAAAAGAGGAATCTGAATTGTATTGAATTTGAGACTGCTAATTAAGCAGTACATTTTGACCTGTGATTTATTTTCTCTACTGTTATCTTTTTTTTTTTTTCTTTCAAATTCCATTGTATTTCATTTCAATTCATTTTGATTTTATATTTTATTTTGATTTATTTTTTCTTGGAGAACGAGAGTAAAAGGTATTCTTAAAGGGTCATCATTTGGAAAGATTGTATTTGAATTTAAAACGTTTACTTAACCTTAAATAAGCCAATTAGAAACAAATTGGCTTATTTAAGGTTAAGTAAACGTTTTAAATTCAAAAACGTTTGAAACTAAATAGGTAATAAAAAAGAGAGAAACAATAATAATTATAAACTAAATAGGAAATATAAATTAGGGTTATATCAAGGTTACATTTATTTGTTCCACGGCAAATCGTTGCTGTTCTCCTGGTCATTATATATATATTTTTTTTTTCTTTCCCCCCTGTGTGATGTGATGATTAAAAATTTCACTCCTTTAATGTTTAATTCCTTAATACATCATCCCAAATTTTCTAACGCAACGAGTGCTTGTCATAAATTCTTTCTCCCCTTGCTGTTAACGCAGTCTCTTGAGCGATTCTGGTCTTCTGGTCACTGGTCCAAATTTTGAAGCGGTGCACTTCACGCTCATTTGCATATTTCGCTGGTTGTAAGTGAGGGTTGCACTGTCGCCGCGACGCAGGTTACACATTCAAAGTTAATTTTTACACCAAAGTTCAAAACACGATCAAAGCATGTATTAATGTTATGTTCAATTAGTCTAATGAGAGTAATACAAATAAATCACAGTAACTTGGTAAAGAGAACTTTAAAGAGAAATTGAGAAAGTTAAAGCAAACTTGAAAGGTAAAGAGTTGAGAAGTGTGTTGATGTGCAGAGAAGTCTCCAATGAGGGTCGGCAATGTGTTGACCTTTTCCAGTAAGGGGATTCTGCCTGACTGCACCTGCAATAAAGAAGAATTTAAATAATGTTAGCAGCAATACAACCTGGAAGCTAGAGCTGCAGGAGAATGGAAAAAAAAAATCATTAATGTAAACTTCCTTTAATATTTTAATTGCAATTTTTAACAAATTAAACACCTCTGAATTACCACTGTATCAGCACTGCATGTATTCTGCGTTTTTTACAAAAAAAAGACATGCACACTCTAATGTAAAAACACACCAACACAGATAGCATTAATGTCATGTTTTAGTCCAAAGACAGAGTCTACAAAAAAAAGTGTTTTTACTAACACAAAATAAACTCAAGATAACCCGCAATGATGCGAGACAATTTGGAAGCAGAAACACACAAACAATAATGGGCCAAGTACTGATTGCAAGGAGGATCATAAAGGGTTAGTTCGCCCAAAAATGAAAATTCTGTCTGTAATTACCCTCAAGTTTTTCCAACTTCTGTGTTGTACGTCAGAGCGTAGACTCACTATTGGCTGACGCTGGTCATGTGTGGGATGCTGGCCAATTGTGAGCCTACGTTCTGATGTACAACACAGAAGCGCTGCGCTGTTACACTACGTGAACTCAGAGGAAAATGAAGAGTTGAATAAAGTCGTTATTTTTGCTTGTTTTGCGCACAAAAAATATTCTCAACACTTGATAAACTTAAGGTTGAGCCACTGTATTCTTAAACTATTTTAACAATGTCTTTACTAACTTTCTGGGCTGGCAAGTTTCAATAACAGAGAAGCCTATGGAGGAGTGAGAAATCTCTCAGATTGCATCATAAATATATTAATTTGTGTTCCGAAGATGAACAGAAGTCTTACGGGGTTGGAACAACATGGGTGAGTAATTACTGACAGAATTTTCATTTTTGGGTGAACTAACCCTTTAAATACACAGTGATAATGAACTAAATACAGATAGTTGTAGGCATGCGCTGGTGTTTGGCTCGATCTCATGGTGCAAATGACCCTATAGGTTGATTTTACTCCGAACCATCCCTTTAAGCTCTGAACCATGAATTTGTGACTATTACTATTACTGAGATAACAGAAATAAAAATGCAATGTTAAGCGGTTTTGAAAAGTTGTGTATTGTGCAAAGTGCTATACAAATAAAAGTGACTTCTAAAAAAGGTCTCACCAATGACAACTTCCTTTACGACCAGGCGTTGGACACCAATCTTCTCACTGACTTCTCTCCAATTCATAACGTGCCACAGCAGTTGTAAAAGTGCCTTTCAGCACTCTCCACACGGTGTTATCCAGGTCAAAGCCACCAACCAGACCCAGATAGGTAATCTGATAGGAAAAAAAAAAAAAAAAACATTGTGTAAGTGGTTGAAATATGCATTTAAATAGACCACCCTAAAATGAAAGTTCTTTTATATTCAAAAATGAACTATAAACTATTACTTACTCCATCTGAAACCATATTTTCTAGGTTTTTAATATGGAAATTAGCATGCATGGTATATAATCTCTATCGTTAGAAATCAGAGTAATTATAAAAATGTCCTGCCTCTTCCAAGCTTTATAATGGCAGTGAATGGCCGCTCAATTAATTGATAGTTAACAGAAACAGCAATTCATTGTTTGTTCATGTTAGTTCACAGTGCATACTAAAGGTAACAAGTACAATTTTTGATTTGAATGTGTAAATGTTGAAATTAACATTAACACATATTAATATATGCTGTAGAAGTGCAGTGCATTATTAGTTCATGTTAACAAGGTATTTTAATCGGGTATTGTATCGAAAGTCATAATTTTGGTATTGTGACACTAATAGCCTAACGTTACAACTTTAATTTTAAAGAGGGAAAAGTCATGAGAAAAAGTCTTGGTTGAATATCATTTCAGAGTTAAATAAAAAGATAGGCTACATACAATAATGCACACGCATTAATGTGTTTATTCTTGGCATTTTTATATTATTATTAGTTGAATGATTGTGAACACAAATTAGGATTTAGGTTTTTTGACAAACAGTAACACAGACATTGGACCACGTCGCCTTAATTCACAAATAGGCTACTACACATGACAAACTATAGCCTACTATTTTATATGTGTACGACAGTGTGCTGTTGATTTATAAACAAAAACATCTTAATTTAAAACGGCAAACCAGCGAACTGCTATAGCCTACATTAAACTTTATTGTAAGTTATAGGAGGAAAATATCAGCTAGTTCAACCCCTTCCTCGATGAAACGAATAACTAAACGCACAATAACATGCAATATTGACACATAATGCTGCATATTTCAATTATATGACTTTAAAATGCCAAAACATCACTTACCTGAATGTACACAGTGAGGAAAGCAGAATAAATGGCGTCAGCTGGCCAGCAGCGTCGCAGTCAAACTCGCGCCGTAGTCTCACTCCACCAATAGGAGGGAAGATGCATAGCAGCCTGAGGTGTGGAACGTAGTGATGGGAAGTTCGGATCATTTTACTGGCTCTCATGTTCGATCTCGTTCATCAAAATGAACGAATCTTTTTTCGAGTCATTTCGTTCATTTAAGGGGCTTTAAATATTATACTTTTAACAGGCAAATTCCCCGAACACATTCACCTACGCAATCTTGATACTCTGAATTAAGAAATCATTATAATGCAGTCAAAAATAATTTACAGGGAAGAGGGAACATAAATAATTACTTTACCTTCCGAGTCTTTCGTTCATTTATCACGTGACAAACGCAATGAACGGATCGTTCATGAACGACTCATCACTAGTGGAACGGCGGATCTTTGCCGCACTTGATTTCAGGATGCCTGTGTTTTTCCACGTATAAGCCAAATGTTTACCACAAGTCGGTGTTTCTCTGTGTGCCATAGCTCAACACATATGGTTCTCATGTGTTCGTTGTTATCTGGGCCATCCCAGCTAACACAAATACGTGACTGTTACGTAACTGCAACGTAATCTGGTGACCAAACTTTCGTCGTGGCGACGTAATTAGTTAGGCTACGTCGTGGCAACCGGAAAAGTGAAATTCCTGGATTCGTTGTCACGACGTAACTTTGTAACGTTGTCAGTAAGTAACGGCGACGTCGTGGCAACGTTGTGGATTGACAGTCGTGTGTTGGTAACCAGTTGGTCATTTTAGTTTTTAATAATATGGGCGGACATCTAATTTAACTTGTCCTCATTGGCCCAAAACTACTTTAGAGACTTTTTCAACGACATATGAACGATACAGACTCAAAATTTGGTTAATTCAGTTAATTTACTATAGAACAAAGCACAAACAGCAAAAACAGTTTGCAAACAGGTTATACATTTAAATGAACAAGGTTTTCCCCAAAAGCTTGAACATCTAACTACTCCTACACGTCTTCATTTTGGTGGCCCTAATAACAAAGCAAAAATAAGAAAAGAAAAATGCAAGAAAAAAGAACAGTTGAGTGTTTTCCCATTTAACATTTAAATACACAAAGCAATTAGCACTGAAAGATAGAATCTGTAAGCAGACAGTTTTGTTCAAAAATCGCTCATATATTTTTCTAAACGTAACACAAAGTTATGTTGTGGCAAGTGCATTATTTCCTTTTTAAATAATTTGATAACTTCATGACATGTATCACTATTCACTATATAAAACCTTAGTTTGAAATCTTTTTTTTTTTTTGTACATTTAATAATACATATTATTTTGTTTTTCTTCTTCTAAAGTCGTGATTATGATGTCCATTTTTTTAAACTAGGAAACTAGGCCTATTTATGATTATTCCTGAAGGCAGCATTAAACCCCCAAAATGTCAGGTGATGGTGCAACTGTCCGAACAAATGAACAGACTAAGAAAACAATTTACAATGGTGTCTTAATAATAAAAAATTAAAAACTATGCCATCATTTTAGGTTTGAAGCCTTTCATATAATTGTTTTTTATAAATATCAGTAGTTTTAAAGCTGTTGAGATAATTGAGAAACTTTTGTCCAGCAATTTGTATATTCTCAAATGTTATTATGAATTTACAAGGTAATAACAGTAAACATGATAATGCATCGTCCAGAGGAGCCTAACTGATCTCTTTGGCAGAGTGAAAAAGTTTGTAGAGCTCTCTCAAATACAGATAAAAACTGCTAATTTCAAGTATGGGTAGGTTGGTGGTACACTTTCCATGTTAGGTGGTACAACTACAATACATAATATTTTTGTTGTACCACCTGACATAAAAACTTAAATTAGTTTAAACACTTTAAAATATCATTTAACATCTGAAAATTGTTTAAACACATTGTCTTCAAGAGTGTTGATGTCATTAGAAGTCTTCCCAAGTGAGGCTGGATCCGAACTGGAGCTGCTGTAATCTCTAGTGAACTTGCTGAGCATCCTAAGATAGAAACAAGGAGACAACAGAAGAAAGATTAGCATTGCTGCTGTTCATATTATTTCAGGCAAAAGATGGTCATGTGAACTTTTTACTATTTCATCATATAGTGCAAGATTATAAGATGTGTTCATTGAATGCTTGGCTAAAGAGATGTGTCTTTAATCTAGATTTAAATTAGGATAGTGTTTCTGGGCCCCAAACATTATCAGGAAGGTAATTCAGAGTTATTCCCTTACATTATATTGAATTAATAGGAAATCATCTGATTTTAATGAGAAAACATGGCCAAACGAGTCAGCATTTTAATATTTGAATACTAGCCTATACATTCTTACAGTGCAAACGTCCTAAACATTTCTGAGTATTATCAATGTTGAAAACAGTTGTGCTGATTAATCTTTTTGTGTTAACAAATGTAACAGTTTAATCCATTTTCTTTTTTCTCTCTCCAGGATTCATTGTTAAATAGACCCAACATATTATATAAACAATATATATTATAATATAATATAATATAATATAATATATTTTATCAAATTGACCAGAAGAGAGAGTAAAGATTTCTGTTTCAAATAAATGCTGCTTTTTTTCTTTCATTCATCAAATAACCCTGAAAAACACAAAAATATGAAGCAGCACAGCGGTTTTCAACACTGATAATAATCATAAATGTTTCATCTATGGTTTTAGTTTTACTTATTCACTTATTCATATTGCTCATACAGTGTCACTTACTTTTGGATGTCAAAACTTTCTTAAAATAAATGAAACAAGTAAATGTAAATATGAGAATTTAAAAAAATAAGAAAATAACAGATGCATGGTGATATACAGTAACGTTAGGTGACAAAATATTGTGAGACAATGGATATTAAGTAATTTAATGAGCTTCCTCACTTCACCTGTTTCCAACTTCTCTGGCAGCAGCTTTCTTCAGAAATGTTGAAGTCGTGGAGCTTCCCCTCTGTTGTAGAAGGATTGTTTTGTTGCTGCTGAAATCACAGAACTATTTTTGTCAATTTGTGTTAACCATTGAGCTAGTTTCAGCCAATTTTCACAATTTTTGCTGGACCTCATGCTGCAGAAACACAGGGTTTGTGACGAGAACATATTAATGGTACAACACAATTTTTAGATTCAAATTATCTCAGTGAAACAGGTTATTTCATGATGATTATAAAACCATCAACAGGTAACCATCATCACCTGATCTCATTTCACTTTAGCTTTCTTTGCTGCTGCAAATGTGTTTGACAAACACACTGTCACAGCGGCCAAAGAAGACAAAAGATATAATAAGAGTTAAGAGCCCAACTAATGGAAACACTATTCACTGTAATGGTGACTTTAAATGAAACACATTATAGTTAAACCTCTGTTAATTCTCAATAAAAACTTTTGTAGACGTCTGACAGAAATAAAGTCAGTCTGGTTGGTAATAAGTGAAGCTGGTAATGCTGTTTGTGGAGTTGTTTAATCCTCCAGTTCTGGTTTATTTCTTTGCTCTTGGCTGAGATGTGGCATTGCTATGGCCTGCTTGTGGCCCAGATCTGGCAAACAGGAGTGGCCCACCCAAGTGCCGTAATTCCACGCTGCATGTGGGCCAGATCATCTTTCCATGTGTGCCAGATGTGGGCCGGATCTGGGCCGACACAATGTTGCTATGTGGATAGGTACAGTGGGAATGAGTTTAATTTTGTTAACATTGTTTTTTTAAAACTCTGGGACCATAGGGCTACAAGATAAAACCACTTTTTTGGGGGAAAAAATGTTTTTTTTATTTCAGTAAAACACAACAAACCCATGCCAAAGTCAAATAACTGACTTTTACCATCAACAGGCACCTCAACCGTTTGGTAGAGGTTTGTATAAATTGAATGGGAGGGTCCTTTGAAAATACTTAGTATGTATAAGTATAAGTATATATACTATTTTGATCGCGTGAGGGAAATTTGGTCTCTGCATTTATCCCAATCCGTGAATTAGTGAAACACACTCAGCACACAGTGAACACACAGTGAGGTGAAGCACACACTAATATCGGCGCAGTGAGCTGCCTGCAACAACAGCGGCGCTCGGGGAGCAGTGAGGGGTTAGGTGCCTTGCTCAAGGGCACTTCAGTCGCTTTTTACTGTTAACCACTGTTATGGATGTGACGTTTTCACATTATGGATGTTAAGTGTCTAAACTAATGACTTTTGATATAAAACTTAAATAGTAATGGCAAATAATTACAAAACTCTAAATTATCTATGATCCACAGGAATACTCCAGTATGGCAAGCCGTTTTAACATTTAATCATTTCAACCGACTAGTATCTATTTTCATGCTACTAGTACTTATTTTTTAGATACTAGTATCTTTTCCATTAAGTACTAGTACTTATTCATTAGGTACTAGTGCTTATTCTTTAGGTACTAGTGCCTATTCTTTAGATACTAGTGCTTATTCTTTAGGTACTAGTACCCTTTTAAAGATACTAGTACTTATTCATTAGATACTAGTTCTTATTTATTAGATACTAGTACTTATTCCAATAGTGACTAGTGCTCATTTATTAGATACTAGTAATTATTCATTAGATACTAGTTCTTATTTATTAGATACTAGTACTTATTCATTAGTTACTAGTACTTATTATTAGATACTAGTACTTATTCATTAGATACTAGTACTTATTAAATAGATACTAGTACTTATTCATTAGATACTAGTACGTATTCCAATAGTGACTAGTACTTATTCATTAGATACTAGTAACAAATATTTTTTTTTGCCATTGACTTCTATGGGGATCTGTCATCAGATATCAACTATTCAGTTCTGACTAGTATGTATTACAATTGTGACTAGAACATATATATTAGATACTAGTAGTTATTTATTAGGTACTAGTACTTATTTTTTAGATACTAGTACCTATTACTAGATACTAGTATGTATTCAGTAAATACTAGTACTAAGTCATTAGATACTAGTACCTATTAAATAGATACTAGTACCTATTAAATAGATACTAGTACTTATTTATTAGCTACTAGTAGTTATTCAATAGATACTAGTACTTATTCATAAGATACTAGTACTTATTCATTAGATACTAGTGCCTATTAATTAGATACTAGTACTTATTAATTAGCTACTAGTACTTATTCAATAGATACTAGTACCTATTTATTTGATACTAGTATTTATTCCAAATGTTACTAGTACAATTTTTTATTTTACTAGTAAGATTTTTAATTGAACTCTCCAGTGGCCGTTCTGACTAGTCATAACATAAGACGAGTAAAAAAGCAGTTGTGACTAGTAAAATAAAAAATCTTACTAGTAGCATTCGGAATAAATACTAGTATCTAATAAATAGGTACTAGTATCTATTGAATAAGTACTAGTAGCTAATTTATAAGTACTAGTATCTAATTAATAGGTACTAGTATCTAATGAATAAGTACTAGTATCTATTGAATAAGAACTAGTATCTAATGAATAAGTACTAGTATCTATTTAATAGGTACTAGTATCTATTTAATAGGTACTAGTATCTAATGACTTAGTACTAGTATTTATTGAATACATACTAGTATCTAGTAATAGGTACTAGTATCTAAAAAATAAGTACTAGTACCTAATAAATAACTACTAGTATCTAATATATATGTACTAGTCACAATTGGAATACATACTAGTCAGAACTGAATAGTTGATATCTGATGACAGATCCCCATAGAAGTCAATGGCAATTTTTTTTATTTGTTACTAGTAACAAAATAATAGTTACTAGTCACTATTGGAATAAGTACTAGTATCTAATGAATAAGTACTAGTATCTATTTAATAGGTACTAGTATCTAATGAATAAGCACTAGTATCTAATAATAAGTACTAGTAACTAATGAATAAGTACTAGTATCTAATGAATAAGTACTAGTATCTAATGAATAAGTACTAGTATCTATTTAATAGGTACTAGTATCTAATGAATAAGTACTAGTATCTAATGAATAAGTACTAGTATCTATTGAATAAGTACTAGTACCTAAAGAATAAGCACTAGTATCTAAAGAATAGGCACTAGTATCTAAAGAATAAGCACTAGTACCTAATGAATAAGTACTAGTACTTAATGGAATAGATACTAGTATCTAAAAAATAAGTACTAGTAGCATGAAAATAGATACTAGTCGGTTGAAATGATTAAATGTTAAAACGGCTTGCCATAACTCCAGACAGTCTTTTAAAATATACAACTTATATACATAAACACGCAATACAGCCAAATTGCTCCACGTCATTTATTTTTGTGGAAAGCCAGTGCAGGCCTGAGCGGCGGTCATATTTTGTACCGCCATGCGGTACATCTAGTTATGACCGCCGCTAGCGTAGCTAGCGAAAGCGGTCATATAGGGATTGTCAAAGTTTTTTTTTTTTTTTTTTTTCGTCATCTACTGAATTTTTTCGTCAACGATACCAGGGACACCGAAACACCGGGGAACATGAAATTTGGTGGGCATGTAGCCCCACTAGACTTTTATGGAAAAATTTTGTTTGGTCCCCGGGGGCCACTCCCCCCCCCCTGCGCTGGGCCCCCCCAAACCCAAAAAATGCAGTTTTTTCTAAATAACTACCTGAACCGTGGCACCGAGGATGAAGAATTTTTTATGGTATGTTGGTCTACTAGACTTTTACGGAAAAATTTCGTTTGGTCCCCGGGGGCCACTTACTCCCCCGTGCTGGGGCCCCCGTGAATTTTTCGTCAACGATACCAGAGACACCGAAACACCGGGGAACATGAAATTTGGTGGGCATGTAGCCCCACTATAGCTTTTACGGAAAAATTTCGTTTGGTCCCCGGGGGCCACTCCCCCCCCCGCGCTGGGCCCCCCGTGAATTTTTCGTCAACGATACCAGGGACACCGAAACACCGGGGAACATGAAATTTGGTGGGCATGTAGCCCCACTAGACTTTTACGGAAAAATTTCGTTTGGTCCCCGGGGGCCACTCCTTCCCCGCGCTGGGCCCCCCCAAACCCAAAAAATGCAGTTTTTCCTAAATAACTACTTGAACCGTGGAACCGAGAATGAAGAAATTTTTATGGTATGTTGGTCTTAAGGGCCCACATCAACCTAGCCCATAATCACTCATTTGTGATTTGCGCCCCTCCCATAAAAAATTAAAATGCAATATTATTTTGCTTTAATCGCCCCTATCTTCAGTGGAGATGTTCAGAACTGCACCATATTTCATGTGTATGATTAACTTGACATCCTCTGGGGGTATGCTAAGTTTTGTAGAATTTCATCTATGGGGGGGTATAAAATAAATTCATTTATGTGCACATTTAGTGACTGTACACTCATCGGCCTGTAGATGGTGCTGTTGAGCGAAGGGTTGCTGGTTTAGGATGATACTGTCACACACACACATGCAGGAATACAAACAAACGCAAGCATGCACACACACTGACATCCACAGGCACAGACACACACCCATACACACACATACAAATCCACATGCACAGACACACACACACATATGAGGTGTGATTTGTGCATTTACTTTGCAAACTAAGCAATCATCGTGTCAATCGTCGCGTACCTTGCCGTGACCAATGACGTATGATATCGTGCGTGTGGATAAACGTCTGGATAACGTACGTGTGGATAAACGCCTGGATAACGTACGATAAACGTGTGGATTAATACTTAGGCTATATTATATTATCTTTACTATTGTACCTTTTTAATTTTGGATATGATCATAACACACACGTTTTCATGTTTTTGTGGGTTGGGCAACAGTGAAGACACCAGTATGACAATAATTAGTATAATTATATTTACGCAAGATTTAAGATTTTAATATAGTAGGACTGCAACAAGTTTTAGCTATATTACTTAAGGCTGCCAGTTAGAAAAAGGTAAATCAATAATTTAAATCTTGCAGTTGGTATTTGACAGATGTTACTGCCTACAGTAATTTTGTACATTTAGTAAACATGTCTAAATGAAATGCCTAGTTTAAAAAAAGGTGTTAAAGGGGATGGGATCTGTATCTGGGTGTTGGATTTTTAACAACATCCCAATATAACCAGCCCAAACAAACAACACTCATTTACAGATTATCATACAAATGAATGAGGGCATAGTTAAATGTGAACACTCAGAATTTATGATTAAGCAAATGTTTAAAACCATATCAATATGCAGAGGCACCCCAATAGGGCAGGCAAGCCAGGCAATCGCATGATTTGATTTGTTAAACATGAAAATGACTTATTCGTCTGGCATGGTCGCTCGCTTAAAGGAACACTTCGACTTTTTGGGACTTTATCTTATTCACCGTATCCCCCAGAGTTAGATAAGTCCATACATACCTTTTTCATCTCCGTGCGTGCTTTAAGTCTGTTTGACGCACCCACCGCTAGCCTAGCTTAGCACAAAGACTGGATGTAAATGGCTACAGCTAGCATACTAATCCCAATAAGTGACAAAATAATGCCAACATTTTCCTATTTACATGTTGTGATTTGTATAGTCACAGTGTGTACAAATAACAAGGTCATATGAGACACAGACATTTTTTAAACGATTAAATACTGGGAACTATTTTCTCAGAAGGCGAAGCACTACTTGGGCGGAGTGATTAGCGCAGCACCCGAGAAGCGCCGTTCCGTCAACAAAACCAACGTGACTAACTAGCTAGTAGCGAACGTGATTCGTGATCATGGCTGACTTTGAAGAATTGTCAGAGGATTTTTATTTGGTATCAAACCAGAACCATATCGTTTTGAGCCAGAATACACAGACGAGGAGTTACAAACTTTGGAAGCAGATAGACAAGATGCCGAACAGACTGAGGTCGAGGGGAGAATCAGAACGGGAGTAGCCTACTATTTCACAAACAAGGTCACTGTTTCTCAGAAATGAAAACTGCCCATCCCCCCCTCCAATTCATTAGCAAGTTGAACGCTACAGTCTTGAAAGTTACCTTTAGCGCCGCTTATTTGTTACTGGGGCGATAGAGCGCGTTTGTGACAACACAATACTAACATTACAGGGGATACATGGAGCCCGGGAACAACTGTAATAGTGAGCACCCTATTCATGTAATAGTGTCACTAAGGTTACATTACATCTAGCTAATGGCACTGTAACAGTAGGCTAACGTTAGTCATCTAAAAACATAACGGGACACTTACCGCAGCCGCAGGTGATCCACTTTGTCCTGTCTTTACTATCGATGGGATGGCCGTATCCTTCAGCACACGTTTCATGGTCCGTGTGACAAATTCCATTTTTTCTAAATATTCGTCCTCAGTGAAATGTTCTGAGCAAACGCGATAGTCCTTGATGATGTTTACAGGTGTGTTTGGATCTATATCCAGAGGAGCAAGTAGCCATCGATTCATCAGGTCAGCGTTTTTGGTTGGAATTCTATGAAACATCATGGTATTACCTGGTCTCCCCTGTTTACTGTCGCAGCTCTTTACAATACAGCGAACACCCATGATTGTAAACTTTGCATTTACTATCTAGTAATTGCTGACTCTATTACTCCAACTCTGAGCGAACTCTTGAGCACGGCGCTTCTCGGGTGCTGCGCTAATCACTCCGCCCAAGTAGCAGATCGCCTTCTGAGAAAATAGTTCCCAGTATTTAAACATTTAAAAAATGTCTGTGTCTCATATGACCTTGTTATTTGTACACACTGTGACTATACAAATCACAAAATGTAAATAGGAAAATGTTGGCGTTATTTTGTCACTTATTGGGATTAGTATGCTAGCTGTAGCCATTTACATCCAGTCTTTGTGCTAAGCTAGGCTAGCGGTGGGTGTGTCAAACAGACTTAAAGCACGCACGGAGATGAAAAAGGTATGTATGGACTTATCTAACTCTGGGGGATACGGTGAATAAGCTAAAGTCCCAAAAAGTCGAAGTGTTCCTTTAACCTAACGTTAAAGGAGCTGTATGTAAGATTGTGGCCAAAACTGGTACTGCAATCACTTTCAAATGACTGTAGAGTGGTGTATCCCCTCCCCCTCCCCCCTGACTCGAGGTTGCCAGATAAGCTGCAGGATCCAGCAGGAATGTAGGCTGCTACGTAGCTGTGGTAACTAGAGCAGAGCTGGCAACCCGGATGCTGAAACACTACTGACTTCGTGATTGGTAGATAGGTGGAGGGTGGGGCTTCAGGCCAAAACACAACATGATAACATCAACATCAGTTGAGGGCTGCAACTATCACTTTTAAATGACAATATCCTGGCCGGACTACTGTTGTCAGTGATATAAGTATTTGAAATGAACATGATTTCTTAATGTCTAGTGACATATCAGGGCCATTTTATGATTAATTGAAATACATTTCTTACATACAGCTCCTTTAATCTCTAGATAAATGTTCGCTATTATTAGGTGCATATCCAAGTGTTTGTGCAGTGTGTGGAGCGCGCACTGCATGACATGGAGGCGCCGACGCGATTATAAATTTGTTGAGTTAACAATTAGTTAAAACTAATAAAATAATAAAACAAAGATTTAATTAGGATGCTCGTTAATATATGAGACAAGCTCCAGTTCACGCGCCAGCGCCTCCGTGTCGTGATTATATGAAAAATAAAATTCTGTCACGTCCGTAAAATTGTTTTTTCCTCATAAATGCGAACACGAAAAATAAAATGGAGAAATAAGACAGATATCCATCCAATTATAAGATGGATTTTATTGATAGGCTACTGATTTCATTGTATTAGTAACATACACAGTGTCTTTGCATTCTGATTTAATTTATTGATTTAATTTAAGAAACCTGATATGACTAAAAAAATCATATCATAGTCCGATTCATTTTTAGATTTTTTTTTTTATTCTGATGGATTTGTAAAGAAATCAGATATTCTCTTCTGACTCGCAATAGTTAGCTGAGTTTGTTTTCTCGTTTGAATATTCTAATTTTAGCGTAGTCACGTCACGTCATTTACGCCAGATCGACTTTTGAAATATATTTATTTCTCAAAATCACAAAACCACATTTGACATCATATAAAAACGAAATTACATTGTGAAAAATTTTATGAATAAAGGTGGAAAATTAAAAACCTGTTGAAAAACAAAAACTTTATTTTAAGTCATATCATTTAAAATTTTCGTGCTTAGTTGAAGGCCATGATTTTAAAGGAAGCCAACATTCAAACAAAACTTTTAGAAACAAATTCAACAACATTTCTTTTCCTATATTAGCTTATAGAAACTCAATTTCAAATTATTTCTCAAAAGATACCATTCACATACTTAGAAGTTCATTTTAAAATTTTAAATGGGATATATCCATCGAGTGAATATTTACGACTTCGATTTGACTCAAATAAATGTTTACCCAAAGATACCTCACCTCGAAGAATTAACTGCAAAGGACATTATCTATGGACTTATAATGAACAATAACAGATAACTTCCTGGTTAACAACATCCTCATGCTTGGAAAATTGTATGTTCACAAATCAAAATAGGCCTAGATGAAACCAATGTTCTGTGCATTTCATGGTGAATTTGTTTCTTATACAAAATCCCTCAAAGTGATTAAAAAGAAAAACGCAATGAGTTATTTTTCCACCAGAAGAATATGATTTAAAAGAAAAAACGTAGCCCCTTAATTTTTTTTAATTAATTAACTTTTATTTTTATTTTTTCTGTGTATTTGTGGTTATTTCATGAACCTGTTTTGTATGTTTTTTATGTAAAGATTTACTAATACTGCCATATTGTTTGTACATGAATAATTGTTCAATGAAAAAAAAGCTAAAAAAAACTCTGCTGTCAGCACACATTTTACATGTCTCTTCTGTAAAGTACCTATTAATGAGCTGATCTTAATCAGATGGTTTTAATTGAGGAAACATGCAGCATATACAGAACAGACAGAGAAACCCATAAACCATTAAGTTTAACAGATAAATTAAATGACCAGTAAAAAATAATTAATAGGCTACCTTTCTTTTTAACCTTTCTTCTGTTTTTGATTTACATAGGCAGCAATTTGACCTTTAAACACACATTATATATAAATGAATAAATAAATAAATATATAATCATATATAAATGAGATATATTACTAATAGTGTCTACACTGTTGTACAACCCATAAAAACATGAAAACAGTGTGATATGATCATATCCCAAATTAAAAAGGTACAATAGGAAAGATAATAGAATTTAGCCTAATTGTTAATATCCAGACGTTTATCCACACGTACGTTATCCAGACGTTTATCCACACGTACGTTATTCAGACGTTTATCCACACGTACGTTATCCAGGCGCAAAGTAAAAAAAATCCTTTCTCAGCTCCGTCGCCGCCACGTCGCCGCGCACTTTAAACGCAGCTCTATGGAACGCCAAATGGGTCAAATTTCGCCACTAACGAAACGCCTTTCATTCTCAAAACGCCGGTGTTTACGGCGTTTAAGACGAAAAGACGCCGCAAAGTACGGCGTTCTGTGGTACAAACGCCGCAAATTACGCTGTTTGCAAAGCAAAATCGCCGTCATTATCGGCATTTTTTTGATCCAGCCAATGACGCCGTTTCTGACGCCGTAGGCCATCCATAATACGCCGTAATTTGCGGCGCTTCTGTCTGGCAAAGACGGCGTAAAAAGCGGCGTTTTGTATAATATTATAATCAGCCCCTCCCTTTTCTTCAAAGTTCAGCCCATCTAATGAAGCAAATGGACAGACATATGTAGTAGATTGTCGATCTGAATGATCGGTTCTGTTTTTCTAACGTTGCTAGGACAAGTGTTTGGACTTTTATCGTGTCATATTTTTTATTTCTTCATTGGGCACGTGTATCCTTCTTTTTCCTTTATCATATGTGGGTATGATTTTAACCTCTGTTTACATTCATGTCTGTAAAATACATTAGATTTCCCAGCAATCTTACTACGTTCAATAGGGCATTGGCCTGCGTGCACAGGCAGCGGTATCATTTTGCTCTTAATGACAGGGGTTCGGATCCAAGGTCCGACCGTATTGTTTTCGTTTCGTTTCTTTTGTATTGGTCTGTCTTTTAAATTTCGGAAGACTACCCAATAGCTGACAACTGATCGAGTAGCAAGCGGTAGGCTACTTATTACAGAAATGACAGCTTGTATGAGGATGTGTAGCAACTGTTTTAAGCCCGCTTACAGTGGCTGCTGTGTTCACGATATAGTCCATTTCGCTTTTTAAGACCATAAAGCTCTTTTAGCAGTTCCCAGGATAGTCCACGAAAGGAGGTAGAGCCTTCCTAAACTATTGAACTATTAAAACAAGAGATGACTCCAGCCCAAGCGAGGCCGACCGCTGCTCTTGACCATCATACAAGACTGCAATATATTTCACATATAAATTATTTATTATCACGCTGCCATTGCTGTAAAATGGACATTAATATTGCTAACAGTGAATAATATATTTTGTACTAACTTAACAGTTCATTCTGATGTCATACAATATAACGATTATAAGATTATAATTTTTTTTTTTTTTTTTTTTTGTAACACTAAATTATTAATTTTCTGTATCAGAATCAGAATTTCTGGCGTTATTTTTAAGGGACCATTGTGGAAAAGGGGGCTAGAGATGGGAAATGTAATGGTCATTTTTTGCCACTATTAAAACAAGATGAAACATTGATTAAAATTAAGATACAAATCATACAAAACGAAATTCACTTTAAATAAAGTGAATTTCGTTTTGTATGATTTGTATCTTAATCTAAAAAATGCTGGGTTGTTTTAACCCAATGTTGGGTCAAATATGGACAAACCCAGCCGTTGGGTTACATTTTTAAAGTAACCAATGCAATTTGTCCATTTTTAAATTGCATTTTTGTCCATTTTTGATTTTGTCCACAATGCAATTTGTCCATTTTTAAACTGCATTTTTTAACCCAACGTTGGGTTAGTCCATATTTGACCCAACATTCGGTTAAAACAACCCAGCATTTTTTAGAGTCTTGGCAAAAAATGACGATTACATTTTCCATCTCTAGCCCCCTTTTCCACAATGGTCCCTTAAAAATAACGCCAGAAATTCTGATTCTGATACAGAAAATTCAGAAAATTAACGGAAAATTCGAATTTTCCTTAACCCTAAAACACAACACAATACAATACAATGCTTCAGTAAAAAATACATGGGAAAACTGTAAGAAATATCTTCTCGTATTATAGCCTAATACATGCTATTTTTTTGGACTGTAAATAATAAAGAGTTGTGAGATGTCTGTATTTTACGGTGGCCGAGAGAGCTCAACGCGCTGCAAATGAAGAAAACACATGCAAACAGAAAAAAACGCATGCAAACAGAAAAAAACACATGCAAATAGAAAAAAACACATGCAAATAGAAAAAAACACCAGCGAATAAGAAAACATCTTCATCAGTTTTACAACTCACGTGCGTCCCAATACTCACAACACAACCAAATACGGAAACGCGCTGCAATTACAGAAACGCGCTGCAAAAGTTCACAACACAACCAAACAGAAACGCGCTGCAAATAGAACAGAACACAACGGAAATGTTTCCGGGGAACCCAATAAGTGACGGACGGACGGCTCGCGAGCTTTACCAGAGAGACGCGGGCTCTGGCTTTACCTATGCCCTACTCTCTTAAAAGGGCAGACGGCAGAGCCCTTGAATTGGGCACTTAGGGAGCGGGGCACTTGTGTGCCATTATGTTGATGAAGGGAGCAACGAAAGACAACGTAATTTCCTCATTATTTTCACCTGGGATGTTCCCATGACAACGCAGCGCGTGTCCATCAGCTGAATAGCTGTTCTTACCAGAAATATAGTATTAATGCTGTTAACATAACTGTTGCAAATAAATATACATTTTATACAACAAAGTTTTTAAAATATGTGTTATATCTTTGTGTGAGTGTCTCAACTTTAAAACTTGCCGTCTCATATTTGGACCTATAGCTACATTCTAACATTTCTTACGAAACTTATTTTAACATAACATGACAAAATGTGTTCAATGTAACTGATGTATAGATTAATGTCTTTTCCTCGTTCTTTTTCTCTATCTTTTTTATTTATTTATTTATTTTAGTCTTCAGCTCATTGTTCTTTTTAGTATTCTTATGACATTGAACATATCGCAAATACATTTTGTATATTGTATACAAAGTTGTATGTCATAAACGTGTCATCTTTGTATGTTTTGCAAAAAAATATAAAATAAATAATAATAATAAAAGTAGACAGCTGTAAGCACGTCCTAGCCGTCCGTCCGTCACTTATTGGGTTCCCCGGAAACATTTCCGTTGTGTTCTGTTCTATTTGCAGTGCGTTTCTGTTTGGTTGTGTTGTGAACTTTTGCAGCGCGTTTCTGTAATTGCAGCGCGTTTCCGTATTTGTTTGTGTTGTGAGTATTGGGACGCACGTGAGTTGTAAAACTGATGAAGATGTTTTCTTATTCGCTGGTGTTTTTTTCTATTTGCATGTGTTTTTTTCATTTTGCATGTGTTTTCTTCATTTGCAGCGCGTTGAGCTCTCTCGGCCACCGTAGTATTTCCATAATGGCTAATGCTAATTATTGTATTACGTTTTTCTTTTAAATGTGTATTTAAAAAAAAAAAAAAAAATTGTAGCCTATTGTATTTTTCTAAAATAAAATCTTGGATTTAATTGTTTCAGTCAAACTTGGACTCAGCACTTTTGGAATTGCCTATTTACTGGAGTAATTAAAAACTTGTTTTTAAAAAAAGAGTAAAAAAAAAGTTGTTGAGGCAAAAACAAGTAACTAACAAAACAGCATCAGGCATAAGAGACATCAGGATTCAAATTGTCCTTAAAAGATATTTATTCTTGCAAGAATGTTCCCAGTCCATCCACAGTCCAGCTGCAGGCGGAGTGAGACCCAGAGCAGAGGTTGACCAGCTACTTTATAGTGTTCTATTCAAAAGCTATCTCCTACAGCCCCCACTAAACAAAATAACAAAAGGGACCCCCCCTTGAACCCTCCCCAGCCCGGGGGTCTTCTCACCTCTGAAGTCTCACACACACCTTCCAGCTGTATCAGCATCATAAAAGAAACTCAAAATACATCCAAAGAACGCATGGCATTCATTTGCTAAATCATTGAAAATAAAATACAAAGAAAAGATGAATTTTTCCACAACAATTCCTCCTCTTTATCATTCTCTGATAAACAACATAGAAAAAATTCACTCTTGTTTTCTAATCAAACCCATTATACTATTAAATCTTTAAGAATAGAATTAATTCAAGTCTTAATTCAAGAACAGTTATACCCTTCATGTCTGATTTTTTCGTATACCTGATCACTCTACTTGAACTTTGAAAGAAATAAGATTTTTTTTTAAAGTAAAAAGCTTGTAACAAATAAATAAGCATTTTGTCTGAAACCGGGCTAAAAATGAACAAACATTGTTATCGCATTTTCCTGGTTGAGAACCAGACCCTCAGTCATCTCAGACATAGCTCAAAGCATAGTAGGAAAAACGTAAATGATTATAATTGCAACTTCCGTCACTCGTACCATCTGCATATTTTGTTCATCCCTAGGATAGACTGTACCCATTAATAACAAAATTATCAGAATAACACATACAATCATAACACTATGTATTTGTATATGTAGCTTTTTTCAATTAATCACAATATTTTGTCAGGAAATGGTTTTACTTCTAAAGCTATATTTAACTAAAATCTATTTAATAAAATCTAACCCGAAAAGTTTTATAATTTGATCATTCGTTGTTCGAAATTATCCCTGACTTTTCCATTACATACCGTCTTTTTTCTTATCACCATACTTCACATTAATTAATAGATCTACCTGAAAACACATTTTTCTTTGCACAAGTCAAATTATTAGATTTATATCAATACTAAGCCCTAATTTGATTCAATCAAATAAAATCACAAAACTTTTCTTCAACCATTAATTGGTCAACATTTTCTCCAGATATGTTGATCATCTCGTTGCCTCATGGACGTTCCATCTTCACCAATATGACACTTTGCATGCCGTAGAGAGGATTTTCCAACGTTGGCAGGGGAGATATGTTTCTAGCACATATCATTGATCCCCCACTTTATTCTTTGCGTTGGCGTTTTGGGTTGCTGACGTTGGTTGGTGTGGTTAAGGTCAGATGCTTGGACCCAGGTCTAACACCCTTCAATCACTTTCAAATCCTTACAAGATTTTCCCTTAGATCACGATCGCACCCCCACTGGAATGAGTCACTTACTGTCTGCTGTCACCTGCGAATGGAGACCTTAAGTGATTTTGTTAGTGACCGCTTGTCTTGTCGTCCCTTTGGTGTGACCTGTGAAATTTTCAACCTGAAACACATCACCGGATAATTTCTTGCTCATTGAATAGCACTCAGGGTCCTTGTTCCCCTGAAAAAAAACATTCAACCCATGTTGCTCATGTTAACAAAACAATACAGAATCAGTTCTGTTTGGTTCAATCCATCCTGACATCCTGCAAAATGAAAATTTTAAGTTAGGCATTACACAGGGTTAGGCACTGTTTCTTCACTTTGCTCATGTTAACAAGACAAAATGTATACATTTGGAACAGAATCAGTTCTGTTTGATTCAATCCGTTCTGACATCCTGAAAAATAAAAATTTAAGTTATGCGCTGCGCAGGTGTGACACCTTTCTGCCACAGTAATAACCCAGGCCAGGATAACTAGTCAAATTCATCCATAGCCATTGTTTTCACTGGGCAGTCTGCCCTGCCCGTTCACTCCTGTATGACAAGATCAGCTTGGTTTAGACAAATGGTTCTTCTAACCCCTTGGGCTTTCCTGAATTCAAATTGTCCTTCTGACCCCCCCTGAAGAATTTAAAGGCTCTTATCTGACCATTTGTTAATCTGTGTGTGTTTGTGTGTGTCTTTGCTCATGCCATGTGCGCAAAAGTCTGCATCTTCTGTAAAGAAAAACAAATGTTGAGGTTATTGTCACATAGTTTTCTTTTGTCTGCTGTGCTGCCACATGCCCTGGCGTTTCCTGTTGAAACAATTCTTGTTATTAGCACACTTAAAAAATACAAACAATGCACACAGCAATTTTGTTAGGGGGAAGAATGGCTTCTTGCAGGGTTTTTTACCCAATTAAACCCAATGTCCTTCCAACATTTATCTTCCCACCTGTGCGATGGCTTTCAGCAAATGTGAACCCCTTACTAAACCAGATCTAGCTGGTTAAGACAAATAAAGTTCTTCTAACCCCTCCTGGACTTTTACTGTCCTCACATACCGATGAGGTCAAAGCTAGATAACCTCTCAGCCTGCTGTGAAGACAATGGGTTTAGCCCTCCCCCCTGGGTTTACTGTTTTCCCACCTGTGAGGCCGAAATGTCTTTGTTTGTGGCCTGAATACAAATTATCCATACTAAAAAGTTCAGAGACTCATCTGACCACTTGTTTTACTGTGCGTTGTCTTGTTCCCGCCATGAGCATATTCATCCTCCTCTTGATGCACGACACCCATCTCGTGCATAAATTTAACATAATAAAATTCTCTTACTTTTATCAGACGCTTTTATCCAAAGCGACTTACATTTCAAGGTACACATTTACATTCTTATCAGTTCTTGCTTTCCCTCGGAAATTGAACCCATGACTTTGGCGTTACAAGCGCTAACGCTCTACTGTTTGAGCTATAGGAAAACTGCAATATTTGTTAATATTTATTTGGTAACATTTGTTTGGATAAAATTTGCTAACCTAAACGTTGTCCTTAAGCCAAATTTCCTTTAGATATCTTTCTCTGCCTCTGAAATAAAAATATTACTTAAAGCCACAATTTCATCTTCTTATCAAATTGTTTTAAGGCAACGGCCTCTAGTTTCACAGCGTTTCTTGCTTCTCAGGCCTATTGTTTGGTCTCTTAAGCAACTGTCATCTACGAACATTCTCCAGGTCATCAATTGGTCAGGTCATACTTCGTCAACGTCAGTCGGATAACAATCTCCCCCTTTTACAATACATAACTGTTAAGGGCTCTCTGGATAATCTGATATTTACTTAGCCTACGTGTTTGTTGCTGTCAAATCTATAACTTTTTCTCAACACATGACTGATGGCTATCTATGACTTCACAATTCTAATTTACACATCAATACTTAAACCTGTCCAGAAAGTAATTCAAATCTACTGCACATCATAAATGACCAAAATAATAATTAATAGACAGAGCTCGATGATCAATCAACTTAAAGCTCATCCTGTTCTGTGTTGCCTTCTCATCAGATTGACTCACAATCCTCAGCTTACTTTCACATTTGTCATTTGCCTTAACCCATCTATAATGCTAAAACACTCTTTCCAGAGGTTAATGACAAATTTATACACACTATTCAGACAGAATAGTTGTCCTAAATTAACACATACTGTACAAAACATGAATTAACACTCACACTCATCCCTGACTATGAACCGCTCATATTTCTTATTCATATCTTTTCTCTAAACAGATTTAAATTTTAAATGACATTGTAAACTTACATTTTCCTGTATCTTTTATCTAATGTTTTTATGGCCTCTTAACCAGTTTCAAAGCATGTCTGTTCATTATTCATTTGATTTTGGAAAAGTCCGCTGGATTGTTTTGGTGCATAATTATTACTTTGCTTCAGCTTTCTTTGGCTGACCGATAACAGAAAGACAGGCAGAGTACCATCCCTTCCAAGCAGTCTCTTTCTCTCTCTCACTATAAGCAAAGAATCTTTTCAAACAGCCTCCTAGGACTGTAGCTAAAATAGTCATAGTCAATCCTTAATAGTTCACACATGTCAAAATGCAAATGTTTGACTCAAATTAGAACCATTACAACAATCCAAAATACATTATGCTATGATCTTTTCTAAGGTTGTCTTTAGTTTAAATACTCAATTTACCTAACCTTTGTTTTCCAGAAAATTCTTTTGACTCATCACAAGCTGTTCTCATCTTTAGCCACCACCATATCTTATAATGGTCCTTTGTCATGTCTAATGATCTACAGGAGTCAGAACTGACACATTAGTTCAACATCAACAATCTCTGCGTTTTCCTTGCCCATCAGGCAACTAACATTAAAAAATTTTTGTTACTGTCTCCACAACAGATAATTATTAGTTCAATGGTCTCTGCTGGCTCTTGAATGCCCATTCAGATCAGCTCTTAAGCAATAATTTTCTTTTCTTCAGGGTGTCGTTTCCCTGGCATAGTTGCAGACACTTGTCAGAAAAACAAGCCATACAATGAATGCGGTTTCTGGTGAGTGGTATATAGAGGGACTCACATTTTCTGGGTCAGACTGCCGTAACTTCTTCACAGCTCATCTCGCCTCTTAATGATCTGCTGATGCTGGTGGCCACTCAGTCAATCAGCGCCACTCTCATATTCATCTCACATAAAACATCTCCATCAGGAGATGCCCAGTGTTTGTGGCGTGACCCCCCTGTCTTAGGTTGACCTTCGGCCAAAAGGATCTTACCCGTCCTTGGGGTAATCACTTCGTACACACTTGGTTACCGCTCTTTCCCATCACAGAATCTGTGACCGTTTTCTTCAACATAATCTGTTGTTTTCTGGAACTTAGGAAAAGGCGCATTCAAGAGTCATCAGAGCCATTCGGACTGCCTACTAGTGTTAAACATAGGGAGACAGAATAATAACAACAGTATTTAATCACTTAAAATTCATTAATCATCTTAAAGGTAGCAACCTAGCTGCTTAGGTTATAGTCAGTGAATTCAGATCACAATCGTACATTCGGTGTACTGTTACTTTTGTAGCCGGAGCCATCGGCCCTGTTTTATGGTGGAAGCTAAAATGAGAGCTAAAAGTCTCTGGTCCTAAAATAAACAAGTCCTAAACAGTGTTATTTTAAAGACTTCTTTAACGTCATTCAGTTTTACTTTTAAAACATTTACAAATTGTCCTCTAAATTTGTCAAATCTGAACTGCTTGTAACATGATTTGTTTTAGCTTTTCCATATCTGTTTTTTTGTTTTTTGTTTTTTGTTTTTTCTTCAACTGAAACACTGTGCTTTACACAGGCTCAGACAACAGCTTTCAGCTGACATTGAATGAGAGAGAGAGACTCTTGAAGCATTCAGGACTGGCACACTGCATACTCATAACCTTTTAACTTCAGACTTTAACTCTAGCCCATCTTAAGGCATCTTTTCCATAAATTACATGTATTGTAATTCAGTCATTACAAATTTCCACTCAGAATGAGTCTCTGTTGCACTGAAACTGTGGCAGTTCACTGCTTCTGCTTATTTTATCTTAAAGAAATTATAAAATTTTCAAATTTCATTTCAGTTTTAGTTGTCAGGTTTTCAATTACCATAATTTAATATCTGACTTCAATGTTTTCTCTAGGAGTTTTATCAATCTGCTTCTATGATTCATACTAACTTTTGAGGCTGCGCTCTCTGCTCGTGATACATTTTTTTGTTATCATTATAAATCATTTGTTAGATTCGTCTCTCTATATCATCTAAAAACCTTATCAAAGCGTTTCATTCAAAACACAATCATCCTTTTAGTGACCGGTACCTTTAAAATATTTTACAACTCATTTAGTCTTATCTGTAATTTTACGTCAACCGGTACTTTTTCTAGTTCTTTCCTTTCAAAAGGAATTCCTTACACTCAATCTTTCAATCTTCTTACAACTTTCAAAAGTTCCATCTATCAACTTTATTTCTCCCTTATTTACTTTTACAGTCATATAGTGGGCATTTATAGTCACTGAATGACCCCGCTGACCACAATAAAACACTCTCTGTTATCCTGCCTATAGTCTTATCACTCTGATCTTTCTAGCATCTCCACCCTACTTTACACCCCCAAAGCAGTGTGTGTGTGTGAGATGAAAATGTAAACAGAGCCACTGATAAGCAGTTGTCTGTATTTTTCTATTACAGTCTCGTTTGCAAATTCAATTACAATAGCCAAATTATAATCTTCATCATATTAACATTGATCTACTTTCTAACCTATATTAACACAGACTTTTCTTTAAATTTGTGTCATTTTGGCGCTTTGTTTGGAGCCAGTCAAGTTATTGTTTATCTTTCCAATCAAAATCAAACTTTTACAAAAACATCATCTGCAAATCTCTTCAGAGCATGAGCAGAACTGCTTACAGCATTTGCTCTCTTTTATCTCACTATTTATCAGGACTGTTCAGTTACTCTTCATACAGTATTACAACTTTAACGTGTCATTAATTTCATCAACACTGGTTTTAAAAGCATATTCTTCTATCAAATGGTTAGTTTGCAACTTTGCAAAAGATTCAACTTAAATCACAAGATTGTATTATGATTATTCAGTCCCACTTATTCTACTGTTTCACAGAAACCACAAGATTCCCTAAATCTTGTTCTCAGTCTCTAAATTACACACAGCTATCCTAGATGCTTGCACCTTCAACTCTTGTTACAAAAATATGTCAATCTATTCTTCAATACTCTTGTTATGAAAATTCTCTAGACATCACTATTTTACCAGTAAAATATAATTGTTCCCCATTCTGCTTAATAAAACATTCCTTATCTTTCCCTACATGCCAGTTCCTTCTGCATCATTTTCCCTTCTTTTCGCTCTACCTCATCTAACCAGTACACGATTGTTTGCTTACAATCCACACGTCTCTCACACAACAACCTTTTGTTTTTCACTTCCCTCGAGTCTCTTACCGCTGTCAGCCTAGTGACACTTAACATTCCCTCCCTGGGAAAATCATGGTACTTAATCAACTTTCGCATAATTTTCTTCATTTGACTGTAAACCGGTGTATAAAAATTATCTGGTTTACTGTTAGATGACCCCATTTTGGCTGAGTTCCTCTTTTCTGGATTTCACAATTCGACACGTGTCTTACAGAATCTGTCAAACGTCTTCGACAGACCCGATCTTTCCCTTACCCCAAGATCGGTCGGGTGGTTTGTAATTACGTTTCACTCAAAAACTTCCTATAAGCACTTTCCAGCGCTCGATTAATTCTGATTTGACGTGGCTCTTCCGTCCACCTAAATCGATTATTTATTTATTTATTTATTTATTTATTTATTTATTTGGGTTACTAGCGCTTTTGAGTAAAACTAATTAATCAACAACTGTGATTCCCCTGAATCTGTGATTCCCCTGAATCACCTGTGGCCCTTCCGTCCACCAACGAGCTAAGTGAGGTAGAAACTGATCCGAATTCCTCAGATCAATTCTTTCCCTTACCCCAAAAAAATTGTGATTCCCCTGAATCACCTCTCGCTCGTACCAAAAAGCAAAACTCAGCCAATATGGTTCACGTTCACTCACAATTATCAAAATAATTTAACTGTCTCTTACCCGAGATGCTTTTACTGCCTCCGAGTTCTTTCTGAATCCAGTGGGTTCCTCCTGGCCCTGATAGCAGTTTTGGCTCTTCTCTCTCAATTCGGCGAGGTAAGACTAAAGCCTTTTGTGCTTTAGGGTGATCAGTCCGTCAATACGCTTTCTCAGGGCCAGAAGAAACCTCATGGTTCGCACTTCTGACACCAACTTGTTGAGGCAAAAACAAGTAACTAACAAAACAGCATCAGGCATAAGAGACATCAGGATTCAAATTGTCCTTAAAAGATATTTATTCTTGCAAGAATGTTCCCAGTCCATCCACAGTCCAGCTGCAGGCGGAGTGAGACCCAGAGCAGAGGTTGACCAGCTACTTTATAGTGTTCTATTCAAAAGCTATCTCCTACAGCCCCCACTAAACAAAATAACAAAAGGGACCCCCCCTTGAACCCTCCCCAGCCCGGGGGTCTTCTCACCTCTGAAGTCTCACACACACCTTCCAGCTGTATCAGCATCATAAAAGAAACTCAAAATACATCCAAAGAACGCATGGCATTCATTTGCTAAATCATTGAAAATAAAATACAAAGAAAAGATGAATTTTTCCACAACAAAGTGTTTTTTTTATTAGTCTTATTTAAATACCTTGAAGCAGCGGGATCTGCGGAGTGCGGACGTCTCGTTCAAGCCATACAAAAATAAAAAAAAGTCTGGTCTGGTCATATAGTGATGTGGACCATCTCTGCAGTTCAGCACTCTATAGCCTAGTCGAGTCGCACCATGTTTATTTATACCACTTTATACAATACAGCATATTGCTTTAAAGCCACAAATATCATAACTTCCTAGAGGCTTGCTGTAATAGAGACATGCAAGACATTCATTAAAAGCAGAAAGACATGCTGTTTCGGCCCCAAAGGCCGCGGAAACATGGTTCGTTTGTTACTCACTTTAATCCAAACCCGATGTTCTTGGTTTGCTTCTTTTTTTATTAAATCCAGGCCATTTTTTGATGAAACGTTGAATAAAATTAAGATACAAATCATACAAAACGAAATTCTGTAATAAAGTCTGTCTACAAAACAAAACTTAATGAAGTGGTTAAAATCTTCATGTGTCCCGTCATATTGCGCATGGATGTAGGCTAGGCCTATAGCTCTTACTCATGCTGTTCACTATTCATAATCAACAACATAAATGAAATAAAATAACAATAGCCTATTATAATATTTAAACATAAATGTGAAACTGGCAAAGAGCAGATATTGAGAGGGGAGTCACGGTGAAAAGTAACTTGAAACTTGCTTTTTTAAATGGGAAGCGCGTTTTGGTTCACCCTCCGCCTATCAGGAAATTCATATGCTACACAAAACGAAACTTTGAAACATTATATTTATAAATGACTATCACTTGGAGAATAGCCGCCTTCGATGGTGAGTAGCCTACTGTACAGTGAATGTTTTTGTTACACATCAATAGGCTACAGAATAGGGCTGCACAATATTGAAGAAAAATGCGATAACTCATTAAATAATGCGATATTCGATATGCCATATGATAATCCTTAAAATGTGTAACATAAATTATCTTTAAAATATATTTAAAATGATATAACCCATGTACGTGTTTCACATTCTTTTTGTGACAAGAAAACATCCCTACAACTAGTGAACATCAGTGTTTTACTGTAGCATAAGAAGTGTTATTTTAACATCAGTGTAAACCACGGGGTTTAGGGGTTCAAGTTATCCTACATTAGGGTTATTTAACAACAGAAACTGAATAATCAAATGTAAAAAAAAAAAAAAAACATTAGTTTCACTGTTTGAATTAAATATAGGCATACCGGTATACTGATTCTTATTAAAGCTACAACAGTTATTCAGCCAAGAGCGAGTGATTTTATCTTCGTCTTTGGCTCATGACCCCAAACATTGGGTTAAAACAAACAATACGGTCAGACCTTGGATCCGAACCCCTGTCATTAAGAGCAAAATGATACCCCTGCCTGTGCACGCAGGCCAATGCCCTATTGAACGTAGTAAGATTGCTGGGAAATCTAATGTATTTTACAGACATGAATGTAAACAGCGGCTAAAATCATACCCACATATGATAAAGGAAAAAAAAGGATACACGCGCCCAATGAAGAAATAAAAAATATGACACGATAAAAGTCCAAACACTAGCAACGTTAGAAAAACAGAACGGATCATTCAGATCGACAATCTACTACATATGTCTGTCCATTTGCTTCATTAGATGGGCTGAACTTTGAAGAAAAGGCAGGGGCTGATTATAATATTATACAAAACGCCGCTTTTTACGCCGTCTTTGCCAGACAGAAGCGCCGCAAATTACGGCGTATTATGGATGGCCTACGGCGTCAGAAACGGCGTCATTGGCTGGATCAAAAAAACGCCGATAATGACGGCGATTTTGCTTTGCAAACGGCGTAATTTGCGGCGTTTGTACCACAGAACGCCGTACTTTGCGGCGTCTTTTCGTCTTAAACGCCGTAAACACCGGCGTTTTGAGAATGAAAGGCGTTTCGTTAGTGGCGAAATTTGACCCATTTGGCGTTCCATACATATCTTACGTCTGACGCCTGATTAATATGGGATTTTGGCCAGACGACTGGCGAGCGTATACACGTTAGTTCACCTCTCAGTTTGCTTCGCGATCGCCAAAAAGTGCACAAATCACACCTCATACACACACACACAAACACACACATGTACGCACGCACACATACACGCACAGACACACACAGACACACACATACACACATACACAAACACACACACATACACACACACACAGACAGACATGCACATACTACTACTTTTTTTAGGTATCAGCCATATACCCGATTTACCAATACCCAATGTGTTATGCTTGGGCAGTATACTAATGACGTGGGTGGGACATGTTTCATGCCATGTTAGATCACATCCTGAGAGTCTACGCTTTCAGAAAATATATAGTTTATATAGTTGAATCAGTTTTCTCTTCATGGTACAGACCAAAATGTATTATGTGTACACTTTCTTCACCTAAATCCATAAAATCCCATTAATTTCAATGGGACATTTACTTAAGTGTTCTACTAGGTACAGTGGGAATGAGTTTAATTTTGTTAACATTGTTTTTTTAAAACTCTGGGACCAGGGCTACAAGATAAAACCACTTTTTTGGGGAAAAAATGTTTTTTATTTCAGTAAAACACAACAAACCCATGCCAAAGTCAAATAACTGACTTTTACCATCAACAGGCACCTCAACCGTTTGGTAGAGGTTTGTATAAATTGAATGGGAGGGTCCTTTGAAAAAAAAAACACAGATTTTTCATACTTAGTATGTATAAGTATAAGTATATATACTATTTTGATCCCGTGAGGGAAATTTGGTCTCTGCATTTATCCCAATCCGTGAATTAGTGAAACACACTCAGCACACAGTGAACACACAGTGAGGTGAAGCACACACTAATATCGGCGCAGTGAGCTGCCTGCAACAACAGCGGCGCTCGGGGAGCAGTGAGGGGTTAGGTGCCTTGCTCAAGGGCACTTCAGTCGCTTTTTACTGTTAACCACTGTTATGGATGTGACGTTTTCACATTATGGATGTTAAGTGTCTAAACTAATGACTTTTGATATAAAACTTAAATAGTAATGGCAAATAATTACAAAACTCTAAATTATCCATGATCCACAGGAATACTCCAGACAGTCTTTTAAAATATACAACTTATATACATAAACACGCAATACAGCCAAATTGCTCCACGTCATTTATTTATTTATTTCTCTTTGTTCTTACAGGCTTTAGGCAATATTTTTTTAAACGTTTTTTTTTTTTTTTTATACACATGCTCACTTAGCTGGCATTAAATAAGGTAGGCTAATAGCGTTTTTTTTAAGCACATTTTAAACATAATTATTTCATCATTTATTTAGTTTTAATTGCAAGACAGAGAAAATTGAATTACAAAACAGAGAAACTGAATTGTAAAAGGTTTTATTTTGATTAGCTCCATTTGTTTTTTATTAGTACAGCTGATGCATCAGCGATGTTTTATTCTCCTTGTCACACACACTCAGGCAAATTCATCACTCCATCATTACAGAATTGTATTAGGGGGATACTGCCTATTAAATATTTGCCGCTCTGACATGCAAACTCGATTCTATCCCCATCTGGTGAGAATATCTTTTCCCGTCCACGCCATCGCACCTGTATTCCTCTTTTATCCATTTCCTCCACCGTCACTGAACAAGGCTCTGAAACAAACAACATCTCACTGTCACTGTTACAATATACATTCATTGATTCATCAGAACCAGAACAACTACAAGATTGCATCAAACTTACAAAATTAAATACAGTTAGAAAAGCCTTACATGTCTTTGTTGTATATGGTTTAGAGTGTTCATACTTACTCAAACACTTAATATTCCCTCTCCATTCGCCATGTTCACAGGTCATGTATTTGGTGTAGGGGTGACGCTGAACCAGTGTGTATTTATAAAAGCAGACGTATTCAACTCTCTCCCCTGAATTGTATTCAGGTTTTGTCATTACTGTTGTATCTGCAAAGTCTACTTGTGGTGGTCGCTCACATTTCCCTGAAGGCAAAGCAAAGATATTTTTTTTATTTTTAGATCACCACAAAAATTGGCAAATGACATTAATAAATCTCAATATCAGCCACAACCATAGAACATGATTTTATGTAATGAACATTATTAAAATGAAAATTTGGGGTCTTCTTTTAAATGTTTTAAAAATGCCTTTCTGTATGGAAGAGATCTGTGGATATTTCTATATAATATATTATAATCAAATTTAAATTTGTGTCTGAAGTTGTGGTTATGCAAGTAAAGCTCATCGACACAGTGCTAGTGCATAGCTATGCTGTTGCTAGGTTATTCTGGGTGGTTGCTAGGACATCTTCTTGGCCCAAATCAAGATAGATGATGTGTCGATGAATTACGTATCAAAGTTGAGCATTTACTTTAATATGAGCAATAGTGATGCTTGCAAACACTGCTAATAAAACTCAACTAAACCTGTGAACCTTATGCAAAGAAAATATATTTCCTTATATATAAATTATCAATATATTAAACGATTTAATGACATATCTGAAAATGTTCAGAATAATATATTGTGCTAATATATCACCATATATTGAAAAATACATAATGAATTGCCGCTTTGTAATTTTATATTCAGTACACTTCATAATATATAGATGTAAGATATGGTACTGCATGCATGTGAATAAATATATTGCAGATATATTTACTCATGCAGAATAAACACACATAGGCTTTAAAGAGAAATATATAATGGCCCTATCTCGTACCCAGCGCAATTGACTTTGTACACCAACACATGTATCATTCCTATTTTGCACCCACGCACAGCAGACTTTTCCCTACAGTATATCACATTATATTTTGCAGTATATTCCTATATATTTATGTTCGTAAGGGTTACCTCCTACACATTTAGGAAATGGGACGTCCCATTCTCCAGTTGGCAAGCAGGTGATTTCACTCTGTCCTTGTAATTCCGATCCCTCCCCAAGACATGAAAGAGTTATTGTGTGTCCAGGTCTGATTGAAACCTCAGGCCCCGGGCGTCCGTCTGATCTCATGTTTACTGGCAGGTTTGCGACACACATTACCTCTAAAGAACATAAAGATTTGATAAATCAAGCATCCTCCATGTGAACAACAGATCTATCATTGATCTGTCTTTGTCCAATCCAAGGCTTTTACATTCTGTGGCCTTACCTTCACATTTAGGGAAAGGGCTGCTCCATTCTCCATTTGGCTGACAGGTGATTTCTCTCTGTCCTTTTAATTTCAGCCCTTGTCCATTGCATGAAAATATTAACTTGTGTCCAGGTTTGACTGAACCCTCAATATCAGGGAATCGCTCTATTTTTAAGTCTTCCACTGCTGTGTTTAGAGGACATGTTACCTCTAGAGAAAGCAGACATTAGATCACATATTTATTCACACAGAAGCTTTTATACCTTATGTGGCCCAGTGTTCAAGAGTAATATGCTACTACTTTGCAATGAATAGTGGTTTAGCATAACAATTAAAGTTTTGTCATATATTCAACAAGCAGCGCTACAGCCAAGAAAACTGAGCTAAAAATGGAGTATACTGTACATCTATCCCTAACAACCTCATGAAAAAATCAATATGATGCATATCCTGACTAAGGTCTGTTAGCTTGTGAGAGATTTGTGTTATAAATAAATTACATTTAAATACATTTTTCCACTTAAATCACCATCAGTCCCAGCTGATGTTTGTCATGTATCTAGTAAATTTTTACCATTATGTAAGTAAATGTGATTTTAGATTCATTAAATTTTAAGTGACTCTCTTGTGCAGAAAAATGTTTTCACTCCATTTTCCATGTTCACAGATCCATCGTCCTTCTGGAATTTCTTTATATGGCTCAGTGCATTTGTATCTCAGAATTTCTTTATTTCTGTACACATCTTTCCTTTCATACTTTCATTTCATGAAAATTTCTCAAGAAAAAATATATGTGGAGAGAGACTGTGGAGTTAGATTTCCCTCATTAATAGCTTCAGATGCATTCAGGTGTGTACATTATACTTAGTGTCCCCACTACTTTATTTAAAGAGTTGCTTTCATAATTTAGTTTTGCGATTTCACTGAGGATTATTGTGACCATTTTTAAACCACTCAATCCTTTTTCTCAGGTTAGAAAACTTTTTTAATATAGCACAATACTCCTTTCATATAAAAACATTTGATTTTGATTCTAGAGAGCATTTTATTTGATGAAAAACTGTGTAGCTCAGGATGAGTCATCCAGCATATATAAGCAAAAACTGATAATGTTTATTACAATAACATATTAATCTAGTGCACATGGACTAAACTCAAATTATGATTTTACTGAGTCTTCAAAGCAAATTGATTTTTGTAATTATTGTTGTCCCCACCACAAATTATCTGTGGACTTGACGTTATTTCTCTTGATTGTCAAATATCTAACAGTCTCTCTTCATTTTCACATTCAAGATTTTTTTTTTTTTTTTTACTAATCTGTAAGAAGTTTTAAAAGTCAGTTATCATCACCAATCAAAACCTTACCTTCACATGTTGGTGTTTCTTCCCAAGTTCCATTGCGGCAGAAAACTATATTTTCCCCTTTAATTGAGAATGATCTTTGACATTTGTATGTTACGCTAGATCCATCTACATAAAATTCTTCAGGTTTAGATGTTATGAATGCATTTTCCACCTTTGGAGGAATGTTACATCTGACGTCTAAAAAAGAAATGTATGGAAATTCATGAACTCCAATCAGACTGAGATTAACATTGTCAATAGATTATATTGTCCACTATATGCTGTCGCTGCTCCTCACAAACATGCAATAAGAGTTTGAGAAGCTCACCCTCACACACTGGTTTCTCCCATGTACCTCTGATACATGTTATGAAGCGTTGAGTTGATATGAACCCTGGATCACATTTCACTTCAGCAGTTCCTCGATCACGAGGGCTTTGCTTTAGTTTTCCATGGTGAACACTGGGAAAAGCACCACATTCTTCCTCCCCTGTAAAGACAGAAAACAGGAAGCACATTTCAGTACACTATCATTCGTCTAACACCTGAGACTGACAATAATGAAACTCACGGATGCACCGAGGTTCTTCAGACCAAGAGCCTTTGCTGCATGTCACTGAATCCCACCAGTTCCCAGTGAAGGGTTTATAACCCGTGTTGCAGGTGTAAAAGATTTCTTCTTCATTGGAGGGGAGGCTGTGTATCAACCCGTTTTTCACGGATATATCACGACACGATCTCTGCTTTGCTGCGAGGAAACAGTTTCAAAACTTGTCACAAAACTCTGATTACATGTGTTTTTATGAATTATCATTGTGCTGATATATAATGATTTGATTGAATATTGAAAAAGTTCCAGTATCTATATATGTAACTGTATCATACCAGTGCATTGTTGTATGCCTGTCCATTCAGTCTGGGAATTACAGGTGATTTGTACAAGCTGCTCTGGTTCAAACCCAGGATGACATTTATATCGTATTCTTGAATTGATGTTGTAGTGTGTTCTCTGATCTCCCACAATCTCTGCATTTGGGATGTTTGGTGTTGCACACATGTTTACTGTAAAACAAAAATATCATCATTCTAATTTGAATTCATGATATATGCACAAATTGTAAGATTTAATATCAGCCCATACCACGACACAGTGGTTTTGGTGTCCATCCGTCTCGTGTGCATGTGGCCTTTCCTGACCTTGGATAATATCCATCCATGCAATAGTAATCTTTTTTTACTCCCAATGTCTTATCTCCCGAGAAGTAATATCCTGGGCTATACACATGCTGTTCATATGGAACTTCACATCTAATTTCTGAAACAAGATTTATATTATTTTAAGAACATGCATTAAGTTCAGCAATAAATGCAGAAGTGTTTCTCTATAATCTTCCCCTCACAAACAGGCTCATAATCCCACTGCCCATTCTCTTGACATGTAAATGATCTGATGGTTTCTTTTGTTTGAAAGATCATGTATTTTTCAGTGCAGGTGATCTCCACTCTTTCTCCAGCTCTGAAAATAGTTTTACCCTCTGGGTGGATCTTTTTTACTCCGAATGTGGTTGACTTAAGCTCACAAGTTACTTCTGTACAAAACAAAATTATGTAGAATTAAGGGTAAGAAGAGATGAAGCAGCAAAAATGTGTGAAACTGGATTTTCATGCTTTGTCTTTTGGGGGGAAACAAACGATTCTGACAATAAAAAATAAAGAGAAATCCTAAAATGGGAAAAAATATAGCTTGCCATAAATAGAGGACATTTTGAATAAGTCCCTAAATAAGTATAAGCACATTTTCTATTTTGAGAACTTTTAGATATATTTGCTAAACTATTATCTGGAAATTAAGCAAGCAATTAGAAAGTAGTTATTAGTAAGTTTTTTTTTGTTTGTTTTTTTTAGCTGATTTTGTAGTTACCCAATAATAATGCTCAGCAAATGCTGTTGCCTCATGATTATCCCCAATAAAAAATAAATAAATAAAACAAAAAAACATTGATTAAAACCTAGAAAACAACATCAGTTGGACACTTTCTACAGCATCACAAGAAGAAAGTAAATAATCTCATTCCATTTTCTCAACTTTTACAAATATTGGTGTGTTGACTCCTTTCATCATTTAGAAAAAAAATCAAACTAAGATCAATCAAATATTTTCTTGAATGCTTTGGAAATATATAATATTAGTTTATTAACTACACTGTAAAAAATGATTTTTTGGTGAAGTAAATACTACTGAAAAAAACCAATGTAATTTACATGAAAAAGTTAGTCCAGGCAAGAATTAAAAAAACTAAGTAAATTCCATATCAGTACTTAATTCAAGCGAGTAGAAATGGAAACGTAAATATTAACTCAATAAAATTAAGTAAAAATTACTCAACTTTTCTGATACTGGGGTTCCCATCATGCACTGGACCTTGAATAATTAATGAGGTTAATTTTTCACTGTTTTCCAGCTGTATTTACACTGTTTTATCATTGCTTTTGTTGTCAGGATTAGTAACTTGCCATTTTGTGACATTTCAAGTAAATTTTCTGCTCAAAATGACACATTCAAACACAAAAATGATCCATCAAATGTTACTGTCATTGTGTATTGTCTACGAAGTATTGAGGTACTGTATTTGTATTCACATGAGACTTAACATCTGACATGATGTAGTATAAGTTACTTAGATAATCTAAGTAAAGCACATACTATAAATGATTGGTATAATTCAATATTATTGTTTGAGTGAAATGTAATGCAAAGGAATTTTCAACTAAATCGATATTAGTCAACCTTTTACAAGCCAAGTTAAAATGACTTATTATCTTTGTTAATTTCACTTAACTAGGTTAATTCCATATTTCAAGTAAATTTAACTTAAAGATTTCTAATTAAAGCTACTGATGAATATGTTTAGGTTTTTACTTGGCAAACTTTGTAAATTTACTAGCATTTTCTGAGTGAAAAAAATTAGCAAGCTTTTTTCAAGTAAATCTTACTCCAAATTTTTTACAGTGTACATACTTTATTTTAATATTCAGTTTTGAATTTAAGGTTAATGGCTATCTAATTTAAGAATGTTTCAATGTTTCAGACACTAGAGTTTTTTTTTTTTTGTATAATGATATGGATATATTGATTTTAGTGTTATTTCACATATTAATTATTTGTTATGTAACATTGGTGTATTACCATCACATTCTGGGTTCAGAGTCCAGCCAGATTTAGCACATTTGGGGATACATTTCATACAATATAAAGAGAATAAAAAGCATAAAGCACATTTACCCTTTCTCGCAAGTATAAAACACTGTTGCTCCAAAAACAAACTCAGACCCTGTTATAAGTTTAAAATCACCATTTGCTGTTAAAAGTTAAATGTTTTGGGAAGTGCATATAATTTAACATTTATTTTCAAGTCAATAAAATCTAAATGAAAAAGACATTAAAGAAAAACAACCAAAAGACGAAGCCGAGGAGTTTCACAAGTATCTTTGTTGGTCTGTCTCTGATACTCTTGTCTGCTTGGGGATCAACAAGTTAATCATTTATCAAAGTCAAAGAGAGGTTTTTCTTACACCAGACCACTCTGTGCACAAGCAATATTTACACTGTTCGCTCTTGTTCTTCTTGGATCAAATCATAAAGTATATTGTGGTGAATGAATTTGTCGGGCATTGGACATGAGTGAGATTGAAGAAGATTCACAACACTTTCAAACTTTAAAACAAATATTTAAAATGTAGCATCTTTATTTTGTTACTTTTAATTTGGAGAATCATCCAATCAGAATGAAATAAAATCAAAATTATGATAATTTATATAATAATAAAAATAGTAATGATTATAATAAATAACAATAATAAAAAACATTAAAAAGCCCTTTTCTTCATTTTCTCTAGTCATGTAGCACTGATTTCAATTTTTTTCACCTTTCTTCTGAATAGGCAGCCATGTTTTATTGAAAGCCAATTTTGCCAGCAGTGAATCTATACCAGTAAAACCTGGCACGCAGTTCACTTTATTGTTTCATCTTCATAATATGAAGCTTTCCAAACTGGTTCTATGTTTTCATATAATATCCTCTCAACGACATTCTGAGAAGCACAAACAAACGTTACACAAAGATGTAGTAGTCGACACTCTTTAAAACAACTTAAGGTCATTTAAAAGTGTTGGATGTGTATATAATACAAATAACATTCTACTGAAAATGAATGAACTCACCTTGACCTTGCACAACAGTAACAGAAAAAAGAAAACAGGAGAAGCTGATGAATTGTACAGGAACTCTCATTTTGAACTCTCATTTCACAAATGACTGTAACTTGTTTTCTCACTCTGTTTGTATGATGGGGAGTCGAAAAGTGAATCATTTACTAAGTCAAAAGGAGGACTCTTTTATACCAGACCACTTTGTGGTCGTGCAGAATGATATTTTGTTTAAAATCCCCCTGTAGTCAATAATATTGTATCCCTTAAAACTCATCTTTATGATCACAAAAATGACATATAAATAAAAAAAATCCTGTGATTTTTTTGTAATTTTTTTTTTTAAATTTATTTATGCCTTAAAATAGCTTGAATGTAACTCTACACTCTTGCTTCATTTGCTTTCAAGTCAATACAATCTAATTGAAAAGGACATTAATATGAATAACATTAACATAAAAAAATTGGACAAACCAAAGGACAAGTTTCCTTATACAAGTCAAACTTTGTAAGTCACATTTATGTAACATAAACAGGAAGCAAAAATAAAGTTCTGAAATATTTGATGTGTTCACTGCTGTGCTTTACAGGTTAAACCTGTTAGATTTAGATTTTTTTCACTGACTAGTGTTCTTTATTTAAAGAAGAACATTATTAGATTAATTAATCTGAGTTTCATAATACTTAAATATACATTGAGGTAAAAGAAGAGTTTGACCTTTAATGTATCAGAATGTGCTTAAAAAATAAAATAAAAATAAAAATCCTGTTGTTGTCTCTAGATGACCTAGATTGCCCTCCTTATCGCACACTGAAAAAAAAAAAAAAAACAAACATAAAAACTGGATGTCATTTACGGGATCTTATACCGTGTGGACTTTTGGTAAACATTGAAATGTTAAACTCAAAGGCCTTTAACTTTATAAGTAAATGGTTGTCATGTGCTGAGTTTTGGCACAATCAATGAATAGGATCAATTTTTATTTAATTTTTTTCATCTATCCTAAATGTCAAACTAATTATTATTTGAGACATTTTATGTTCTGTTCGATTTCAATGAGGTTTAAATTTTTGGCAATGCTGTTTCCAAAATTTGTGACAAATAATAAAAACCTTGACATGTGATTTCATTATATATTCATATTCATAATTAATTTGATAAAAAAAGAAATCCAGAATGAGCAACAGGGGTGTAAATTTAGCATACAATAAGCCTCAGTAGGTGCTACAGTAGTAGTTGTAATGAACGAAAAACGTGCTAAAATCTGAGAAAAAAAATTGTTGTTTGGTCATATTTCCTTATCATAACTTTGATAACAGGGCTGAAGGTTATGATATCAGTGCAACAATATTTGCCAAAAAATTGAGAAAGCAAATTAAATTTTGCTTGTCTTATTGCCATGCTGCATTTAAAAAATTTAGAGGTTTAAATATTGAATGGTTTTCTTTTATTGAGAAGTTTAAATATTTATTGATTTTATTCTAAGTGAGAGTAAAGTATTGATGAAAATATGATCAGTTGTTGCAGGTGAAAATTCTGAAAAAGTCACAATTTTTTAAATGTTGAATTTTAAAAATGTTAAAGGTGCATTAAGCAACTTTTCATGTTAAAAATACCCGTTTTCTAACCCATACATGCTTAAACAATTGCCTGATGGGCTGAATGAGCCCTCCTCTGATCACTGAGATTGTCTCTATAATCCTGTAAAGTAAAATAAATAAGAGGGATTCGGGCCGGAATTTTAGACTGGGCGTGACGTCATGCGCGTTCACGGCACGTTCACATAGCTATGCCTGACAGGTTTGTGTATTCACCGGCAATCTCCGTAGAAGATGGATTGTAAGAGACCTGCTTATTGTTCATTTCAAACACCAACGCAAACTCCACGTAAGATAAAAAAAAGAAAACTTTTGTCCGTGAGCGTGCACACCTCTGGTTGCAGTTTCGCTTGCCGCCAGAGGAGGCATAGTTCTGCAAAAACTCAGAGACATGCTTAATGCACCTTTAAATGTTGTTAACAGTTACAATTTAATTAAATGATTTAGAGAATGGTCAGTTTTGCTCTTAGTTAGAGTAAATAATTCAAAGCATAAATGAAGATATGATTGTTTGCCTGAAGAGGAAAATGACTGATTGACAGAGCTAGTTTGATTTGAAGTTATTTTGTGCAAATTTTTTGTTTTATTGATTACATTTTCAAACTTAGACTGATTCAATTAGAATTCTGTAATGCTGAGACAGGGACGAAGCAGAGATATGCAAGCACTACTTTATTAACAAAACAAACAGGGAATCCAGCTCAGGACAGGAGCATGTTACAGCAAACAACGTCTGACAAAAACCACAAGGGCAGTTTATACACAGGCTAACAAGGTAACAAGGGGGCGTTGTAAATTGTCATGGGAACACACGAGGGTAACCAAGGGAACTAACAAGACACACCTGGGGAGACTGATCAAATTGAAAAACACAAAAATAACACAAAAGTCCTTACACAAGACAGGGGGACACATGCTGGGATCCTCATGACATTTACCCGTCCTCAAAGGAGGGGCTTCCAGATGCTCCTAAAAGCAAGTCCAGGAGGGCGGTAGAGCGGAGGCGGGCCTAGGGGTGGGATGGCTAGGGGTGGGATGGAGGGCAAGGTCCATGGAGTGGAATAACTGGAGACGAAGGCAGAGCAGGAGAAGAAGGTGGAGCGGGCTGGGCAAGAAGAGCTGAAGATTCCCATGACGGAGCTGAAGACCACCACAGAAGAGTAGATGAGCTAAAGACCCCCACGGCAGAGCAGACCGGGCTGAAGTCCACGCGTTGATGAGGACAACCAAGAACCAGGAAGTTCAGGGACGACCTCTGCGGTCGCGTCGAGGCAGACAGGAAGTTCAGGTATGACCTCTGCGGTCACATCGAGGCAAACAGGAAGTTCAGGGACGACCTCTGCGGCCATGTCGAGGCAGACAGGAAGTTCAGGTATGACCTCTGCGGTCACGTCGAGGCAAAAAGGAAGTTCTGGGACGACCTCTGCGGTCGCGTCGAGGCAGACAGGAAGTTCAGGGACGACCTCTGCGGTCGCGTCGAGACAAACAGGAAGTTCAGGGACGACCTCTGCGGTCGCGTCAAGGCAGACAGGAAGTTCAGGGATGACCTCTGCAGTCGCGTCGAGGCAGACAGGAAGTTCAGGGACGACCTCTGCAGTCGCATCAAGGCAGACAGGAAGTTCAGGGACGACCTCTGCGGTCGCGTCGAGGCAGACAGGAAGTTCAGGGACGACCTCTGTGGTCGCATCAAGGCTGTCAAGAAACTCAGGGACAAAAGTGGGCTCTGGAGCGGACTCATTGACTGAAGAGCAATATGCTGCCCAAACACACAAAATGGCCATTGTCGTAACAGAGAGTACAGAGAACAAGGGAACGACCTCTGGGCTGGACAGCGCAGGCACCTGCAGGCTTGAGAGCGTTGAGGCCAGTGGGCAGATGACGCTGTTCTAGGGATGCCGGCTGCATGCACTGACATCAGCGGTGTGTCCTCCAAGCTGGATGCCAGTTTCACTCTCATAGGGACCACCTTAATGCTTTCATGTGCAACGTTCATGGCACCCGGGAACTGTGGTGTGTCGTCCATGACGGCTGGAGGTTCAGGCGTGGTGGCCATGACATGACGACTGGAGACACTGGTGTGGTAGCCAAGACCAGTGTGGACTCTGGCATGGTGGTACAGCATGAATGTCGTGTTCCTTCTCCACGACACCCACCTTAAAAGCTGAACTGCTCAGGTGTAATGCAATGTCAATGTAATATTCAATTCCAATATTCGAGTCCAATTAGGATCATGCAAAGGCACTAGGACAGGAAATAACACAAAAGTCCCCACCCAACACAGGGAAACACAGGCTGGGATCATGACATAATTTTATTAATTTAATAAGTTTATTAAAATAAAATAATTTTTATTAATGAAACAAAAACAGGGAAAATAAAGAAGCTCAGGACAGGAGCATGTTGCAGCAAACAATGACTGACAAACCACAAGAGAATCACAAGAGCAAGAGAAACAAAGGCTGGGATCATGACAAATACACAGCTACTTTAGTTTGGCCCTCAATGGAGGAAGATGCCACATTAATGCTGCCTACTCATTGGTGTTATTGTACATAATTAAAAATTGGACATGAACAGCCTCTCAATTTGGACATTAGTCAAGTCAAGTCACCTTTATTTATATAGCACTTTTTACTATCCAGATTGTATCAAAGCAGCTTCACAGTGATAACATGAAAATAATACAACAAAGTTTGTTTCTAGAAGAAAATTGTGTCATCGTCCACCTTAAGTAAGGCAGATCAATAATATTGTTGAATATTAAATGTCCCCAACTAAGCAAGCCAAAAGCCAAGGCAACAGTGGCAAGGAATCAAAACTCCATCAGGAGACAGAATGGAGAAAGAAAACATTGGGAGAACCCAGGCTCAGTCGGGGGCCAGTTCTCCTCTGGCCAATGAGCGAACAGTGTATGATTATGATTCACGCAGCATTACAGGTCAGAAGTCAGATTGGATTAGGAATGGGAAACATTACTGGGAAACTCAGGCTGGCAATATCAACAGTAGCAGTCAGTTTCGGCTGTTGTTCAGCTGAAGTTAGTTCTGTGTCGATTCAGTTCTGTTGATCTGTTGTAAAGATCATCAATTATTAAGTTAGTTCATTTTATCTATAAAGCAGTTCTGAAGAAATGATGTCATCGTCCAGCTCAGTTCAGTTATCATAAATTGTTCAGTTCTCTGTAAATTGTTTGTGTCTTAAGGACTTTTTCACTGGTGCATGTGCAATAATTGTTAAGGTTTAGTAAACAAGCATGAAAAACATTGTTTCCTTACCAATAAAGATCTGTACAGTTTATCTGGATTTTACAAAATTATCTTTAAAATACAGTATCCTGAAAAGGTGACTTATTTTTGCTGAGTTTGCATAAATAAATGTTTTCCGTAAATAAAGTGCATAAATAATGCAAGAAATATGTTGAACTAAAATCCACACCAAAGTCACTATAATTACTAACATGTTTTTAATCACAAGGGTCATTAAATGAATATTAAAAGATAATAAATACAAACAATTTCTGTAAGATTATTACGAACGGCTCAGAGACTTGCGTTGAACATCCAAATGCATGGGACAATTGAGAATCATAGTCCATATAACAGGCAAAGGGTCAAACAATCTAAAAAAGCAACAGGGTCGAAAACACAGGCAAAAAGGAAAATCAAGAATACGGGAAGATAATCAAAAAAAACAAAACACAGGAAACCATGATACATCTGAAAGTAAATACTAGAAGTCATTCTTAAAATCGAACCGGGTTACATTACCTCAACTACCACTCTAGTTTATTTTCAGTTATTTTGTGTATCACCTGAAAAAAACAAAAAACAAATTCATAAATAAATGTACAGAACACCAACATGACTAATTCAGATTGAAAATGAGAAACATTACTCACAACTTTTGTCAATCCGAAGATACCCATTAGAACACGACATGTCCACATATGCTCTCATCTCACTTCCAGTATTCCATCCAGCCGTACAGTTAAGCCTATACTTGTTAGCTTGCGTTATATAGACCTTTTCTGTAGGGAGCTGTAGATTGTACTTCTCAACTATGTCATCAATTTCACAAGGCCCTGTGACAGAGACATCGTCCAGTGAAAAACAATACAAAACAATTAGAGATTTGTTTTTACAAAAAAGCAAAAGATAATTAATTTGTAATTGAATGACTCACTCAGACATTTCGGAGGAGTCTCCCATTTTCCATCCACACACTTATAAGATTCCTGTTGCTTGTCCAGCACATAGTAAGACTGGCAAGTGTACGATACCTCTGTAATCACATCTTTTTCAGTACTGATGATGCTGTAGTCTCCATGTTGAAGATATGGAGGTGGTGGACAGATCCCACCTAAAAAAAAAAAAAAAAAAATACATTCATATACTGTACATTTTTGAGCAGCATTTAGTGTCCGCGATTATACTAATGAAAGTCTTGGGGCAGCATTTGACAACAAATTTCTGTGCTCCTGAATGTTTCTGGTCAAAGCATAATCTCCAGTCTCTTTATGTGTGTGTGATTGCGCTTCATGCACATTAATACAGAACGGTGATTAAACTGACTGGAACTACCTGTGCTTTACACGTTTTGAACACACATCTTCCAGCCAAATAGGGGTGCGTTTTCCCGTACGACGACGTAACTCACTGCTTAACTACCACAGTACGATGCATCGTTGAATAAATCAACTTGCTAGTCACGACTGTTTCCCGAAACCGTATTGTCGCAAAGTGGTCGTTCAACCATGTTGGTTTATGACGTCACGCACGAGGTGGAGTAATAACTTCTGTTGTGAATTCCCTGCTGTGAGGAGGTCACGTCACAGCAAGCTGCTACATACAGAGTCTGAGGGATTGTTTGCGCATGCGCAGTGTGTTCGGGGAAAATTTCCTGTGTAGTCAATAGTTGGCCTTCCACCGACAGTCCGTGGTCTTCATTATTACTTTGTACAACACTGTGCGTCGGTGATGATGTAAGTTACATGAGGAGTAGATGTTGTTTATATATTTGAATGTGGCGTGATCTATTAATATTACCGGGTAATATGTTTATTTGTTAACTTCCTATTTAGCATGTGTTGCTGAGCCCTGTGAAATAGACGGCCCGACATGTAGTTAATTACCTCACATTTTATTTCCTTATTCTACTGTTTATTTAGCTGTGTAGCTTTGTTTATTGAGGTCGTTATTATTTTGACGTTAATATGTCAAATTACAGATCGGTAGTTGACAGGGTTTTTTCAGCTTGGTCACGTGACCTACCTGTGGTGTTGTTTAATGATCCTACACTGACCCCTAGTGGCGATTTTCAGTATTACACGCTATTCATATCTGTTGTAATTCATGTTATTTTGTCATTATTTACCATTGATGCCACTGAACTTTAATTAGTATTAATATTGTTTTACTGTTGTTATTTTCTGCAGGCATCACAAACCACACATACACATATTACAGTGCCCTGTAGAGTTGCTAAAGACCAATAAATTCATCTAAAGGAAAGAAGTTTCTGCGTCTTCTCTGACCGGAGGATTAGGCCAGTATACATACAGCCAGCATTTCATCACCGCAGCTGTTCCGTTACAACTTCTTTTAATAAATCTGTTTGAGATCGAATTAATACTAGATGGTTTGCTATAAATTACAGACATAGCATGAGGACTATTTCTCATTTGTCTCAGTTATTTTGCTCTATTTACAGATTCAATCATAGGCTCATTTTTACGTAGTAGAGCACGTTCGCACATGCACAGTCTTAAAAAACGGTGCTTTAAATCTCTTGACAAACTAAAAGACGTAAATGACATTTGTATGTATCCTAAATAAAAGATATAGATTGTACTGAATGTCAGCTTGCTTATTTTGCTCAAGATAAGGATTTACGAAGTCCACATGTCATGCAAACTGGAAACTATGCTTTAACCACAGGTCGAGAGCGGTGGTTGGAACAAACACCGACTCGTTGAACTATGCTGATAACAGCGGAACTTGCAAACATAGTCGGCTAACGATGCTTTTGGGAAACACACCCCTGATCATGACTGTGAAACTCAGGCCCTGTCCACACAAACCCGGGTATTTTCAAAACCGCAGTTATTTAAATGCGGTTTAGCCGTTCGTCTACATGCAATCGCAGTATCCAGTCACTGAAACCAAACTTTTTTGAAAACTCCTTCCAGGGTGAAGATTTTTAGAAACTTTTTTACTCTTTTACAAGATTTTGGCTTGTAACGTCAGATCCGGAACCGGTAATAACCTTTTTTCCAGGCTTCTGATTGGCCAACATGGCTTTACGGTTAGGGTTATATCGCCACCTGTTGGTTTGGAATGCTCTTGACAGCGCTTCATAGAGTGTATTTGCTCATTTGCACGTAAATGTTTTTTTAAAAGGAGGAGGAAAAACTGTTTATAAAAATACACATGTACGTGTGGACTAGGCCTAAGGGTCCATTTACACGACACCATTAATTTACACGACACTGACGTTTTTAAGGCCTGGAAATGCAAACTTTTGAAAACAGGTTTCAATGCGCAAGTTTTGGAAAATGATATGGTTATCATCTCAGTGTAAACTACAAAAATGTGAATTTGTGAAAACGGTGATGTCATGCGCAATTGCACATGCGTATTAGATGTTCAGTTTATAGGCACATAGTTTTTCTTTACAATCTGACATCGTCAACTACTGGCCTGGAATGATATTGATTGATTTCTTGGATCAGTTAGCCTGGTTAAAACCAGACCATTCTCAGTAGTAACTGAGTTAGTCCGGTGACACACTGGATGCGTGGCGTGAGCGTGCCGTTTCTGTTGCGTGTCAGCTGCGTGGCGGCTGCGTCGCGTTTTGCATGTCTTTGCACACCAGAAGCGTGTCTGACGCGGCGCTGCTGCTGCTAGGTGACATATTAGTGATATATTTGACACATGGGGAGAGAGTTGTGGAAGGCCTATACTTCATGTTAAACATAAATATATAGCAGCAAAGACAACGTCGGCAGTGTTGACGGCAATATAGACTATAGAATATTTCGTTCTGTATTGACAGGTGCAGTATTTGAAAATCGATAATATTTTTTTAAATTGCATTTATATTTGCATTTATGTCAAACCCTAGACACTTTCAAACATCAAAATGACATTTATTAATATGTATTCGTGTCAAAATGTCATATAAACATCTTTTCCTATTCAATTTTGCTTGGAAACGCTTCCAAGACGCTTGCGTGTCGCGTGAAAAATAGGCGTCGGTTCTATTTCTAGCATGCACGCGTTTTCTGCGCGGCTCGAGCCGCGCCTGAGACGCGCGTGTCACGCACGCAGTGTGCAAGCTCTAACCTGTTAACATGGGAGCCGAAATAAAAACGGACACGCCACGCATCCAGTGTGTCACCGGCCTTAGGGTCTGGCAAAGCTCCTTTAATAACTCATTTCCAAAGAGGCGTCACCAACGGACGTCGCTCAAATGCCTCTGGGCGCAATTGGATAGACCTAAAACTCCTAAAACCAATCAGAGCGATCGTCATGTGTAAAGCCATATGCTGCGTCCCAATTCGCCTGTTTTACACTACGCCATAAAAGTATTTACTCTTTTTGTGAAGAAAATGTATTTATTTTTGAATGTGTAGCAAAAAAGTAGGCAACTTTGGGACATACTACTTCGTCATCTTTATCGGACGGATCTGTCGCGTGCATCCCGTCATGTAAACTGCCCTGTCAATCATCTTGTCACAGTTAAAATCCTCTATTAAATCTAAATTTAAATAATTAAATTTAAGCCGCCGGCACGAGCAGAAAAAATAAATAAAAAAATAAATAAATATGCGTCGCGAAGCGGTTTTCTATCATTTCACTGTGTGGGGAATTGGCAAATTTGCGCCCTCTGCAGCTGCAGGCGCCCCTGCTTGCTGAGAAGATGCCGTGCACAGAAGCTGTTTGTTTGAGAAGGGGAAAGAGGAGGGGGCGCGGAGGCGCGGATGACAGTTCACCTCTGGGTCTCTCCCAAATGGAACGGACAAGGGGGGGGACAGGGGGATCCATATAGTTATCTAAGTCAGTCACACCTCGACTTTCTTCCAAATAACGCACATTTCATTCAGAATATTATAAATACATGCCTCTATATTTCCTGAACATTTTTGTTTTTCTGAATTGTCTGAATGGCTAATAAAAATAGGTAATACAAAACGATTACTTGGTCACCACCACCAAGGTGAATTGGTTTAGTCTTGACTTCTGGTCGTGACTCGTCGTGAGTGACAGTTGGTATGGGGGGGATCAGGGGAAATCTGTTGATTGTCGATGTTGAGTGCCAAATAAGAGATGGACAAGAAAGGTCAAAGCCATCAGGTGCCCAATTTAGAAACTAGCGAAAGATAAAGGTATGCAATTATGTTTTCTCTGTATGATTACGGTATCCATGTCATGAATGAAGGGGCAATATTAATTGGTGGGAATAACTCTTATTTGTTAGCCTTTTTGCTATGATTCTTGCTATGCTTAACATTAATTCGGTTTTAACTCAAACACGAGATCTAATTTCACCATAATATTGTGCTTTGCAACAAAACTGTTACAAGTTCAGTTATTACACTGCAAAAAAATGCTTTTCTTACTTAGTATTTTTGTCTTGTTTCCAGTCCAAATATCAAACATTTCTTAAATAAAGATGCATAACGTTATATTACTAAAGTAGTAAAATGACATAAGATATTATAATATCTTATGTCATTTTACTACTTTAGTAATATAACGTCTTGTTTTCTGGGGAATAAATAAAAATTGAGTTTTTGCTTAAAACAAGCAATGATCTGCCAATGGGGTAAGAAAATTTATGTCCAAATTGGGGGGGGGGGGGGGCGCTCGAAGGGGGTCTCGCCCAGGGTGTAATTCAATGTAGAACCGCCACTGGGGGTACGCGTACCCCCAGGGGTACGTGGACTGATTTCAGGGGGTACGCGAATTGCCGGTAATCTTGACAACCGCACCACCGCGGTGGCTGAGTAGTACCGGCGGTGGTTTGCCAAAAAAATGAATGCTGTTTTACATTAATATTATGACACACAAAGCTTTGTTTACAAAATAAATAATAGGTTAGCAATTAAATGTTATATCGCAGCCATGGAAAAGTTTGAATTCATGACGAATGAGAGAGTTGCGTGAGCCCATAAACTTAAGCTTTTTCGGCTTTGAATTCTGGTTTGCGATCTGGTCACCGGATTATTAGCGAATTTAAAAATATTCCATTAGTTATTCTTTATAGAAAGCTTGAATTGTCTACTTTTAAACAAAACAATTCAAAACGAAAATGCATGGGATCTCTTGTTTCTTTTCCCATATCTTCACTCGCGTCTCACCCATTTCCAAAGGGGATTATAAACGTTTCTTCCTTTGTTTGCTTTTAGGTAAATTATTTTCGTATTCTTTACTGTGTTAAAGTAGAAAAACGCTGTAGGACAGATAGCCTACATTTTTACTTGTACATCAAATTCTCTTTAACACAGTTTGTGCTTGTTAGGCTATTAGACATATGATAATTGGTAAGGCGCGTCAAGTTCATTTGTAAAGCGCGTTTCACACGCGCGGGTGATTTTAGTTTGGCTTTCTCTGGCAGCGCGCAAACATAGCCTAAATGCTTTGCCCTTGTGGAAGATAGAATTCGCTCTTCATACCTTTTACAAGTAGAAAACATGTAGATATCAGAAAATAGATCGATGGTCTCTTTCCTGCTCGTGTCCCACATCCCTCTCAACCCAGCAAGCAATTTTGCGTCTAATAGACGTCTAATAGCCGTCAAAACACAGCCCAGACGTCTAGGCTAAAACGAGGCTAATTTTTGGCTGTCAGTGAAAATCTAATAGACGTCTAAACATAGCCCAAGAATAGACCGCTATTGAATGACTACATATATACGTCTAATAGACGTCTAACCATAGCCCAAGAGTAGACAATCAGACAGCTATTGAATGACTATATTTATACGTCTAATAGATGTCTAACCATAGCCCAAGAATAGACTAGTCATCAATTAGACAGCTATTAAACGACTACATATTTACGTCTAATAGACAGGCAATATGGGTCTAGGCTAAAACAAGGCTGATTTTGGGCTGTCAGTGAAAATCTAATAGACGTCTAACCATAGCCCAAGAATAGACTAGTCATCTATTACACTACATATACATGTAATAGACAACAAAATGAGGCATAAGGATTCTTTTCACTCAAATATAACAGGTTCTCATAAATGAAAATCCATCCAAACTAATTGAATATAAAGGATTTATTTAGAACAATTATATTAACAACTTAGACAACATTCAAACATAAAAATGAACAAATAAAATATTGGAAAAAATGTAAAACAAATTAAGATACTAAAATTTTTAAGAATTAATTGTTAGCTTTATATCCATAACCACCACCCCCTGCTCTCCCTGGTGCTTGTTTAAAATGACCAGAAATTGCATCTTTTATTTCCCATTCAGTCGCCGAAGGAAAGTTGGTCATCACTGCGTCTGCCAAATAAGAAAAAGAAAAATTATTGCTCAAGAAAAGCATTGCTGACAATCATTTTTAACTAATTACAGTCATTCACTTTTGCTAGGATGCACACTAGAGCTGGCCAATATAGAGTTAATGGAATATAGATTGAGACTATATAATTTATATCAATAATCTTAATAAATAAATATCAATAATTGAAAATTTTTACCTGCATAATGGTGATGCACTAATTATATATATATACACACACATATATATTTTAGGGGTGTAATGATACAAGTATTGAACCATTCTGTACGAGGCTTTCGGTTCGATTTCAGTACAGATTTTTAAGAAGAAATGTTCGTTAGACAATTTTTCCTGCTGACCAAAATTTTTTAATTACAAATGTAGGCACGTCAAAAAGCGCGCTCAAATGTAAGAGAAATCATAACAAATCGTGACAACAATCGTGCTCTTTCAGGTAGTGACCATATAGACCTGCATTATATGACTGACTGACAGACAAGAACAGTTTGACCTAAAAATATCAAAATTGAAACTACTGCAGAAACAAAGACACCTACATCTTGGATGCCCTTAAGGTAAGCTAAAACATACCAAAATTTCAAAGTGAACTATCCATATAAATCATTCTTTATCCCTTACTCATATAACTCTAATGAACATAAAAATATACTTATGGGGTAGTTCACTTAAAAAAAAAAAAAAAAAAAAAAAAAAATTCATGTAAGCATTTACTCACTTTCACTTGGTTCCAAACCTGTATGGCTTTCTTCTGTTGAACACGCACAAAAAATATATATTATGAAGAATGTTGGTAACAAGACATTTAATGGTATTCATTGACAAGTGTTCTGTATATTCAATTGCTGTACTTGGTTGACTGATTGCTGGATAATTTGCAATAAACAGTGTCTTTAAATCAAATAAAGTGGATTACATCACTCCAGTTCTGAGGTTTTTACACTGGCTATCTGTCTGTCGAAGAATTCATATCAAAACACTACAGCTGGTTATTAAATTAATTAACATTTTAAGGCCAAAGTAAATTTCTAATCTTCTGATGCATTATGAACCATCCAGAGCAGACCTCTCAGGTCATCTACAGTTGCCAGCTACTTTTATATCCCCAAAGTCAAAACAAAACATGGAGAAGCAGCATTCAGTTTTTATGCACCATATATCTGAAACAAATTAACTGAAAACTTAAATGTATGCTGCATATTTTAATTATTTTAAATCAAGTTTAAAGACTTTACTGTTTGCCACTACCTTTTATTAATCGGAAAGGGAAAAAAAATATTTTTATAATTTCTTTTCATTTTGCACTATGTTGCTGTTAAGTTTTATGTAAAGTATACTTTGAAAATTTGCATTAAATCAAAAACTATTATTACTTACTCTAATCTAAAAACAAAAATATGTTGGTATCTTTAATAATAATAAAAAATATTAATGATAAGTTTCATAGTTTCATGCTTACCACCTTGAATTTAGATACATTTTAGATTAAGGGCACACAGTTGCAATAACACGTGCAGTAAACGTTAACTTGTTGGAGAAAAATAGTACTCTGCAATGTTAAAATGTTAAGGTTTCTACACATTATAACAACTAACTAATTTAAACAATGAACATAACAAAAATAGCACGCATACTTACATGATCGAAGTAGAAATTTGAAGGTTTTCAGAGTGTCACTCGCCCGTTGCTCTCTGACAGCTGCCTCGTGTAAAATAAAATTGAAAATAGCGGAAATGTTTATCGCGAGATCTGGCTAAAGTGATCTAGTCGCGCAATGCCAGTAGTCCCAGTAGTCATGGCTCAGTAGTGTTTCGATTGTGCCATCTAGCGGTTGAGAAATGCAATTGCATTTGATTTCATTTGAAATGATAGACAGTCATATCGTAGATTGTGTATGAATGTTATGTTTATGTGTGACAGCAAACATTAAGCTGTGTGAGCGAAAACATTTTTAAGACTAATATTCTTATACTATATAGCTGGTCTGAATCAGGGCTATAGCCAAGCCGTACGTAGACCAGATCGCCTTGATTTCGCCAGGTGGGCTAAAGCAGACCGCATAGAGCCCGTCCAATTCGGTGCTAAATCGTGACTACAGATCGACCATGTCGTGAAATGACACATTGAACCTTGTAGATATCATTACCAATGCGAACATGATGGAATATCAATCATTTCATGCACTGCCTGGCAAAAAACTACAATTAATCAGTTTTGACTAAAAGTGGGCTACAATAGCCGGGACTGAATACGAGCTAAATCGTGGCTACGCACAACCTACACATATAACATGTAAAATAAAGCAAACCAAACAACTTGTAATCACAGTAGACTTTGCTTACATGATGGAATATCATACATCTCACAAGTTATTTTGGAAAAAAATACATTTATCCAGATTAAATGTTATTTGGGCTAAAAGTGGGTTACACATAGCCGGACTATATCGGGTCTATATTTAACCGAGACGTTGAAATGACGGCTATTGCTTGCTGGGAAAGAGCAGAGTAGGATATCACGCGTCTTTGTGTGGAAATATTAAACGAAAGTTTTTTTTATTTTTATAAATAGATTCAACTTTATTATATTATGTAAGTTACCAGTATTTACTGATATTTATTTCAATGCTTTACAGGCTTTAGTGTGTTGTTTCTTTGTTTTTTTTATTTATTTATTTCAAAACAACCCCCCGACCACTGCAACACCGCCGGTATTTGGGTCCATTACTACCGCGGGGGGAAAAAAACTGCCACCGTCACAGCCCTATTTGTATCATATGTTGACTTTTGATGAGATTTGTATCATGATTCTATTCATTTAATAAAATATTAATAAAAAAAAAAAAAACTTCTTGTTAACAATTGGTGGTGTTGGGGGTACTCCGGAAGATCTATAATGTCTCAGGGGGTACATGCCTGTTAAAAGTTTGGGAACCACTAATGCATTTAAAAGTTAATGCGCTTCACCAACGGACGTTGCTCAAATGCCTCTGGGCGCAACTGGCTAGACCTAAAACCAATCAGAGCGATTGTCATGTGTAAAGCCCGCCTCAACGTTTCTGATTGGTGCCGCGATTTCTCGGCATGGGGAAATGGCCTTGAATGAGCTCTTTGCCAGACTTACTTGCAGAGCAAATCTAAATTTGCCGGAAGTTGTCTGGGTTTTCCCAGGCTATGGATCAGTGTGAATGGGGGATCATTTTGAAAATACGCATGCGCATGCACGTCACCATTTTCACAAATTTGAAAGAGAGTAGAGATAGATGCTTGTAGGCTACACAGGAAAAGTAACCGTGAAGACACTGAATTTAACATAAAAAGCCGTCATAATAATCACATACACTTACATTGCTGACATGAGTTTTTATGAATGAATGGCTTGCTCTAACTGTTGCTGGTCTTCGTCTACAACATGCGCTTTTGCACCCCCTGCTGGTGAGATAGACTAACAGCAGATGAAGAGTATGCTCGGTTATCTAATGCTTTTCCTGCCGTTTCTGGATGTCAACGTATAATTTTCTGAAAATTGCCTGTTGAATATTATAGGTTGTATTTTTAAACAGTTTGAATATTTTGGAAGTGAAATATGAAGGTGAATATGGATTATTGCTTTTTAAATAATGAAAATGAGTTTGAAATGTTTTGAATTGAAATATTCACAGCTTAAATATTCAACCATGCTGAATTTCAGCCCATAAAAATGCATGCCCTGTTAGCAGAGTAACTCACGCAGACAACAGGATTACTGTTTCACATCAACCAGTTTTGTTCAGACTGGCGCACTTTTATTTAAACAGAAACATGTGCATTCATTCAGTCACTGATTAGGTCACATGACATACACTCTGCAATATGATTGCCTGGTTCAAGGAAAATAAATAAAAGGTAAACAAACCAAATATAAATGAGAGCACAATATTTATAAATCTCAACACCCCCACTTGCTCTCACATTTCTATTTCAACATTTCCAGTTCATCATCTCAATACAAGTACAAAATTCATACACCAAACATAAATGAGTTAAATTTCATTAACTTGAGCTTTGTTGCTGGTTTCGTTAGCACATCTGCAACCATATCACCAGTTGGACAGTATTCCAGACTAATCCTGCCCTCCTTTATCACAGATCTCACAAAATGGTACTTAATGTCCACATGTTTACATCGTTGTCTATACACAGGATTTTTTGCTAAAGCAATGGCACCCTGGTTGTCCTCATACACCCTCGAGTCATATTTCTGACCATCAATGTTTTCTAACAATTGCTGTAGAAATAAACACTCCTGTACAGTCGCAGCTAAAGCCATATACTCTGCTTCACAAGTCGACAGTGCAACAGTAGGCTGTCTTTTGGTCTTCCATGATACCAGTGGACCATTTTTGTTTAGGCTAATACAGTAACCTGTAGTACTCAGTCTATCAGTTACATCAGCTGCCCAATTCGTGTCACTGTACGCATGAATCAAGTTATCATTTGCACCTTTTTTGTAACACAGTTCTTTGTCTTGTGTCCCTTTTAAATATCTTAAAACATGCTTGACAGTGTTCCACTGTTCTGTGGTTGGTCTAGTAAAATACTGTGACAGTTTGCTCACTACAAAACTTAGGTCTGGTCTTGTGCTTGTTGCCAGGTAGATTAAGCTACCTACAACCTCCCTGTATTTTCTGACATCACTCATTTCCTCAGCATCATCAGTGTAGTTTAGTTTCTGTTCACATGGAGTTACTCTGGACTTACAATTTTGCATGTCAAATCTCTCAAGTATTTTCTTAATATACCTACGTTGAGACATTGTAACACAATCAAAATCTTGCTCATAATCAATACCAAGGAAATGTGTTAATTTTCCCAAGTCCTTCATTTTAAATTTTGCACTGAGTGTCTCTTTTACATGATTAACCCCTTAGCTGTCACCCCCCCTTTTGAGAATGGACATTAAAATGCACTATTCAAGCTTAAATGGTTGTAATTCAAGAATGCTTTGAAGTATAGACCTAAGTTTGGTCTTGTTTTAAAGGTAAAAAATAGCAGATTATTGCTGAAGTGTAAGCACTTCAAAAAATTAAAGTATGGAAAAGTTATGGAAGTTTAAATTTACATTAAATCAAATATAATTTATTTAATATTTTTATTTTATATAAAATATATATTTTACAAAACATGTTTTACAAAAAAATTACTATAAAATCAAAGCCATATATCTAACCAAGTTGTGTTCCAAATTTGAAGTTGATATCACAAAAAATGAAGTTCCCATGAGATTTTGTTTAGGCGTATTACCAAAAATAGCCACCGGGTGTCATTGAATTCCATTGAATTTTACTGCATGCATTCTACCATAACAAATTAATAAATTTCTGTCCAAATATCACTTCTGTCACAAAATATGGAACCTTGGGACTCAGACCTTTCTGACAATATGTGTTTTGTCAAGATTAGAAAATATTTTGATCATAAATTATGAAACATAATGATGCCCAAAAGGGGAGGAGCCTGATAAAATAATTTAGAGTACCGTTTCTATGGTAACACAATGTCCAATTTCAAAACAGTTTTCACAGGATGAATTCTGAGATCGTAAGCTTTCAAATGATACCTAATTTATGATAACTAATAAAATATGTAATATAATAAAAAAAAGCGATAAAAAATATAATACAATATTTTAGAGGATAATATATATATATTATACTTTTTAGAAGATAATATTATTTTATAATTTTTTATTGACAAATACTAGATTATATATTTTCTAATGAAATTTTAGCATAAAAATCAACATATCAATTATTAAAAGTGTGTGCGTCAACTTTTTGTGACGAAGGTCAGAACTCCTGTTATTATGTAGATTTTTTGAGGTGCACTCTTGTCATAAATTCATCTATTTCTGTTCCTACATAATTTATAACAAAAAAACAGTCCTAAATATCTATTTAGGAGCCTTAGAACTTTCCAACGATATATAGTTTGTCATAATTAGATTAGGATTAAATAGTAATATAGGGAAGTAAAGTTAGGCGTCCTGTATACGGGACGGTGACAGTTAAGGGGATAATCACTTAAATAACCTGGCCTTTTCCTCTCTCTGGCAGGATTTCTCCCTTTTTCAGGTTTATGATCTTTTTGTGTTTGGTTTTCGCACATTTCTGGCTCTTTTACTGTGACCGGTTCTTGAGAATTCTGCAGATTAAATTCAGGGTCTTCTCTTTTCGATTCTCTAAGATTATTCCCAACTCCAAAATCGTCATAATCATCAATCGAAATCTCGTCCACCTCAGCACTCATTCTGGGTAAAAACTCAACTAGTCTGCGCTTCTGTATTTTCCTGCTATCAGGATAGTAGATCATGTATGCTGGACTATTCTTGTCATATCCCACAAAAATGCCCTTCTCACATCTCGAGTTCAGCTTCCTTTTCTCATGTTGATAAGCGTAACACGGAATACCAAACTTCTGCATTCTAGAAATGTTCGGTTGCCTGCCTGTTAACATGAAGTAAGCTGTCTGTTTAGTTCGGTTATTAAAACATCTGTTTCTAACTACAGCAGCAGTCTGGACTGCATAGGTCCACAATGTTTTTGGTAACCCACTTTCTATTAACATGCACCTAGCCATGTCAAATAAGGTTCTCCAGTTACGTTCCGCAGTGCCGTTTTGGTGTGGAGAGTATGGTGCAGAGGTCTCATGCCTAATACCGTTTCTACTCAATAATGCCTGGTACTCCCTTCCTGTGAACTCTGTTCCATTATCAGACCTGATGCATTTAACTCTACCATATGGAGCCATATCAGCAAGGAATTTCTCTGTGGCGGTTATTGTGTCGCTCTTGTTTCTCAAAAAATATACAAACACCGCACTAGAATAATCATCTGTGAAAGATAATGCATATTTATGGCCGTCTATGGACATTGGGTCTATAGGTCCTGCTAAATCGGTGTGTACCATTTCTAGAGCTGCTTTGGCTCTCGCATCTGGTTCTCTGTTTCTGGTCTCAATAAACTTGCCTTGTATGCAAATCTCACACGGTGGGGTAGGTTTGTCTGCTCTATTCTCAATTTTCATACCGTCTACAACATTCTCGAGCTTAATTACATCCCCATAGTTGCAATGACCTAATATCTCATGCCATGTCTGCAAGTCATAACATTTTCTACATTGGTCATCACACTCGTTGTCTTTTGTGTGCAAATAGTACAGTTTATTGTGCACGTGTATGGGGAATTCAGTACCGTCTTTATGTAGCAGAACGTTCTTCCCTTCTCTGAAGATCACGGTTGCTCCATTCGAGGTGGCTGCCTTCACAGAGAAGATGTCCTGTGGGTACGTGGGGATGTACAGCGCGTTCCTTAGCGTTGTCTTGAAACGTCGTCCAGTACTGTCCACCAAACATACTGCTGCGTCTCCTCTGTTCTTAGCGACTCCGTTGCACCTCGTGCCGTCAGCCAATTCCACACAGTGTGTGTCAGCCTGGAAACTGCTGTCAAACCACTGGAACTTTGCGATGTCTGTGATGATGTGTGAAGTTGCACCTGCATCCACCATTAGGCCCCTTCTCTCGTCCTCATGTCCCCACATCTCAGCGTCGCTTGCCCGAAAAACGTATTCCTTGTCACCCGGCTCCTCGGACACTTTTCTTGCGTTATCCCGCGGCTTTCTCCGTCTGCAGGTTGCATCGCGGTGAGTGGTATTTTTACATTGACTGCACCACTGTTTACGCTGGCATGTCCTTGCTTTATGGCCTTTTGTGCCACACCGGTAACAGACAATGTCAGCACTTGCAGCCGCACAGTCAGCAAAAGTGGATTTCGTTCCAAACTGCGCTCTTGCTTTCATTACATTGTCCCCGGACGCAGTTGTCCGCATATTTTCAATGTCCTCATAACTTCGAAGTCTTGTCTTAAATTCGGCAAAAGTCATTTTAACATCACTCTGAGTAACATGGATAGTAAATGGCTTAAATGTCTCTGGAAGTCCTTTCAGAACCATTGCTGTCAAAAGTTCGTCACTCAGATTCTCACCTGCATTTCTCAAAGCAGTGATTGTAGTCTCAGCTCTGATGACATATTCCGTAACACTCTCGCTTGACAATTTTTGCAGTGAAGTTAGCTCTGTGTACAAGCTTATTACCCGGGGCTTCCCTTTGCCAGCATAATATCCACGTAAAATCTCCAGCGCCGCACGTCCGTCATCTGCTGCTTCTCTCATGACCAGCGACAGGCTTTTGTCATCCAGGAACTGTATCAGCTCAGCATAGGCTTCGGCGTTTTTCGTCTCGTCTTCCTCATCTTCGACAGAAGGCTCATTTAAAATAGTCTCTTTCAGTCCTTGCAAACAAAGGTGACCCAAAAATTTCGTCTCCCATAACTCATAATTCTTCTCATCTCCGTCAAAGACAAGCCTTGACCAGCGGCTCGTTGATACCGTTGCTTTTGTCTTTCTGCTCATGTTTGTAGCCTCATGTCACTTCTCTTACAAACTCGGGTACACGCAGTTAAGTTTTCGTTGCGACTTTTACCCAGCGACTTAACACCCGTATTCTGGGCCCATAACCTGTTAGCAGAGTAACTCACGCAGACAACAGGATTACTGTTTCACATCAACCAGTTTTGTTCAGACTGGCGCACTTTTATTTAAACAGAAACATGTGCATTCATTCAGTCACTGATTAGGTCACATGACATACACTCTGCAATATGATTGCCTGGTTCAAGGAAAATAAATAAAAGGTAAACAAACCAAATATAAATGAGAGCACAATATTTATAAATCTCAACATGCCCTAAAAATACAATGCATTAAAATGCAAGCATGGTTAATGCAATGCATTTTTTTTTCAAGTAGGCTAGTGCAATTCAACAGGCTTTTTTGTTTCAAAAACATTTGCCATTATTTTACTTCCATACTAATCTCTGTTATCACGCAAGCACAAACATTACATGAAGTAAAATTAATTGCCATTACACTTACGTCCAACAACAGAATTGCTGAGACATTGTTGTCGCTACAGCTGCTCGAGCGTGGAGAAAATGGCGGATAGCGTACAACTCGCTGAGGGCAGAAACCATAGACAGTAAAAGAAATGGACACAGCGACCCCATAGACTTCAACGGAGAAAAGTGAGGTCAATTAGAAGCACTCTCTTCCTGATGGCTGAGCGTACTGCGTACTACTGAGCTTGACAACGTAGATGTGACGTGAGCAACCCGTCTGTCTTCTAGTAGCTGTGCCAAGAGAAATCTGAATCATTCCCTTCCGAAACTTGAGTGTGAGTAGGAGGTGTCCATAAGCTAGGAGCAGGAGCAACTTTTGCTAAATATTCTGATTAATTATTTTGTAATTTTGCCTCCACGTCCCCCCCGATTGCCCGCGAGCTTCTCCTCCTGTCTATACGGTAATCTCTCTACTGCGACAGAGAGTCACGTGGTTATGACACAATCGTTAGCTTATTTTTTACAAAAAATGCTTCTGCAGGGCCATAATGTAAGATACAAGGTAATGGAGCCTTTTATACATTTTCGTGTTTAGGGTGATTGTGTTCACACACTATGAAGGACTAAAAATGACAGAAGGAAAAATAAATAAAGAAATAAATAAAAGTAGAAATAAATAAATAAATGCAGAAATAATAGTGAAAATAAATACATTTTGGTAATATAAATGGCTATTTATGTATTTTTACATGTATTTATTTATTTCTATATGTATTTATTTATGTATTTATTAGGGCTGGGAAATGATTAATCGCGATTAATCGCATCCAAAATAAAAGTTTGTGTTCACATAATATATGTGTGTGTACTGTCCATAATTATTTTGTATATATATAAATACACACACATGCATGTATATATTTAAGAAATATTTGCTTAAATATACTGTATATATATTATATATAATTTGTATTATAAATAAATATAAATATTTTATATATAACAACTTTTTCTTAAATATTTACTTGTATGTGTGTGTATTTATATATACAAAATAATTATGCACAGTACACACACAAATATTATGTGAACACAAACTTTTTTGGATGTGATTAATCGTGATTAATCATTTCCCAGCCCTAGTATTTATACATTTATTTATATATTTATGTATTTATTTATTTATTTATATATGTATTTATTTCTACATTTATTTATTTCTACATTTATTTATTTCTGTATTTCCACATTTCTACATTTATTTTTCCCTGCGCCTGTATGCTAATTGATCGATGGCTAAGCCACGCCCCCAAACGCGATGAGCCAATCACAGTGCGCATAGCTAACGCACTACACTCGGACATTCTCTGCTTCTCTACGTCCATTGAAATGCATTGCAGTTAGTCAGTTTTCATTTGTTTTTATATGTTTTTTCTTGTCATTTTTGCTTTTAAACAGCGTGTGTGTGTGTGATTTTGGTTGGGTGACAGTTGTAGGTTACAGTTTGACAAGAGTTTACAGTTTGACAAAAGCACAATGTTGTGTTTTACACAAATATAAGTAGGCTAAACACTTTGCAGCATTAATGATGTCCTGTATGAACAAAATGGAGTATGTTTTTATGTTTCCACTGTTCGATCGCGCCTGCGCCTCTCTCTCTCTCTGACACACACACACACACACACACACACACACACACACACACACACACACACACACACACACATACACACATTCCAGCATTGCAATCTTGACATCGCAGCCTGTTCATTATGCATTACGCGTCTAGTTCGACACTGGAACATTGTGAATCCATTCGCGCGTCCAAAGCGAGTAGGACGCGCGTATAAAGCGAGCGTTTGAAGCGAAATAGCACCAAACTATAACGTTTACACTGTGAACTGTAAATCTTTGTCTGGAGCTGAAGCTTATCGACCTTCTCAACAATAAAATTATTAATATAACCCTCCAATGCATAGTTAAGGCCCCTTTGGTGACTTCGAGATGATATATAATCTTTCTGTCTCCAAAAATCATCAATTGCCTCCTGTGAAATGTCTCCTACTGTGACAGCTGCCATAGCGCCTGTTACCGAATGTTGACTGAGTGAGTGGAGGGGGCGTGGCTTAGCCATAGGTCAATTAGCATACAGGCACAGGGAAAAATAAATGTAGAAATACAGAAATAAATAAATGTAGAAATACAGAAATACAGAAATAAATAAATGTAGAAATGTGGAAATACAGAAATAAATAAATGTAGAAATAAATAAATGTAGAAATAAATACATATATAAATATATAAATAAATAAGTATATAAATACATATATGTATAAATAAATGTATAAATACATAAATAAATACATATAGAAATGCATAAATAAATAAATAAATACATGTAAAAATACAGAAATAGCCATTTATATTACCAAAATGTATTTATTTTCACTATTATTTCTGCATTTATTTATTTATTTCTACTTTTATTTATTTATTTATTTATTTTTCCTTCTGTCATTTTTAGTCCTTCATAATACACTGCCAGCACGCATTTATTACACATTAATGTAATAACAGCACATAATGTAAAAACTGCACATAATGTAATAAGTATTACATTATTATTGTAATAAAATGTTCATAATGTAATCATTTTCTCAAAACGTACTAAAATCTTGAGCTCATAATGTAATAACAATTTTTACATTATGAGAAATTTATTACATTATAAACTCACCAAAAACATGTCATTTTTATAATTGTAATGGCTTTTTCAAAACATAATAATAAAAAAAAAAATTCCCTTACAGTACATTTGAAAAAAAAAAAAAAAAAATCTAACTCCAGTCTTAAATCACCTGCGAAATGCAACAGATTTAAATATTCACGCAATAATTATCATTATTATTATTTAAAAAACAAAGCATTGGTATTCCTTTACAGTACATTTTAAAAATCTAAATCCAGTCTTAACCTGCCTACAAAATCCACCAGATTACTGATTCTGACGACAGTTAAGGGGTTAAGTTAAACTCCTATATGTAAATAAATTGGGAGAAAATAGTTGAATGTAAAAAAATATATATAATAATAAATACCAAACTCAGGGTAATAATTTGAAAGTTAAGCTTTATTCCAAAGCAGTGTTAACACAGAGTCATATTACTGTAACATAAGCAAGTAGACTGAAGTATCAAGCAAGTGTGTGTGTGTGTGTGTGTGTGTGTGTGTGTGTGTGTGTGTGTGTGTGTGTGTGTGTGTGTGTTGCTCCTGCAGCAGACTGTCTGTCCATCTTCATTCACATCTGTGGGATCATCAGATCTTAATGCAGAAAACTATGATAAATGCAGAGTTACAAGTAGGCATTATTGTTGTTTTAATCAGTTTACATGCCCACAGAGACTTATGCATTAAAAATCATTACAGGGTCTTTATTCCATTCAAATTTTGCACCGCAAAATAAACTCTGAAAACATTAAATCTATTTTGTTGCTATAAATCAAATGTGGATATAACATCATCAAAATGTTTCATAGTTTTTACCTCAGTGTTTTAATCCACATTTCTTTCAATTTATATGTCTTACTGACCTGAAGAAAAGAGGGGAAAAACAAAACAAAAAAATAATTCAACAGGAATGTACAGTACCATTTAAAAGTTTGTGGTCTTTTTAAAATTATTATTCAGTAATGATGCATTAAATTGATCAAAAGTGACAGTAAAGACATTTCTAATTATACAAAAGATTTTCTATTTCAAATAAATGCTGTTCTTTTGAACTTTCTATTCAGTAAAGCTGCCCGTAACTGACCCTTCATGAATTGAAACCTCAACAAAAGAGGTCTATAATATCAGATTAATTAGCAAGATGGTAAAGATGCATCTGCAGGCAAACCACACATTTACTGCTTGAAAAAAGTGCCCAATATTTTTTAAAGAAAAATGTGGAGAGAGGCTGTGTGGAGTCAGATTTATTCTTTTAAATTTTACTCATTAATGACTTTGGATAAATTCATGTTTTACATTATACTTAGTGTCTCTGATACTTTATTTAAAAAGTTTCTATCATCTTTTTTATTTTGTGAATTCCCTGAGGATTAACGTGACCATTTTTAAACCACTGATCACTCTTTCTCTTGGCTTCAAGCAGATGAGAAGACTGCTTTATGGGAAGGACAGTTTAACAAGATTATAATACTAATCTAGAGCAAAAGTGGCAAAACACAAATTCTGATTTTGTTGGGTCTTCAAATCTTTAAAAATATTGGCCAAAATTAAAGAAAAACAACCAAAAGACAAAGCCGAGGAGTTTCTTTGTTGGTCTGTCTCTGATACTCTTGTCTGCTTGGGGATCAACAAGTTAATCATTTATCAAAGTCAAAGAGAGGTTTTTCTTACACCAGACCACTCTGTACACAAGCAATATTTACACTGTTCGCTTATGTTCTTCTTGAATCAAATCATAAAGTATATTGTGGTGAATTAATCTGTTGGGCATTGGAAATGAGTGAGATTTGTACAGGCTGCTCTGGTTCAAACCCAGGACGACATTTATATCGTATTCTTGAATTGATGTTGTAGCGTGTTCCCTTTCGTGGTCACTAGAGTGGTCCAGACATGGGCTTAGCCAGGTTGATGTGAGGCGGTCTGAGAATTCATTTTCTCAGCTCCCCCATGTCCCAGGCTGGGCTCTTCGGCGGGGTGGCTTCGGCCACCAGAAGCAGACTCAGGTTCGTCTGCACTGATGGTCATCCATCCGTGTGGTCTCCTTAGTCTGCTTCCCGTCAAGGCCACCTCCTTGCGGCTCCTCCCCTCGGGCCTTCACCGGCACTGGGCAGGAGGAGGTTGCAGGAGGGCGGCGCTGCCCGTCTCCGCCCCTTAGACTGCCACGCCAGCCTAAGCAGCACTCTGGAGACGGGCAGCTTGGTCGGCGGTGTGGTTGAGGACTGCGCCCAACAGTCTTCGATCACTCCAGAAGCAGACTGAGGCTCCTGCACTGACGGTCATCCGTCCGTGTGGTCTCCTTAGTCTGCTTCCCGCCGACGCTGCCTCCATGCGGCTCCTCCCCTCGAGCCTTCAACGGCCCAAGCACGAGGAGGTCGCTGGAGGCTGGCACCGCCGGTCTCTGCCCCTTAACCGGCAGACCCCTGCCAGAGCACGCCCCCGTGGGATGCTGGTCCTCCCCATAGACTGTAAAAAATATGGACAAAGCGTCTGTGACGTCACCCATAGACTTTCTGAAGAACGGGTTTGAAGCCGTTTATGGGGGGTATGGGCGGCGCCATCTTGTGAAATCTTGGGAAATCCTAACCCCGCCCACCTTCTGACGCAGCGTGCGTCACTCAGCTCGCTCTGCTACTCCGGTTATCTCTGTGTATATTTTAGGCAACGAAATATGTTATAAAACACCATACTAACTCTTTTCGTTTTCATTTAAAGAAATCTTAAACATTATAGCCACACAAATGTAGTTCAGGCAACGCGTATTGATTATATTCACTGTACATAACGTTTGCCTATTTATAATTACCTGTTATAACAAAATATAAAACATAAACCTGCCTCTTTTCGTTTTAAATATAATATAAAAATATTAAACATTTTAATATGGTCCAGACAATATGTGCATTTGTACTAAACAACAGATGTTGCAGTAAACAACATTAGATCATATTCGTTGTATTAAAATTTAAAATGACAAAACTCAACCCAGTCTCTTTTTGTTAAATTTCAGTTTTATCAATATTAGCCATTATAAAAGTATAAGTAAAAGGTAAAGTTACAAGAAGCTGTACAAATAAAGCAAACAATTCAGTCAAACATAAAAAGTCAGCGCTCGATCTAGTCTAACATACAACGGTAGTTAAATAGCTTATAAAGTTATGAAACTTCCCCTCAGCCAAAACGATGGCCCAGGGAACAAATTATAGATTTGCGTTACGAGACCAAAAATCGCCCGTTAGATATACACAAGACAACACAATTATATCTCATGTTTAACCACTACAGAGACGCCACGAGCAAACCTCAGAACGTATAGCCGAGGAAAGGCTCTTCCAGGCGGGGTACATCGCGCTGAGCGCCCGGTCATCGCTGGATCTCACAACTGGATACAATTTTCATAAATCTTTATAAATAAACCGATTTGAGCTTTAAACAACTACATTCTCGCCTGAAAAACTCTTAAAACTACATTTCATGATACAGAAACAGTAGTATTATATGTCAACTGTATTAAAAAATGGCGCTTCTTATGTTGTCATTCTCCGTGGCGCTGCCTTGTCAGCTGTCAATCAAGCTGTCAATCAAAGTTAACCACGCCCTTATTGTCATACATTTTATATCTAAAAATACAATAAAAGTCCATGGGACCAACCTGTAAAAACATGAATTTATGCTGTGAAAACGGACATTTTAACATGGGGGCTATGGACATTTGCTCCCTTTTGGGACCTTCCCCTAGCGGATTTTCGATGTATTGCAGTTTTTCGCACTTCCGGGTAGGCTTCATTTTTCAGATCAGAATTTGGCCGCTTGGTCCTCCCCTGGCCTCCTCTGGCAGGATGCGGTAATGACCGTGCCCCCGCACAGGGCCGCTATGCCACCCTCGCCTGGGCTGGTCATTCCGCCTCGCTGCACCACCGATGGTACGTCTGTGGTTCGTATGACCCCGCTGGTGCACTTTCTGGAGGCCTGGCTAGAGCTTCCCGCTGGGTCGCGAGAACCATCAGGCTCGGCTACGCGATTCAGTTCGCACGGTCTCCTCCCCGCTTCAGGGGAGTCTGCTTCACTATGGTCGGTGGCAATGCCCCTGTCATGAGAGCGGAGGTCGCCACCCTACTGGTGAAGGGTGCGATTGAGACTGTCCCTCCAGCCGAAATGAAGTCCGGTTTCTACAGCCCTTACTTCATTGTACCGAAGAAATCCGGTGGGTTACGGCCAATCCTCGACCTGCGCGTCTTGAACCGTTCCCTTCACAGGCTACCGTTCAAGATGCTCACGGCCAAATGCATCCTCCAGTGCGTGCGGCCGCAGGATTGGTTTGCAGCGATCGACCTGAAGGAGGCCTACTTCCATGTCTCCATCTTACCTCGACACAGACCGTTCCTACGATTTGCTTTCGAGGGGCGGGCATACCAGTACGCGGTTCTCCCATTCGGGCTAGCCCTGTCTCCTCGCGTCTTCACGAAAGTCGTTGAGGCCCCAGAGGGGAACAAGGGGTTCGCATCCTGAACTATCTCGACGACTGGCTGATCCTAGCTCACTCTTGAGATCAGGTTTGCAAACACAGGGACCTAGTGTTCCGGCACCTAGCTCGTCTGGGCCTTCGGGTCAACTGGGAGAAGAGCAAACTCTGCCCCGTGCAGAGGATCTCTTTTCTCGGTATGGAGATCGACTATGGCTACTGCTGACTGCTACTGCTGACCAATTCGAGGACAAGAGTGCGGTTCCACTGAAATTATTTCAGAGGCTCCTGGGGCATATGGCATCCGCAGTAACGCCGCTCGGATTGCTTCATATGAGACCGCTTCAGCTTTGGCTTCGCGATCGAGTCCCGAGGTGGGCATGGCAACACGGCACGCTCCAAGTCCCAGTGACTCCAGCCTGCCATCAGACCTTCACCCCGTGGACGAACCTCAGTTTTCTACGGGCCGGAGTGCCCTTAGAACGAGTTTCCCGGCATGTTGTTGTATCAACAGATGCCTCCACCACGGGCTGGGGCGCCATGTGCAATGGACATGCTGCCGCGGGCTCCTGGACAGGACCCCAGCGCCTTTGGCATGTCAATTGGCGCGAGTTGCTGGCTATACGTCTCGCCCTGCACCGCTTCCGTGCGCTGCTCAAGGGTCAGCATGTACTAGTCCGATCAGACAATACCGCGACAGTAGCGTACATCAACCATCAAGGTGGTCTACGCTCCCGCCGTATGTCGCAACTCGCTCGCCACCTCCTCATATGGAGTCAGAAGCATCTGAGGTCGCTTCGAGCCATTTATATCCCGGGAGACCTGAACCAGGCGGCCGACGAGCTGTCTTGGCTTCGGCCTCTCGCTGGAGAATGGAGACTCCATCCCCAGTCGGTCCAGCTGATTTGGGATCAGTTCGGGGACGCACAGGTAGACCTGTTTGCCTCCCACGACTCGTCCCACTGCGACCTGTATTATTCCCTGACCGAGGGCACGCTCAGCACGGATGCACTGGCACACAGCTGGCCGTGGGGCCTGCGCAAGTATGCGTTTCCCCCAGTGAGCCTCCTTGCGCAGACTTTGCGCAAGATCAGGGAGGACGGGGAGCAGGTCATTTTGGTTGCCCCGTATTGGCACAACCGGACCTGGTTCTCAGAACTAGTACTCCTCGCGACAGCACCTCCCTGGCCTATCCCTCTGAGGAAGGACTTGCTTTCTCAGAGACGGGGCACCCTTTGGCACCCTTGTCCCGATCTTTGGAACCTCCACGTGTGGCTCCTGGACGGGACGAGTCAGGTTTGAGTACCCTATCACCAGAGGTGGTGGCTACCATCACTTCCGCTAGACTAGAGCATCGTCCACGAGACATGCCTATGCGTTGAAGTGGAACCTCTTCGTCAACTGGTGTTCTTCTAAACATCAAGAACCCACAAAATGCCCGATCAGTGTCGTGCTTTCCTTCCTGCAAGAAGGGTTGGAGCGAAGGCTGTCTCCCTCCACCCTGAAAGTGTATGTTGCCGCTATTGCCGCACATCACGACGCAGTCGATGGTAAGTCTCTGGGAAGGCATGACATGATCATCAGGTTCCTGAGGGGAGCGAGGAGACTGAATCCTCCTTGTCCTCCCCTCGTACCCTCTTGGGACCTCTCAGTGGTTTTAACTGCCCTGCAGAGTGCTCCCTTTGAGCCTCTGCAATCAGTGGAGCTTAAGTTCCTGTCAATTAAGACAGCGCTCCTGGTTGCATTGGCCTCCATCAAGAGGGTAGGGGACCTGCAGGCATTTTCGGTTGACGAAGCGTGCCTGGATTTCGAGCCGGCTCCTGAGTGATCCTGAGACCCCGGCCTGGATATGTGCCCAAGGTTCCCACCACACCTTTTCGAGACCAGGTGGTGAACCTGCAAGCGCTGCCCATGGAGGAGGCAGACTTTGTCTTTTTGGGAAATGACAAGCGATTCTGACACTTGTTTTTTAAAAAAAATAAATATATATATATATATAGCTTCCAATAAATAGAGTGCAATTTGAATGAGTCCCTAAATAAGTATAAGCACATTTTTTATTTATTTTGAGAACTTTTAGATATATTTGCTAAACTATTATATGAAAATTAAGCAAGCAATTAGAAAGTAGTTATTAGTAAGTAGTTTTTTTTTAGCTGATTTTGTAGTTACCAAATAATAATGCTCAGCAAATGCTGTTGCCTCATGATTTTCCCCAATAAAAAAATAAATAAATTGTTGATTAAAACCCAGAAAACAACATCAGTTGGACACTTTCTACATAATCACAGGAAGAAAGTAAATAATCTCATTCCATTTTCTCAACTTTTACAAATATTGGTGTGTTGACTCCTTTCATCATTTAGAAAAAAATCTAACTAAGATCAAGCAAATATTTTCTTGAATGCTTTGGAAATATAAAATTTTAGTTTATTAAGTACATACTCGCTTTATTTTAATATTCAGTTTTGAATTTAAGGTTAATGGCTATCTAATTTACTATTGTTTCAGTGTGACACTACAGAGTTTTTTTGCATAATGAAAGCTATATGGATAGAATGATTTTAGTTTTATTTCACATATGAATTGTTTATTATGTAACATTGGTGCATTACCATCACATTCTGGGTTCAGAGTCCAGCCAAATTTAGCACATCTGGGGATTCCCTCTCTAGGCTTGAACCCTGGTGAACATCTGTATTTTAATATGGCATCTTTCTGGTATTCTTGCATTTTCTCAACAACTTCACCATTTGGTATATCTGGTGCTGTGCATGTTATCTCTGTGTGAAAAGCAAGGGAAAGAGGAATAGTTAAATTGGTGTTTTGAATAAAGCTCAGAAATCTGTGATCATTGGGCGAATATACAAACAAACTAATAAACAATGGAATGAACCTTTGCACTTTGGAACGGAGTCACTCCATTCGCCCGTCTCTGTGCAGTGAATGTCACTACTTCCGTCTATCTTTTTGTCATTAGATATACACTCAAAGTGAATAACATCACCATAACTTCTCTCCTCTGTGTTGCCCGATGCAATCACATCCCCATCTGTGCGAATGGCTGGACATGTCACAGCTAGGCAATAAAATATTACAATAAATACAAATAAAGTAACCAACAAACCAATCACTTATTTTAGTTATAATTCTCTTGTCACTATAGTTCCGAAGTTTATGACTGAGAGAAAATCAAAAGAAATCAAAAATATCAAAAAAGACAAAAGACAAAAAAGAAAAATGGTTACTGAAGAAAGCGTACCTTCACAGATAGGGAGAGTATTGTCCCATCCTTGAGCTCTGCAGGTACGCTGATTGATTCTGCTTGTCATTTCAAACCTGAGAACACAAGTACAAGTGCACACTTTTTACAAGTACAAGGAGTGCTAAACTGAAAAGGACAGTATGCATGTCATACAAGAGAATAAAAAGCATAAAGCACATTTACCCTTTCTTGCAAGTATACACCACTGTTGCTCCAAAAACAAACTCAGATCCTAATATAAGACTAAAATCACCATTTGCTGTGTCCCCTGGGTGACCGCATTTTTTCTCTGCAGAAATCAAACAAGTTTTACTCTGCATTGTAACATTGATTTAATAACTAAAAATGATGTGGTCAGTGGTGATGTGGAATTGACCATTTTCTCACTTGCACATGGTTGCTCAATGGATGTCTTCCATTGTCCTTTTTCACATTTTAATCTGTACATTACAGTATAACCTGTCGTGCAGCTCAGTGTCACTGTTTCACCATCATCGTATGACTCTTTTGCAACTGGTTCTGTGTTTTCATAGTTCATATCTGCTATACGACATTCTGAGAAGCACAAAAAAATGTTACACTAAGACATTTTGTACATTAAATGCTGAATCACATGCAAAACTAGGCAACACTTTCTAAATCTACAGTTTGGGAAGTGCATATAATATAACATTTATATTCAAGTCAATAAAATCTCAATTAAAATGACATTCAAATAAATAACAACAACAAAAAAATCACTTGCCTTGACATCGAGCACAATTTAAGGAAAACAACCAAAAGACGAAGCCGATGAGTTTTACAGGAACTCTCATTTTGATCTCAATTCACAAGTATCTTTGTTGGTCTGTCTCTGATACTCTTGTCTGCTTGGGGATCAACAAGTTAATCATTTATCAAAGTCAAAGAGAGGTTTTTCTTACACCAGACCACTCTGTGCACAAGCAATATTTACACTGTTCGCTTATGTTCTTCTTGAATCAAATCATAAAGTATATTGTGGTGAATGAATTTGGAGTTAAAAGTTACTTTTAATTTGGAGAATAATCCAATCAGAATTAAATAAAATCAAAATTCTGATAATTTCTTTAACAATAAAAATAATAATGATAATAATAAATAATAATAATAAAAAACATTAAACAGCCCTTTGGCCTGTTTCAGAAAGGAGGTTCAACCAACTCTGAGTTAAAACTTGAACTCTGAGTTGACTTACCCTAAGATGGGAAAATGCCATGTTCTTTTAATACCTGCAGGATTGCACCTACATGAAAATTAAAATTAGGTTGAATAACATACTGTTCTTCCAGTTTCACCTCTGATATTATAACAGTTGGGTAAGTTACTCTAAAATAGTTATTAGTTATTAATTACTAACTACAAATTACATCTTCAACAGTGTAATTAGATTAATGTAATAATGACTATCTTTAGAAAGTATTGGTCTACCTATTACTAATTACTAAATACCATATCAACCTCAACCACTTGAACAAAGTGTGTAGAGGGAGAAGGTTACATTAAAAATATACCTTTTAAAAATGTATGTTAAATATACAGAATTGTTCTATAGTCTAATGCAATTACATCAGATTTTACTTTAAATTACAGAAGAATTAAGAGTAATTCCTTTAATTAAATTACAGTATTTAGATTAGGCTACTTGGTAATTAATTACACCCATCACTGTATAACAGTAATTAAACTGTAAACTTACGCATTGACTCAAGCAACTATTTTATCCCTAGCTAACTCTCTGTCCTTCGCTGCTGGAGCCGATATTTAAATAATAATATTAATATGTGTTCGTACTCTGCATATGCTTGCAGAAGCTCATCCAGTTCTGCTGGTGAGAAATATGCAGACCTCTTTTTGTCTGGCGCTGTTGCCATGGTGACTCATAATATCTGCGCTCCATTGATAATGGCTTTTTATAGTTGTGGTGCACGCGCTTAACTCAGAGTCAGTCAACTCAGAGTTGATTGAACTAACTCATTTCAGCTGTTCTGTAACCGAAAACTCAGAGTTCTCTAGTCATGTAGCACTGATTTCAATTTCACGTTTTCTTGCTGATAATGTTTCTTTAGTTATTCGGCAGTCCTGCAGTCTGAACCCCTAACACAGACAACAGAACAACAGAGAATACGGTGAGTTTTTTTGTCTGTAATATTGCTGTCATCATGTGGTGAACTAATTTATACAGTATATTAAGCTTTTATCTGCTAAAAATATATTGAATCTGTTTTTCTTCCTTATTTTATCGTTGGAGCTTGAATTTGTTGTCATACCTTATTCTATAGATTTTATTTTCCTGTGGTCAGTTCAAACTTGCTTTACAATGAACTTCTGTATGCTTTGCATTTATTATGAGTAATTAATAATGATAATTATTAAAGAATATAAATTATGATTTGGATTTGTTAATTATTAATATTAATCATAATCACTGTTTTTAGGTATGACTGATGTCTTTCTGCAGAAATGCCATCATACAGTGGGCTTAATAGTCAACAGTTTTTGTGTGTTAAGTTGATTATTTTTGTGTGTTTTGTTTATTATTTTTATTGTTTATTGTTTTATATCAGCTATATTTTTAAATGTCCTATTGGTTTTCATACAGAGAAATGTATGTTTTACTTGTTCAAGGCTTTGTATTGTTTATTGTGAATTCCATATGATTAAGCACACTAGCCTACATTAGACATCAAATACATAATATACTCTGTCTTTAAAACATGAACGAAGGAAATAATACTTTCATACAGTCAAATGAGAAACACTTTACAACATGTTACACATTTATTAATAGCCACACCTCTTAGGAAATATGGTTGTCAATACAAACATTGACTGTGTGAAAGAAGCAAATTATATATATATATATATATATTTTTTTTTTAAAAGATGACACTTACCTGAAGACTGTATGGGGCCAATAGTGTCACTGGCTTCACTGACTCCCACTTTACCCACTATCCTGTAGCGGATCAAGTACTGCTTTCCAAACTCCAATCCAGTCAGAGTAAAGACTTCATCAGCTGTGTTTATGATAATCCACTGTTCCTCAGAGCCAGAATCTGCTTTCACCTGCTGGTACTCCACTCTGTACTGCACAGTTTCTCCAGTTGGGGACTTCTGCAGTTTCAGGGATACACTGTCCACCAGGACCTTCTCCACTTCTGGTGGGGGAGGCTTCGACACGGGCTGGAACTGTGTGTCTGTCAGGTTCCCTGTTTCATACAGATAGATAGAGGAGCCTGGACTGGAGGGATCGGAGATGGCAGAAATAATGAATCGATATCTCTTTTCATCTTTATTAGCCTCTGAAAAACTTCTGAAAAGAAATAAGTTCTTTCTCATTTTTGAGATGATATCAGGATAGTTGAACCACTTTCTAATAGATGCTAACGTGCTAGAATGTGGTTTTATTGCCACATTTAGCTCTTTAAACTCATCAGATTCCAGAAAATTCTTCAGAGTTGTGAGATCTGGGTCTTCATACTTCAGAGATGTGAAGGTCAAGCACACCACAACATCAATATTAGGATTAAAGAGGATGGTGTTGAGTCGGTCTGAGTCTTCAGTTTTGATTTCCTTCATTATCTCAGTGTGAGTACTCAAGAGGTTAAGTTCAGCCTTTGCATGATCTAACCACTGGTTAAGTGTGTCAGCATTAAATGGAGAGCTGTAGTGGATCTTCAGGATGTTTTCCAATGAATTTTGCTCCTTCTCTCCTCCTCGTATAGCAGGCAAGACCTTGGCCACTGCTTTCAGGAGCATCGTTTTGTAAATGTTAAGAGAGCTCTTAAATAAACGGAGCCTCTCTTTGACGTCTTTGAAAACATTCACCATTGGTTTTCTAGACAGGTCGTTGCATGTCCTCTCTACTTCTCCCAGCCTCTCGATTATATCTTCAGTGTTGAAAACCAGACTTGTGCTAATTTCTCTCTCCAACTGAGCTGCTTTTGTATCCAGTAGAGAAAGAGGATAGAGCCAGACTTTTATTGGAACTGCATTCTGTGGATTGTCCTTCAGTATAGTGGGGAGCTTCTTGTAGACCTCTAAGGCCTCCATGTAAGTGGTGGGGTTCTGATCAAGGCGGACGTCACCATGAAATGTGCATGTAGTCTTCTCAGCCACTTTCTTTTGAGCATCTGTCATTTTTATAGCTCCTTGTCCTTCTATGGAAAGTAGAGGAATATTCTTGACCATGACATTCAGTTGTCCCTCAATCTCCTGCTTTTCTTCCCCTTCTGAAAATGTCCGATCAAACACCATGAAGGCCTGAGCTCCGTATAGTACACCTGTGACCACATGAGTTGCAGTTTTCTGGTCAAAGACCTGAGGGTAAGTGATCTGACCCAGATGGCTCATAGTGAGCTGTTCGAATCTTGTGCTTTCGCTGTAATACATTGTAACTCTGGACTGTTGGTTTGAAGATTTGGTATTACGCAGGAACTTGGCAGATCCTCCCACCTCCACCAGCCCTCCCAAGAAGCTGGCCTTCAGGGAAGCACTCACATCCAGGAGACTGGACTTATCAGAGAGAGAGTCGGAGCTACTGTACTTCAAATCTGTCCTGGGCTGTGGACGACTGTCCAAATCTTCTCTCAGTGATTTCTTATCCCACAAAGTGACACCTGAAATGACAAATTACTTTTAGATTTATGTACGAGGAAGTGATGTACTGTTGAAGAAACATGCAGGTTTTAAAGTGTCGTTACACAAGGATTTGTAATTAGTGATACAATATTTGATGAAGAAGGGAAAATAAACCTTTTTTTTATATATTTTTTTTTTTAGAACACCTGGAATGAAGGTATCCTTGCGGCAGTCATACAGCATACCAGGAAACAGAGGTCTTCCTAGAGCTGCCACTTCAATGGTCTGTGATGCCAGGGCTGCAGTAAATAACAAATAAAAGGTATAATTTATATTTAGAATATTTATGTCCTACAGAGTTTAGCTCCAACCCTGAAAAAATCACCTGCCTGTAATTTTCTAGTAATCCTGAGGACCTTGATTAGCTTGTTCAGGTGTGTTTGATTAGGGTTGAAGCTAAACTCTGTAGGACAGTGGCCCTCCAGGACCGAAGTTGCCCATCCCTGGTCTAGATCTAATTCAGAACGATGATCAAAACATAGACTGATAGAGTAGATTGAGTCAACACCCTCAAAGCTTGCACAGTCCTATAGCTTGTCCTGGGTCGACTTTTCATTTGGTAACATTAGGCAGTTTTGATTAATGTGATGTTTAATGTTGAAAACACGAAAAGCTGGAAATTTCCGTCAATGGCGGGGAAAGAGTTAATCGACTACTTTGGACTTCAACCGAAAAACAGGATGTAAACAGGTATTTGCGCTGGCTTAAATAACATCATTTTTATACATATCTTTCACATCTACTGCAGTCAGATCCACTCGTGTTCACTCTGAAGGAATCACTCACATTTTCTGTGCACTTGTAATGACACATCAAGGATGTTAAGAGGCTAAAAGCAGGTTTAGTACTTGTCCCATTGAAGTCAACAGGGTGCAAATTTTAAAAATAGAATAACTCGGTGTAGGCAACACTGATTTTTGTCGTTGTTCTCTGTATTGACAGCACTCCAAATGTACAAAAAAAATGAGTTCTCCTTTAAGGGTGTAAAAGGTCACTAATATGTTTGGGTGCAAGACCAAATAGTGCCTTGTAAACAAAAATCAAATTTTTTAAATCCACCCCGAATTTCACCGGGAGCCAGTGTAGAGATACCAAAACTGGGGAAATATGATCCTTATTTCTTAATCCTGTTAACAGCCCGGCTGCAGCACTTTGGATGAGTAATAGACGGGATAATGCTGTGTGGGGCAGATGACTATACAATGAGTTGCAATAGTCTAACCTAGATTAAATAAATGAGTGGATCACAATTTCCAAAGTCAGTGTGGGAAAGGAAAGTTTTTATTTTAGCAATTGATCTCAGAAGGTAAAAACTAATCTTTACAACAGCACTGATCTGCTTATTGAAAAGTAGAGATGATTCAAAAATCACTCCAAGGTTCCTCATATGATCTTGAACATTCAACGATAACAGGCCTAACTGGACAGCAAGGTCAGGTAAACGGGACAAGGAGGAACCTAAGATCAAGACTTCAGTTTTGCTCTCATTTATTTGTAAGCAATTATTAGCCAGCCAATGTTTGATATCTTTAAAACAATATAAGGCTTTCTCAGATGAGCAATTTTTGTCTATACTCACAGGGAAATAAAATTGGGAATCATCAGCATAAAAGTGATAAGATATGCTGTATTTCTGAAAGATAAAGCTCAGGGGAAGCATATAAAATGAAAACAAGCAGCATTTATCGGGGTTCAAGCGGTTTAAGGCCTTTAAGCACATGCATAAAAGATATGTTTTATTTAGCAAGCATGTAAACACTTAGAAACCAAAAGTAATTTATAAAAGATCATATAAGAGATTCAGTCAAGAATCATTTTGTACAGACGTAAATAATGTATGTTGGATTGATGTTTATAAGGACGTTCATCCTGATAATGCACTGTCCGCATTTGAAAGATTATTATACCCTTTGGTGGACAAACATGCACCTATGAAAAAATGTACAGTGATTGTTAATGAGTTGCAAAACATTATGTTTGAGAGAGATGTGGCAAAGGGTACAGCAAAAAGAACTGGGAACAAGGAGGATTGGGATGTCTATTGCAAATTAAGAAATAAAGTAACTAAAATTAATAGGAAAAAGAAAAATGTTTTACAAAATTAAAATAAGTGAATGTAAATATGATTGTAAAAACATGTGGAGTACACTCAATGAATTAATGGATAAGACATCAAGTCAAATTCCTTATTTTATTGATACAGGTGACTCATTTTTTACTATTTTTAAACCATATGAAATTATTTTAATGATTTTTTTCATAAATAAAGTTGATAAATAAAGAGAAGAAATGTTGTTTGACCACTTCTGTGAAAAACGCTGGCTTGAAATTTCTCAGGCTTGAGCTCATAAACGTGTCACGAGTTTAGCGAAAATATCTCTTTCCATTAGAAAGTTATTAGTTATAGTTATTAGTTAAGTTATAGCCATTTTAGTAAAAGTGGCCCCGGTCACATCAAACATTTTGGTTCTCCTTAGTGACCGTGAATTTAAATTTAGAATTTTTTTGATGATTATTGATAGTCACTCTCCAGAAAATATTTCTGCAGTGGTTTGGTTCCGATCAGGCCAAAAACCTAGGAGTACTTTGCAAAAGTAGGTTTTGCAAGGTTGAGCCAAGAATTCCAACAATATAAAACAATTGAGCCAACGCCTAAAAGTTTAGGAGTTGTGAGACATTTTGTACTTTTGACCGGTGTAGCGGTGTAGATGTTGTCAGGCTGTTCGGGGCGCGCCTTTGGTGACGTTGTAGGCGGTGTGAGTACTACCAGCCCTCAAAGTTTCAAGTCTTTACTACTTACGGTTCGGTCTGCCTGATCAGTTTCAGATGGAAAATGCTGCATCATGGGAAAATTAACAATAACAATAGGGTTTATAAAAATCTTTATAAAGCCTTTTAACATGTACCTCTGAGAGGAAAAAGTTTGCTTTTTGCATTTTCAGCTCATTCATCATGGAAATATGGTGTTTTTTGGGGGGTTTATTTTCCTTTTAAACTGTAATACCTCTACTGATGGCCCGATCTCCATAAAAGTTTGCACCATTTTTTAGTCATTTAAATTTCATTCTGATGGAGAATCAAGGGAAAATCATCAAGGGAAAATTAACAATAACAAAAGGGTTTCAGCGCTAAATTCCTAAAATGAAAAAAAAAAAAAAAAAGCTTCCCATAAATAGAGTACAATTTGAATGTCACGGTGTGGTGCAGGCAGAAGAGGGAGAATCAAAAGTTCCAATGCAAACTTTTACAAACAATATAATACAAACAGGTTCTGACAGGCAGAAGGTTCACACACACTTAGAGACAGAGATCGGACAAAGACTGACTGAACAGAATGGTACTAAATACAAACACTGATGAACACTGATTAACAGAACACAGGTGACATTGATAATGATGAACTAAAGACAGGTGATACAAATGAACTAAATGCAGGGCTTAGGAGGAAGGAGGAAGAGAAGGGAGTGAGGAGTCAGGGGGACGAAGGGATGAGGCTTAGCCAGAGGCGATGGTAGGTCGACGAGCGACCAAGGTGGATCCGGGGGGATGAGGGAGCCTGGCGAAACTGGTGATCTGATGGACCACGGTGGAGCTGAGGGAGGTAGGAGCCAAGGTTGAGCTGATGGATCGACGGGCAGAGGTAGAGTCCTGGTGGCGGAAGTTGGAGGTGGAGACTGGGGATCCACCAACCATGCTGGAGCTGAACACTGGTACCCTCACTTAAGGTGGCATGTGGGTGAGCTGTGGGGCTAGCAGGAGGTGGGAGAGGGAGGCTGGGTGGGAGTTTGGGGCCAGGAGACTCAGGCTCGGGTCCAGAGACAGGTCTTGGCGGCAACCATCCTGGCTGAGGGCTCAGGTGGCGACCATCTTGGCTGAGGGCTCAAGCAGCGAGGTGGCGGCCATCTTGGCCGGAGACAAGGGCTCGGGCGTAGCGGTGGCCATCTTGGCCTCAGACGTGGCGTGAACAGTGTCTGGTTGGGCATACCTGACGTGAAGAGGTTCAGACTGGGCAGGCCTGTCGTGAGGAAGCTCTAAAGGGGTGGTCTCGGTGGGACGAGACCCTGGACAGTTGGTATCCGCGGGATGAGACCCTGGACTCAGCTGTTTTCTGGAACAGGGGTACATGTCTTCCAGACACTTGAGAATGGCATCCCTCCAGGGAAGTCCTCGGATGTGTGGAAGTTCAACTGGGTGGTAGTAGTTAGCCCCAATCCAATATAGGGTTCTGAGGGTCTCATCGTCATGGGGGAGAGGATGGCTAGACAGAAGAACTCCACGGAGTAATCTACAAAGTTGAGACCTTTCCGTGCCAAAGCAGCGAACTGTGCTGCTATATCCATTTAACGGTCCGATGTTCTGTCACATTGTGGTGCAGGCAGAAGTAGAAGAGGCAGAATCAAAATTTCCAATGTAAACTTTTACTAACAATATAATACAGACAGGCAGAAGGTTCTCACACACACAGTAGGACAGAGATCGGACAAAGACTGACTGAACAGGGGCCCGTTCTTCGTACGTTGCTTAAAACATCCGAGATCAAATTACACATCCAAGATGATATCATCGTGCTAATCATGATCTGGCTAATTAGGTTCTTCGAACACACCTGCCGGATATGATTAGTATAGCTGGATTGAGTTATCTGAGATAATTGCGCGTTCATGCGCTGGTTTAAAAGGGGATATGTATCGATAGTAGAAACATTGATCAGCAACGCTGCTATTGGCTGCTCAGCGTGGCCAAAGAGCGTGCACAGTTTTTCTCCTTAGCAGAGCAAGAACTAATAGTCGAAGTTTATTCGGAATTTTAATGTTTAATCAAAATGCCAGGAAACACCTCAAAGTCTGCAAAAGCCAGGAGAGAGGGCTGGCAAAAAGTAGCAGACAATTTAAATCCACTAGAAGTGGCCATGTTAGATGTTTTTATCACGTATTAGTCTATATATTTGTATTTTAATAATTGCATAATTACTTTGTTCATTGTAATGTCAGTCACCACACTAGAACATGGGAACAAATAAAAGTGAAGTACAAAAATATTCTACATAATGGTGATTTTTAGTTATATTATAGTCTCTTTTATAAAAGGCACTGTTAAATAAATGGTGTTCTGTTTATAAAAGCAACCAAGAAAAAGGCTGAAAAAAAAAAGAGAAAAGATCTTAGTAGCCAACACTGTAAAATAATTTTTGCTGCATTAAATTAAGGCCGTATAGTCATTTCAACTGTTAAATCTTGAGTAATGATGAATTGCTTTGACTTGTGAAAGTGAAAACTAATAAACTTTCCCGAGTGTAGTTCATTGTAATGACATTGTGTTTTCCTCTTTTGTGCACTTTTACATAATACACACTTGTATCTGTTCCCAAGAAAGTGGTGGCTGAAATATGTGCAGTAAGTGGACATTTTCTAACTTTCCAAAGGAAAGAAAGTATAAGACTTTGTAATGTCCATTTGTTTCCATTGCACTGGACAGTGAATAAACCCTCTCAGATAACTGTCATATGGAGGAACTAGCCTTCCTGCAAGTGCATAAATAACTTTACTTAATTTATACTTGTATGCTTTATGGCTGCAATATAAGTTGCAGGATTCCACATCTACAGAAAGGCCTACAGAAGAGTGCACAGACAGAGGAGACTTAGGCCTACAGGTGGGCAGTGTAGAGCCAACTTTTCCTTTTTATTTGTTGCATGAGGCATGTGTCTAATATCTCTTGTTGCAGGCACTTGACCACTGGCTTTTCTTTACAAAGAACAATTGAAATAAAACTCAAGGAACTAAGCATATTTGTATTTTATTAAACATTTAATGAAAAGTGTGGGGTTTTTTTTTGTTTTTTTGGCAATGTTGTGTAATATGGCACATGCAACAATGTCACAGGCCCTGTCAGGTGTGCAACCCTCAGACTTTTCAGACACTGAAATCTTCCCTTTAGTTAGCCAAAGTTCATTTCATTGTGTGCCCTTGTCCTGGCTATACTGCATTGTAACTGCTTTGGGTCAGGGAATGGGGTCATAAAACACCTGTCTGCAGGCAGGAACATGTCAATCACCTATGAAAAAATGCAGTTATGTTAGGATCAGCACAAGTGTATGTAATACAGTGAGCTTGATATTTAATTGTGGAACTTTCCTTACCACTTTCAAATAATGTGCATAAATGTGAATCTCTGAAAATTCTTAAGTCATGCACAGATCCTGGCCTTTTTGCTTTCACATTTGTGATATGGAAGATTTTAGTCAACTAAAAAATTATATCTCAGAAAGTGCACTATCGCGCTGCGCTGGACTTCCCGTATCACCTCCGCTTATAAAGCTGGGATCTAATCCTGTTAACATGAAATAAGCCTGCTCCCGAGCAGGTTTAAGCTTGCGCACATGTTGCTATGACAGCAAGTCCAGGATGAGCGTCGAAGAACCAAACAATCCAAGATCATGCCAAATCACCAACAACCAAATCCAGCTAACTGAGTTAGCGACGTACGAAAAACGGGCCCCAGAATGGAAATAAATACAAACACTGATGAACACTGATTAACAGAACACAAGTGACATAGATGATGATGATGATGATGATGATGAACTAAACACAGGTGATACAAATGAACTAAATGACAGTAACCATGGATACAAAGGAGTGGCGGGAAAAGAACAAAGGAAGACATGTAACTGAAAATGTTGTTGCCTCATGATTGCAGTGAATGTCACTACTTCCGTCTATCTTTTTGTCATTAGAAATACACTCAAAGTGAATAACATCACCATAACTTCCCTCCTCTGTAATCTCCCAATCATTTTCCAATCATAGTAACAACAAGCTACAACCCAATTTTCCTCAAAACGAGTTTATGATATAAATTGGTCTCTATGAGCAGGCGGCAGAGAGAAAAGTCTGAAGGGACCGTCTGCCTGAGCTCACAACAGGTTTAGCAAAAGAACGCAAACATCTTTGTTAGAGGACATAGAAGTTCTGCAAGGGAATGCAAACGATTTGAAAAATATTTTTTTCTCCCATCCCAAATTTTTTTCCACCACCATGTCCATTTAGGGGCTCCAAACATTTCATACAATACATATAAGGAAAATAAAAAGCATAAAGCACATTTACCCTTTCTCGCAAGTATACAACAAGTTTTACTCTGCACTGTAACATTGATTTAATAACCAAATGATGTGGTCATTGGTGATGTGGAATTGACCATTTTCTCACTTGCACATGGTCGCTCAGTGGATGTTTTCCATTTTCCTTTTTCACATTTTAATCTATTCCAGTAAAACCTGTCGCGCAGCTCAGGTTCACTGTTTCACCATCATCGTATAACTCTTTCGCAACTGGTTCTGTGTTTTTATAGTTAATATCTGCTATACGACATTCTGAGAAGCACAAGTGTAAAAAAAATACACTAAGACATTTTGTACATTAAATGCTGAAGCACATGCAAAACTAGGCAACACTTTCTAAATCTACAGTTTGGGAAGTGCATATAATATAACATTATATTCAAGTCAATAAAATCTAAATTAAAAAAGACATTCAAATAAATAACAACAACAAAAAATCACTTGCCTTGACATCGAACACAATATAAGGAAAACAACCAAAAGACGAAGCCGAGGAGTTTTACAGGAACTCTCATTTTGATCTCAATTCACAAGTATCTTTGTTGGTCTGTCTCTGATACTCTTGTCTGCTTGGGGATCAACAAGTTAATCATTTATCAAAGTCAAAGAGAGGTTTTTCTTATACCAGACCACTCTGTACACAAGCAATATTTCATATAAGTGAAAAAAAAAAAATCTTATCTGATACAGCAATTCTTATTTGCCATTTAAACACACCAAAAGAAACATTACTTTAGAGAAGTCAAAATTCTTGAGTCATAGTTGTTCAACATAGTTGATCCTCATTATCTCACATAAAATTTTTTTTAAAAAGAGTTGGAAATGTAAAGGCTGGATGTCATTTACTGGATCTAACTTTTTATGTAAACACTGAATTGTTAAACTCAAAGGTCTTTAACTTTGTTTACAAATGGTTGTCATGTGATTCTCGGCAAACAATTAATTGTTCAAAATAGGACATGAAAAATTAATACAAATGTATTTTTTTCCCCAATAAATATTGAAAAAAAGAGAGTTCTTGTGACTGTGAAATGCTGACTGTGAAAATAAATGTCAAACTAAATATTATAAGAAGTTTATAAGTAAAGTTCTGAGGTTTGTGATTTTGCAACCCTGTTATCAGAATTTGAGATGTGTAAATACTAAAAATACGGTGGCCGAGAGAGCTCAACGCGCTGCAAATGAAGAAAACACATGCAAACAGAAAAAAAACGCATGCAAACAGAAAAAAACACATGCAAATAGAAAAAAAACACCAGCGAATAAGAAAACATCTTCATCAGTTTTACAACTCACGTGCGTCCCAATACTCACAACACAACCAAATACGGAAACGCGCTGCAATTACAGAAACGCGCTGCAAAAGTTCACAACACAACCAAACAGAAACGCGCTGCAAATAGAACAGAACACAACGGAAATGTTTCCGGGGAACCCAATAAGTGACGGACGGACGGCTCGCGAGCTTTACCAGAGAGACGCGGGCTCTGGCTTTACCTATGCCCTACTCTCTTAAAAGGGCAGACGGCAGAGCCCTTGAATTGGGCACTTTGGAGGGAGCGGGGATGTTATTTTCACCTGGGATGTTCCCATGACAACGCAGCGCGTGTCCATCAGCTGAATAGCTGTTCTTACCAGAAATATAGTATTAATGCTGTTAACATAACTGTTGCAAATAAATATACATTTTATACAACAAAGTTTTTAAAATATGTGTTATATCTTTGTGTGAGTGTCTCAACTTTAAAACTTGCCGTCTCATATTTGGACCTATAGCTACATTCTAACATTTCTTACGAAACTTATTTTAACATAACATGACAAAATGTGTTCAATGTAACTAATGTATAGATTAATGTCTTTTCCTCGTTCTTTTTCTCTATCTTTTTTATTTATTTATTTATTTTAGTCTTCAGCTCATTGTTCTTTTTAGTATTCTTATGACATTGAACATATCGCAAATACATTTTGTATATTGTATACAAAGTTGTATGTCATAAACGTGTCATCTTTGTATGTTTTGCAAAAAAATATAAAATAAATAATAATAATAAAAGTAGACAGCTGTAAGCACGTCCTAGCCGTCCGTCCGTCACTTATTGGGTTCCCCGGAAACATTTCCGTTGTGTTCTGTTCTATTTGCAGCGCGTTTCTGTTTGGTTGTGTTGTGAACTTTTGCAGCGCGTTTCTTTAATTGCAGCGCGTTTCCGTATTTGGTTGTGTTGTGAGTATTGGGACGCACGTGAGTTGTAAAACTGATGAAGATGTTTTCTTATTCGCTGGTGTTTTTTTTCTATTTGCATGTGTTTTTTTCTATTTGCATGTGTTTTTTTCTGTTTGCATGCGTTTTTTTCTGTTTGCATGTGTTTTCTTCATTTGCAGCGCGTTGAGCTCTCTCGGCCACCGTATAAAAACCCTGAATTGAATAGATTATTTTATAGCAAGAAGCAAGTCAAAATTAAATCGACAAAATTCACAAGATAAAAAAGCTTGGTTTGTAACTGATAAACCTATTTTTATTTTTGTAGGGAATATTGTTTATTTGTTAAAATATCTTGCATAGTTGAAGGGTTAGCTCACTGAATGCAGTCGACACTAGTGTAAAACAATTCATCATGGGTCTTGTAATTTTCATTAAAAAACTTTAAAGTGATAATTAAAAATATTGTGTATATTTTATTAAGAAAATTGTGGTTCAGTGTTGTATAAAAAAATATTGAGAACATTTCACTAAGAGATACATTTTCCTAATTTTTTAATGAAACATACACAGTTTTGAGGCTTAAATTGAGGAACCGATTAAGCTGATAAAATTAAGGAAAAAATGTAGGGATGTCCCGATCCGATCACGTGATCGGAAATCGGGCCCGATCGCGTGTTTTCAGACTCGATCGGAATCGGACGTTACCTCCCGATCAGGACTCGGATATATATGTATTTATATTCTCATTATTTTTTAACACCTCTATTATGCGGTGACACCGAGTTACGGCGGTTTCACACTGCACGCGTTGTGTAAGCAGCGCAGGAGCAGGGCGTATGGTGAGCAGGACACGCGCGTTTTGCTTTCATACTGGCAGCGTTTGTCACGCGCGGCTGAACCGCGGGTTGTGTACAGACAGAGTCTATAATGGATAAGTTGGCATTGCTTTTTTTCGTTTTCAAATACATTTAAGAGAAAAGACTTGTCAAGAAGCTTATTTTATTAATAATTTCATTTATATAACTTTTGGTTCATCTTTGTTTTTATTGTTATGGCAACAAGTTTGTTTTTGGACATTTGTTTTCTTTTTCAAATTGCTGTTGGTCATTTGATTGACTGTTTAAAACACAACAGATATCATCAATGCACTTTTTGAATAAAACTGCGGTGTATTTTGGCCATGATGTATTTTGGCAAAAATAGACTCGGCGCCGAAACGATCGCGGCACTCCTGCTCTGCTACGCACTGCCGCGCCACCTCTGCGTGCGGTGTGAATGCTCTAAAGCCTGGTTTAATCTGTTAACATGGGCGGCGAAAAAAATACGCGCTGCACACTCTGTTTTAACAATGCAGTGTGAAACCGGCGTAAGAGTTAGGAGTGCAGTTCCTAAAAGCACATTACTGGCTTTGCAAACACTGTAGCACTTTTATTTTTTATTTGTTTACATGCCTGCCGGATATTTTAAGTTGAGGTGCTATTTGTTTATATATTAGACTTTTTTTTAAAATATTTACTGTTGCACTAAAGTCCAAAAGTTAAGAATTTATTTATTACTTGATTGTTCAAGCTACCTCACAGAAGTGCTCTGTTTGTTAACAGAGTTGTTGAATGTTAAAATAAGGTGAATTAAATAAAAAATAAGGATTTTTTTGCATTATAGAAGTATCGGATCGGGACTCGGTATCGGCAGATACTTAAAATCAAATGACTCGGACTCGGACTCGAGGGCAAAAAAACCTGATCGGGACATCCCTAAAAAAATGCTACCTATTTATTTTAAGAGAATTTGATCAATTATGCGGTTTTAGAGACACCATTGTTAGTCCCCAGGATGCTTTGCACATGGCTGGAAATGGAGAGTACATGTTGAAATGAAGTGTTATTTTATGTGTTTTTGAGCAAAGGGAAACATCTGTTAATGTTTAATGTTCAGTTGTTTGAAAGCGTTTGTTTGTCTATTATGTTGAAGTTTTGATCAGAAGATTGTGCAGAAGAGTAGGGCTTATGGTTAGGTTGTGAATAACTGCATGTACTGATAATCTGAAGCATGTTGCTTTGTTCATTGAGCAATAACTTTGCTATAATGCTAGTGCTGTAACAAGTTTGTTTCTGTGCTGAGCAGCATACAGTCTTTTAATTATACAATAGAAGTCAAAGACAAATATAAACAGGTTATTTCCATTCACTCTAATTCACACACTTTTGAGCATACAAACATATTATAGACTAAATAATTTAGGGGATTTTACATTATTTATTCAGGTAGATTCCATGAATGAAATCAAACCTTAACTACTCAAAAATATCATGTGAAATGTTGTTACCAAAAGGAAATCACAATAACATTTTAATTTATTTTTTACAGCGCTGTGATGTTTGTAAAATAAAATGGAGAAAATAGAATGTGATTATTTGTCTTGTTCCTGTTAATTTTCCTATTCCAAATAACGTCACAATTTTTACCCTTTTTTCTCCGCTCAAAATAATGGATGACTGCTAAATATCTGCTTTAAGAATTCAATGATCAATTGCACCACCAAGTGGTCCTTCTGTAAAGTTAAATTTCATGAATGCATTTATTATTTTAAAATATACACCATGATTTTAATGTATATTGACTGCGACAGACAAAAAGATTGTCAGCAGTTTCATCAGAATATTAACCAACCAATCTCTGAACCCGTGGTTAATATGTAAAAGGTTATTAATAGAAGGGAGCACTATTCATAATTATTTCCCCCACACTGTCAAATGCACTTTGTAATGTGATATATATTAACCAAATATTTTTGTACATTTTACAATGATATCTGTATTAATTTGTAGTCAAGTGTCCCAGCTCTTAAGCACCATTTTTTAATATAATAAACGTCTGACTGTACATTATCCCACTGATTGCACGGCTACTCACCAGATAAAAATAAAATAAAATACGTAGACATCAAATATTAAACTTATCTGTATATTATTCTAAAGCTCCTGAAACTTACTAGTCTATTACAAAACAACCTTGCAACTCGACGAACACCACAACATGAGTACAGTATAGGGGTTGCACAGACTAGTCGACTTTTCAGCTTTAATGCTCTGCTGTGACATTTTACATATTGCATTGTCATTTTGCATATTACATTTATGTTAAAACAAGGCACATGTTGTGACCTGGATAATGCTAACAAGGACACACAAGGAAGAACTAAGGCAGTGGGGAACACATCAGCGGACCTCTAAAGGTCCGGAGACAAACAACAGGAGGCAGGATGCTGACAAAATGAAAAGCATTTTGAGAAGGAATGTGAGAAGGAAACAGGAATGTGTGTGAAAACAAGTGAAATGTTTAAATGTTTTGAGAAATGTGTCTTTGTTTCTAGAACTGAATGAATGGTTTGGGATTTTGGGCCAACTGAATCAGTTATAGTTTATTAACAATCGTGAAACTTAAGCAACTTGTTCCCTTTCAAAAGCTACACTTTTACTTTTACAAAAGGAACAACTTTGTGTGACCAGAGGGCTGTTCCATGAAACAAGATTAGAATTCAAGCCAGGCTTATTTTGGTAAGTCAGACTTACTGTTGGTGGATTCTGTTTCATAAAGCAAACTTAAAATAGTTCAGACTCAGTTACTCTGGCAACTTATGCTGGGAAACTAACCTGGTCAAGGGCAGGCTAACTTTTTCAGGCTAACTCGTTTATGTGATCCGCTCTGTGCTATCGTGTCTCTGGGCCACGTGACACTAATGTGAAACCAGACTTCAATTGGCAAAAGACATTCGCCCTAATAGAAAGCATATTTACACTGTCTGAATCGGTCCCTATCCCTATATATTGCACTGTGTGCCATTAACCATGTAGAAAATAGTAAATTTATGAACAAGTGACAGATTTCAGCCAGCTTCAGCGTCTATTTATAGCGTAGGGGCGGAACTTCAGATTCTAGAGAGCGTTTGATTGGACAGTAAATCTGATGAGAAGCTGAAGTGCAGAGTGATGTCATCAAAATCTTTGATGCGTATTGGTGGAAGTGAGAGATTGTAAGTTTTCAATGCTTATATCTTCCTAATGTGAATTTTGTCATTGTTTTGGAGCACACCAACTTAAAATTGAGCCAATGCACTACTTCAAAAGCAATTGCTGTCTCAGAAAAACATCAAAGACAGAGTAAAGGCCTGTTCTTCGCCGACGTTTTACGCCTCGTGACTAAACAAAGGATCACCCAATGTGAGTGTGCACACCGAAAACACGAAAAACCCCACGCGTAAAAGCGTCATTTTTTAAAAAACGCCTCGGGTTAGTTTTTTTGGTTTGACGCGCCACGTCAAAAACAGCAGCATAAATTGGCGCTTTTGCTCACGTGTCTGGAGCTTCTGAAGTTACAGTAAAACACAACTTGGGGGCGCTCAAACACAAAACGGTCTTGCCGAGCACACATACGTAACGGCAAAGAAGATATACACCAAGGAATGTCTACACCGTTTATATACTGTCTATGGTCTACACTGCCGGTAAGAAATAAGATGAGGAAGATGCAAGGCAAGATGAATGTAGAGCTGCTGGTCTCGTTGGTGTCAGAACATAAAGAACTATACAAACGCAACAGCGACTACAAAAATCTTGATAAAAGAGAACTGTTATGGAATGGTATCAAACCTTGTGAACTGGGGTATTTCTGTTTTACATTAAGCGCCATCTAATGTCAGGGAATGATTATGTTCACTCGGTTCATCGTCAGCGAAAATCGCTTGGGTGTGAACACAAAAAACACGTTGAAAAACGCTGGCGAATAACGCATGCCGATATTCGTCCCGGTGTGTACGGCCCCAAGCCTGAGTTGTTACACCAGTCCTCTAACACTGACCTACAGGAACACAATGATATTACCACTGACTCTCTCGCATACAATTATTTGTTAACAAAATAAATATACATTATACAGAACATCAACTTAAATAAGGCTACAATGATAAATGATACAATATAGACCTACATAGCCTACGTGTTAAATTATGAATATATATATATTAATGCAAAATTAAACATTCACATATTTTTATCAAATGACACATAACCCCTAATAAGTCAAGTAATATTATTTAAATATTGATAAATAATAATATTAAATAAGTAAATAAATAAAATTATAAATAATTATAATTAAAAGGGGAGAGGGTTATATAAAAAATAATTAATATAATTAATGTGATATGTATTCCTTTATTTTATAGAATATTCTTTGATTTTAGAGTTGCCCATATCTTTTCAAAATGAATACTTTTGCTCTTAATTTCATGCAATCCTCTCCATAGTAAACTTTAAAAACTAAATCTAAACAATAATTTAAAACTGGGGATTCTGGCTTTCTCCAAAATTGTGTTATTGATTTAAAAGCGGTAATTCACAGTATTCGAAATAAGTATAACTAATCTTTATTAACCCTCTGGGCTTCTTCATTAATGTGTTACACTTGGCTTCCTTTCGTGCAAAAACGTACGAAGCCTTAAAATATAACTTTTTTTTTTTTCCAGGAAAACCGATGAAATATTTTTTTGTTCAATAATATTTTTTATTATTATTCAGAATTTTTAAAGACTTTTATGATACTTTGCATTATTGTATAATTTTTATGAGCTATTTTTTTCATTAGAATTAATATATATATATATATATATATATATATATATATATATATATATATATATATATATATATATATATATATATATATATATATTAATTCTAATGAAAAAAATAGCTCATAAAAATGACCACAACTATATATATATATATATATATATATATATATATATATATATTTTTTTTTTTTTTTATAAATGCAACATTTCACATCAAAATAGAGTCCAGGCCTAAAAAAAAAAAAAAATTCAAGTGAGAAGAGCGCCATCTAGTGGCTTTAAAAATATATAAATGTGTGTAATGTCCTGTAACCCCCTATAGGCTGCCTATAGCTTTTTTATTTATTTTTTTATTATTTTTTTATTATTTTTTTTATTCCCTTTCGGAAAGAAAAAAATCTAATTACTAAGCAACCACTGAATGGAACAACACAAAATGTATATCATTTTAAAGCTTAGGATCTCAGCTTTTTAATGCATCTAATTACATAACATTTATTAACTCCTAACGAGTGCTGAGTAATCCCTCTAAAACTGAGTGTACCGCCAGCAGGCGCCACCTAGCTGCGAAAATATTCATTACCATAGTTTTAAAAAATTTGATGTCATTTGAAAGCTTAGAGTCTGAACTTTACAGTGAATGTATCCACTTTGAAAATGTTTTAAGTATTGCTGAGTTATTTGCTGATAAATAGAATTTCTTTTTTTCATAATCTATAAAATAATGTACTGCAATGTGCCAAAAACATCATACAGCTCATGAAACATTCACAGATCATTGAAAATGGCACTTCATTTTTTACACCATATTATTACAATTAAAATGAGCCCAAAATTAACATAATCTATTGCTTTTATGACAAGATATTCTTCATGGAGAAACAATTGCCCATGAGGGGGCGTCAAAGACTGTACAAAAAGGCTATCTCTGTTCCAAATGCTATAACTTTTGATTCTTTTATCCAAAAAAAAATAAATAAAAAAAAAAATGTATCCAGATGCACCTTATTTCCTTCTTGAGTTATTCAATGACAAATAAGAAAGATATGCAAAATCATAATAATATATATATATATATATATATATATATATATATATATATATATATATATATATATATATATATATATATATATTGTCTTTTATCAGCAGTTTCTCGGCAGGACAATGTCCAAATGTAATCTAAAAATTTTAAAAGAGTTATTTCAAACGATACCCACCTTTCGACTCTCCTTGCTACAGTTTTGAAGTTATGAGTCTTTAGTTTTTATATAGTTTGGAGCAAAATTTGTTGAGTGTGTGTTTGTGTGTGTGGGACCCTTTAACATATCTGAATCATCTCCTTGATTTTTTGTGTGTTCACATAGGTAATATAACAAAAGTCACCAAGTTTCATCCCCCTCCGATGAAGCAAAAAAAAAAAAAAAAAAAAAAATTCAAAACGTAAAAGTTTTTCGTGCATTTTTGCACAAAGAAGCCCAGAGGGTTAAGTAGCATATATCCTATACTGAAATATTTTGTATCTTTATTAATACACTGAAAAAAAAAAATATCCATTGACTTAGTTGAATTTACAAAAAAAAATGTATGTTAATTGGTTCCACATAATTGATTTTAGCTGCATTTAAACAAATGCATTAAAGGGATAGTTCACCCAAAACAAGTTACTCACCCTCTTTTTTCTGCTGAACACAAAAGAAGATATTTTGAAAAATGTCTGTAACCAAACAGTTGATGGACCCCATTGACTTCCATAGTAGGAAAAAAAAAAAAATACTATGGAAGTCAATGGGGTCCATCAACTGTTTGGTTACAGACATTTTTCAAAATATCTTCTTTTGTGTTCAGCAGAAAAAAAGAAATTCTTCCAGGTTTGAAACAACTTGAGGGTGAGTAAATGATGACAGAATTTTCATTTTTGGGTGAACTATCCCTTTAATGCATTTGTTTAAATGTAGCTAAAATCAATTATGTGGAACCAATTAACATATTTTTTTTTTAGTAAATTCAACTAAGTCAGGGATGGGCAACTTCGGTCCTGGAGGGCCACTGTCCTACAGAGTTTAGCTCCAACCCTGAAAAAATCACCTGCCTCTCTATTTTCTAGTAATCCTGAGGACCTTGATTAGCTTGTTCAGGTGTGTTTGATTAGGGTTGGAGTTAAACTCTGTAGGACAGTGGCCCTCCAGGACCGAAGTTGTCCATCCCTGAACTAAGTCAATGAATCATTTTTTTTTTCAGTGTACATATTAATATCTTTATTTTTATTATTAAAAATGTCAACAACAAAAAAATGAAAGTAAAACAAATGAGTCTAAGGGCGCTTTCACACTTGGTTCGATTGCCTGTTCTGAACCCGAGTTCGATTGCTCCCCCCTCCCCCTGCCCCCGATGGACTGTGTTCACATTATATTATTTCTATCCGAACCGCGGTACACTTGCGTCATCAGGCTGCAGCTGGCGTAATGGTGTTGCTTGGTAACCACGAATGAAAAGTCGCCCAAATGGATAGACTTGCTCGGTTGACATTTTTTCTTCTTTTTTTTAACATTTGGTTTTGTTTTCAACATAGACATACAGAAACACACTTGCATCTGTCTGTCTGCCGCAAAAATTCTGAAAACGTTTCAAAGACAGCGGGCTGTCCGCCAAAGACACATTATACGTCAATAATAGCGGTTCACTTCCGCGGTTTGGTTCGATTGCGTTCATATCAGCAGCGAACCGTACCCGAGTTCACATGAACCGTACCCCAGACCACCTTTTTAAGCGGACTCGAGTACGGTTCGCGGGTGCGCACCCGAGTTCGGAAGACAGCGTTCACATCATCCAAACGAACCGAACTCTGACGTCATTCGAACCCGGGTGCGCACCAAAAGTGCTAGTGTGAAAGCGCCCTAATAATCTATAAGTTCACCACAACTTAGCCAACATCCTAAAGATAAATGCTTATAGTTAGAAGATACGTTTAATAAGAGAAGTTTAATCACCGCTTTTCTTAGTGTCTTTTATGAAGCAGGCCTCTGCTGTGAATAATGTGTGTAAC